>OX388305.1:29030883-29468344 GCA_947579605.1 Athripsodes cinereus
TTCGAAAAGTGACTGAGACGAATGTATGGGATGTGCAAGGTGCCTTTCAGAGTGGTAGAGGGTGTGTGGACCAGATCTTCTCCTTGCGAATGGTGACAGAGAAGCTCCTGGAGAAACACCAGAAGCTTTTATGCGCGTTTGTTGATCTAGAAAAGGCTTATGATAGAGTAGATCGTGAGAAAATGTGGCAAGTACTATCAATGTGTGGGGTGGGTAGTCGGCTAATTCGCGCCATTGCGTCCCTATATACAGGAAGTTCTGCGTGTGTTAGAGTGAACAATAACCTGTCGGAATGGTTCACATTGACAAAAGGAGTAAAACAAGGGTGCGTGATGTCGCCATGGCTTTTTAACCTATACATTGATCATTGTATTCGTCCATTGAAAGAACTGAATGTAGGTGTTGATATGAATGGGATGAATGTAAGAGCGTTAATGTTTGCCGATGATTTGGTATTGATGGCTGAAAGTGAAAGTGATCTACAGCGAATGATGACGTGTGTTTATGAAAATTGTGCGATTAATGGATTGAGAATGAATGCAAAAAAGACAAAAATCATGGTGTTTGAAAGAGGAAGTGAGAGAACAGTATGCCAGGTAATGATTGACAACGAAGTGTTAGAGCAAGTTGACGAATGTGTGTACTTAGGTAGTTTGTTCACGAGAGATGGGAAGTGTGAAAGCGATATTGAAAGGAGAAAAGTTGCTGGCAATAAGGTAAATGGTGTAATCCGACCAATAATTGCAAATAGAAACATATCCACCACAGCTAAAAGGTTGGTGCACTCTGCTATCTTAGTGCCAACACTTATGTATGCAAGTGAGACGTGGACATGGTTAAAAAAGGATGAAAGTGGCATAAATGCAGTGGAAATGAGATCGTTGAGAAGGATGTGTGGCAAGAGTCTGAGAGATCGTGTGCGTAACAGTGATATACGAAAGGAATGTGGAATGAAAGTTGGTGTAATAACAAGGATGAATGTAAATAAGTTAAGATGGTTTGGGCACGTGGAAAGAATGAATGAGGACAGAATGAATAAGAAGATATATTTGGCTGAGAGGAATGGTGCTCGGAGACGCGGACGTCCGAGGATTAAATGGCAAGATCATTTAAATCAAATCCTACAGGACGGTCACGTGTTGAGCACATTGAACAGGAGATCATGCATGAGGAATTGTATGACAGTGACGGAAGCGAAAGATGTATGCAAGGATAGAAGGAAGTGGCGCTCGATCCTTTCTGCCTACCCCGCGAGGGAAGCGGCGTGATGGTATGTATGTATGTATGTATAGAACTTATCTGTATTTATTTTGAAATATGTAATAAATATGAAATATGTTATATATAATAAATGAATAACTGAAACCTTGGTCGCGCGTATAATATTTTTAGTGGTATTAGTAAAGTTTTTTGACTCCAAACATTCGTAATAGTACTTTTCTTTTATCCAGAAGGTTTCAGGTGCCTAAGACGTCCCTCTTTCACAGCACAGCGTTCCTATGACAAAGACATCAGAGCTTTAATAAAATCGTGGAAAGAGGTGACTCGATTGAAATGGTTGGACTAAATCAGTTTTTCGTGTAATAACTCATTTTACTAGTGAGAGAACTGAACAAAAAATTGAAAATAAATCAAATTCTTGTATAATTTCTACAGTGTGCTGTGATTAAGATGATCTGTGTATGACTAATGACAATGATATATGTTGCTTTACACTACTGTTGTAGCAAGGTCTAAAGCACGAAATCGTAAATCAACTATGACTAGACATAATTATCTATTTATGTATGGACTGCATGTCGCTCTAAAAAAACAGCAGATCTATCTGTGATTAGATACGAAATATACTTGCACATTACTTCATCTCGCCTTTTAACGCTCCTGTCAAGAGCACAGCGCATATCCCAGCCAACTCTCCCCAGAGCATCTCCGTCCCAATTGAGTTACCTCTTCCCACGACATTTCTAGCGCTCTAATTTCATTGTCATAAAAACAGTGTATTGTGAAATAGTGGTGTCCAGACCACAATATTGATACAGAGTGTAGAATTTGGATATCATGCTGTATCTTTTTTCCCTTGATTGTACATATACATAATAAGTAATGGTATATACGTGTATGTATATAAATAATATTATAATAATAATATATAAGCAGTGATATTATTTGAAACATAAAATTAACATGGCGCCACAGAGCGCACTGGTTTCATGATTAATAAATTAAAATTAATTATGAAACTCCGCAGTCGTGTTTTAGTACAAGGTAGGCATATAGCTAGTACCTATCTACCTACCCATAATAAATGTAGGTTGCTAAAACATAATATATGTATAACAAATAGCTGCCTATGTTCTGTGTTAAATAAAAATATTTTTATCCGTTCTTAAATGTGTACGTATGTTGGTATAGATAGGTACTTATACGTTAATATTGGAGCCCTTTAAACCATCTTTATCTGACAAATACCTAAAAAGGGCTCAAATGCCCATAAAAACTCTTGTCTATTGAGTGGATTTCGGGATTTCAAAATTGTATATAGGTATTTTATATATTGACAGAGCTATGTTAACTCACGGTGTGGTGCACCTAGCTGCGCAGGGTTGTCAAAAAGGGGGCATCCAGAAACCACGACTCTCAAAATTGAGGAAACATCTGAACAGAGAGGATAGTATTGATAGTGATATTACATTAATTATAAATAAAACACTTATTTATAGTATATCCACAGTGACCAAGGAAGAAACTGTGGATATACTATAAATAATTGTTCTATTTATAATTAGTTCAACATGAATTTCCACCAAGTGCCGTCGGTTAAAATATCAACTTATAAGTGATATTACAGTTTTTGTGAGATAATGATACTAAATTTGTTAATAAATAAACATAATTAATCAAATATTTTCATTGAATTTTCTGCACATTTTACATGATATCGTGACAAATTTGTAAAAAATAATAAATAACATTAAATGTTGCCATTTCATCATTGTTTCAAGATATAAAGATAAGTTTATCGTAATGTAATTAATACTAAAGTTTATAAAGTGTGCTATTTAATGGTTTGACGATTATTCCCTAAGAAAAACCTGGTTTATTAAAACTAGTTTCTGAATATTTTATACCACCAACCAAACCAACCTTCTATATACCGCTATATTACGGGCACCTACTCAACCCACTTGCGAACATAACTGAAACAGCCAGCGCCAATGAAATATTAAATTAATTATTTATAGGGAAAATTTTCATAACTTTACCACACTCTCTGTATGTACACGCTTTTGGAGAAAACTCCCCGTTTATACAACCAACAATAATATTATTCGAGCTATACGAATATTTTTGAGAAAGTTACAAGAAAACTAGAATTGAATAATAAGTGGTTATTTGTGTTTATATAATTATATTTATAAATAGACTCTTTGTAAATTAAATTCAAATAATCCCAAGTTTATAAGGTGTGATATTTATTAAGTTGACAACATAATATAGTTACCAGTTAATTTTGTGAGTATTCATTTTTAGGAGTTTTAGTTTTCACAATAAACCATTGAGGGGATATAGGTTACATTATGTTGCTATTTATAAGCCTCGAGAGCAGTGGGTCCGTGGTTCGATCCCAGGTGCCGGCAAACTCCCCTTTCACGACACAAGCTTTTAGCTTACTGTGAAAGGTGTATAAGGTTGTATTTGGGTTTATAACAAAACCCAGATATATCTTAAAAAAAAAAAGTATTTTTAAATATTATCTACTAGGTATATATATATATATATATATAAGAAAACAATAACAGAGAACTAGAAATTTAGGATGGCTTTCCACTCTGAGTTACCAAGAAAAACAAATAAGTGAAGTTTCTTTTAATTTACGGTTTTCAAAAAACGAATCTACTAGAAAGATATACCTAAAAATGTATGTAAGTCGGTGGGCATGTACCTATAGATAGTAAGCTGATGAAACTTCTTAATATATTCGGTGCTGATAGTGGATAGCTACTACCTACTAGGTATATTATGAAATCAAATCACGTCCAAAATCAAATCAAAATCATTCTCCAAGGGACAGAACACATAACAACAACACAACACAACACCTACATCTGAGATGCCGGACACGTAATCAGCTGAAAAACTAACTCTATCCATTCGCCAACTGATTGCTGTACCTATAATAATGTACCAACCAATCCAAGGAGAGTGATGATATGATACCTTGACAGTGTACACTCCCCAAGTCACCTAGTACCTACTCGAGTCGCTAAACTGGTGTAACCTAAAAAAACTCCTTTTCTCTCATACTCCAGAAAAAAGTATCTTTCATCATTCTTCTTTTGGTCGATCTTTCAGTGTCTGCATATAGAAAACAACAACATCCATCTATAATACCAACGGACTTCTCATTTTTTAAGTTTGTGATCACGATTGCCTACAAATTTGTAACACCGGGTCTTTTGAATACAAACCTGCCCATCTTCAATTTAGAATTGCGATACATTGGGTTGCAATCAATAACTTATTTTCTGCTAGCCTACATATTTCCATAGCTAGATATATTCAAGTTTAAAAGCCTATCATCCCTATCGTCCTCAAGATAAGTGAACAACTTCTTCCCTACTACATTGACTTTTCCATATGTTGAAATATTTTTATTTCTCGGATATTTCAGGAGTCCAAGGACTCCTATTTATCCGTTTAGGTGAAAATTTTAATATTTTGGACTCTCTCTAGTCTAATACAACTATGCCAGTGTTGGCATCTCCGATCCTACCACGTCAGTGGGTGGGGGACCCGGCTGACGTAGCAGATCCCATCTTGAGACCCACACATACACGAATGTCTTTTCCATAGTCTTCACTCCAGGATTCCAGGTGTCGATTTTGTTTATGTAAATACGCTGACAAGAAGAGAATAATCTAGTAAAAGATTCATTTTCTTTTCAAAAAAATATTTGTCGTATGTATTGTTTTTGATATAGGTAATTATCATATTTTTTTACATTAACAAAAAATAAATTATGCAAGATTAAAAATAATTATTCTTTCTAAAAATCATGATCATATTTATTATACGTAAAGGAATGCCTACATTACAATAAATAATTTTACATTCCCACATTATTTTAGTCTTCTAAAAATGCTATTTTTAAACTAGTGAACGTAATAACCATCATAGTTGTGATTTATCAGTTTTTTGATAGACGTTTAATGAAAAGTAACAGTGATCGCGTAGGCGATGTATTGTATAGTATAGTACGTACGATTATGGAGGATAGTAATTAATAGTCGGGCCACGGCATCACGATAGAGGCGGAAAATATGAAAGGAGAGAACAACAGCAAGTAGAAGATAAGACACCAACCAACCAACCAAACTCACAGAATAATATTACACTAGAACTACGATGTTATTATACTTACAATATAGGTACCTACCGAATAAATAATAGGACAAGTCTTGAATTAATCAACTTCATTATAAGCAACCAATTTCATATTCAATTAACACAGTATTGCTAATGTTAACTGAACCTGGAAATTTCTCCAGTAAGGTGATATGATATCAGGAGAATTTAATACAAGTATATAATAACAAGTATAATTTAATACATTGAGAGTATTTTTAGTCTGATTTTTTTAATATATCTATTCCCTCACGCCGTATCCCAAGTGGGGTAGGCAGAGAGAACGGAACGCCAATTAGATCTGTCCTTAGGTACCTACATACTTCTTTCGCTTCCTCCACAGTCATACAATTTCTCATGCACGCACGTCGGTTTCTTTTACTCAAAACACGGCCGTCCTTGAGAATTTGATCTACATGTTCAAGCCATGTTGTTCTCGGACGCCCGCGCTTCCTCACACCCCTCCTTTCAGCCAAGTATATCCTCTTTGTCATTCTTTCCTCTTCCATTCGTTCCACATGACCAAACCATCTCAATTTATTTACACGCGTTCTATCCACAACACTCCTCTTGCATCCACTCATTCTTCTAATATCCTCATTCCTCACTCTATCACGCAACGTTTCACCAACCATCCTCCTCAGCGATCTCATCTCCACAGCATTTATGCCACTTTCGTCCTTCTTCAACCATGTCCACGATGATTTGGTTTTAATGGGTGAGAGTGAAAGTGATTTACAAAAGATTGTGTCAGTTGTATATGATAGTTCTAGTATGAATGGGATGAAAATGAATGAGACAAAGACGAAAGTGCTGGTTTTCGAAAGAGAGATTGATAGAACAATGTGCGAAATAAAGGTTGAAAATAAATGTTTGGAGAAAGTGGACGAGTATGTATATTTAGGAAGTCTGTTTGCGAGGGATGGAAGATGCGACAAGGATATCGAAAGAAGAAAAGTGGCCGGTGCTAGGATTAACGGTGCTCTTCGACCCATTGTCAGCAATGACAATGTATCGAACATGGCAAAATTGCTAGTGCACAATACCATCCTGGTACCGACACTAATGTATGCAAGCGAAACGTGGACATGGTTGAAAAAGGATGAAAGTGGAATAAATGCTGTGGAGATGAGATCGCTGAGGAGGATGGTTGGTTTTTTTAATAAACCCAAATATAACCTTATACACCTTTCACACTACGCTAAAAGCTTTTGTCGGGAAAGGGGAGTTTTGCCGACACCTGGGATCAAACCAAAACCCCATATGCATGAGGCCGAGACTCTACCTCCAAGATATACCTACCTTTTACATCTTCCGTATAGTTGGTATGTGTTTTTATTTCGACTTAAGCTATTGTAACAAATATAATCATTGTATTATAAACTGTCTGTCCCGTTTATTACGAAATATAATATGTATATGCAAAATAAAAAATATCAATATTTAAAACGTATATTAAGGGTTCCAAGAGTATTTATAGATAACCTTTTCCAGGATAACGTAAAGTGAAGAAATTACATTCAAATACATATTCTTAGTGAGAAAATAATAATAATAGTATGGATAATGCAAGTCAGTGGTTCATCACCAAATTAACTATATTATTTATTTATTTATGGCAAGCAACAGTATTAATTATATTTTTTTATTTATTTATGGCAGTAGTCAAATATGACATGATCTTGATAAATTGATGTCAGACCAAATTTTTAAAAAGGTATAAACATAATGTGCTTCAATCCTTGAAGATTTTAGTATTGAAAAACATTTAGGGTTGATGATTTACTGGAATCAACAAAATAGAATAAACGGAAGTCATATTTAACTCATAGTCAAGAAAGTACCTACTTTTGTTATTTTATACTTTGAAAAAAAACGTTAATGGAAAAACTTACATCGAGGTCTGAGTGTCCTCCCTTGTTGCTGTATCATACAATACGTGACTTGTATATTTGTATTGGTATACGTATGGATGTATGCGTACATACCTATACATATTTAAGAAGTCTATTAATTAGGATTTGCGGCATTGTGTAAACGAAGATCGTGATTTTCAACGATAAATAATAAAAATAATACACAACTGGCCTGAATAATAATTCAGTATTGGTGAACGTAGACAGAATAGATAGATAAACACTACACCAGCAGCAATAGACAAATCACATTTAGCGTTATGTTTTAGTTTCATTTTCAAGAAAGTGTCAACTTTCAATCGAGTATTTTTTGCATTTACAACATTGAGTATTTTCGCTAAGAAAATTTACACTTTCTCGCAACGTCGTTTATATTCGAACGTAATGCTAAATGCGTTTTATCTACGGGCCCAGTGATGTAGGGGAGGGCGGGGCACACGGGTCCGGGGGGGTACAGAGGTCCGGCCTTGTAGAATCAGTATCACTAGTGCCATCTATCTGACAATGCATTAATTACGTTGTCTAAACATCATCTTAGTTGTATACAAGATTGAGTGCGTTGCGGGTGACAATACGGAAGGAAAAAACAACAACGAAGAAATATTAAGGTAATTCTCTAAAAAAATGGCTTATTATTGCTTATATTTACCATCTATCAACTATTTAAATTCAGTCGTATTGTTTAAACCTGATTTTAAGGTTAAATTGGATATGATTTCAAAAGGTTTCGTTTTCATTTTGTACCAACTTTTGCGTTTAATTGTGTTTGTTCTAACATTGTCTCTGCGGGGCATAGAGGTCCATATGACAACGGGGCACACAGGACCGCGGTCCTGTGTGCCCCGTCCACTTCACTTTGTTGATTCTATTTATGTAAATATTTTTTTACAATTCATAGATTTTGGTATAATTCATTAATCTGATTTACGTGAATTAGTGAAGCAAGTTCAAGTTTTTTTTATCGTTTTTCTAGATGGTACGTAACTACAAGAAAAAAAAACCAGAACCAGGTTGGAGTACTATTGAAATGAGCATGGCAGTTTCTGCTGTACAAAAAAAAGAACTATCAGCTAGGCAGGCATCTCAAAAGTATGGAGTTCCAAAAACTTGCCTTTTGCGCAGGTTAAAAAAAGGATCAGTTAGCGGCCCACGAAATGACAACTATAAACCGGTTTTCTCGAAAGAGCAAGAAAAAGAATTGGTTTCTCATGTTCTCGATTTAGAATCCAAATTCTACGGCTTGACACCTCAAGATGTCAGAAGAGTAGCATTTGATCTAGCAGAAAAGTTGAAACTATCAAATAATTTCAACAAAGTAAAAGGTGTCGCTGGGAAAGACTGGCTCAATGGCTTTCGAATGAGAAATCCAGAAGTCACCATAAGAGCTCCTGAAGCTACGAGTGTATCAAGAGCTGCGGCATTCAACAAAGTGCAAATTAAGAAGTTCTATGACATTCTGAGTTCTGTGATGGAAAAACATAATTTTGGACCAGATCAAGTGTTCAACGCCGATGAAACAGGTGTGAATACTGTACCGAAACCAAAAAAGATTATCGCCAGGACCGGCCGCAAACAAGTTGGTCGCATTGTAAGTGCCGAACGTGGATTTAACATAACGGTCACTTGCGCTATGTCAGCGACTGGTCAGTATATTCCTCCATTCTTTCTCTTCCCTCGACAGCGCATGTCACCATTATTTATGAAAGGAAGTCCTGCAGGATCAAAAGGTTTTGCGAACAGCAGTGGTTGGATGGATTCCGAACATTTTGTCAAGTACTTAGAGCATTTCGCCGAGTTTGCTAAGCCAACCGAAAGCAAAAAAATTTTGCTGATAATTGACAACCACGCGAGCCATAGAACTCTCGAGGCCATAACGTTTGCTCGAGAAAATAATATAATAATGATTTCTTTACCTCCACACACAAGCCATAGACTTCAGCCCTTGGATTGCACCTTCTATGGGCCATTGAAAGCACAACATTCTCACGAGTGTGATTTATGGATGACAAATCACCCAGCACAAAGAATAACAATTTACGACATAGTCGAAATTTTTGGAAAAGCATTTGTTCGAGCAGCCACGATGGAAAAAGCAATTAAAGGTTTTAATGTGACGGGGATAATCCCGTTTGATCCGAATCATTTCACGGACGAAGACTTCCTTCCATCATTAGTAACGGAAGTGCCACTAACAACAGGCGACGAACCTCTGACCCCAATGAATGTGGAAGAAATCACAACAGACCTTCAATCAAAAAACGCTATTCAGGTAACAGATGCTCAACTAGCTGCAAACATCCTGGAACAAGGAGAATGCCACCCTTCATCAGTCAGTTTGTATACCGCCTTACATCAGCCACCAGTTGACATCATAGAAAAAACTAGCGACCCTGCCTTAATCAATTTAAATTCCGTGCATCTGCCATCGACAAGTTTCCAAGATGCAACTGTTTTTAAAAAATGTTTGTTTCAAGTTTCTCCTAAACCCATATCTAATAGATCATCTAAGAAATCTAATAATCGAAAACAAAAAACGCAGCATGCTGAAGAACTAACTGGATCACCTTTTAAAAACCAAAAGGAAACTGAAGAGCAAGAAAAGAAAAGAAAAGCTGTAATAGCTGATTTTAAAATGAAGAAGAAAAAAGTCCAGAAAGGCACAAAGAAAGTTATCAATAATAAAAAAGCTGAGTCTTCTGACAATGACTCTGAAGAAGATACGAATCCTATGTGTATTTACTGCTGTGGAAGATTTCTTCAATCCAAGCCTAACGAAGGGTGGATCCAATGCCAAAAATGCAAAGGGTGGGCACATGACTTATGCGCTGGTGCTGATGAGGAAGACAATTATATAACGTGTCCAAAATGTTAATACTTTCTTTTTCTTTTATTGTTTTTCTATATTTTCCTGTTTCATATCATTTCTACGTTATATGGAATATAACGTGTGCAAAATGTTTATTTAATAAACCTTTCAAAACAAATTAAACATGTTTGATTTTCCATTACACACATTTATCTTACATATGGGACACATAGGACCACACGTGAACCTTTGTGCCCCACCGGATGGGGCACAAAGGTCCATATACCATTTTTGACATTCTCGGTTTTATACAAAAAACCTATGAAACGTTGTTTAATTCAATATAATTAGTAGTAACAGCATAGCATATAAATGCTTTTTAGCAAAATGCGATTGACATAGCATCAATATATCTTAGTATATTTACCAACAACAGTTAAGCGGACCCGTGTGCCCCACTCTCCCCTAAATGTAGATAAGAAAATGTCTTCCTCTCTTTTCTGTAAGTTTCCAAATTTCTTGTAAAAAAAGGCATGTATTCGTGAGACATGATTTAACATCTTTAATTCGGCGATGGCCAATTACTATCCTAACGAAAGTATAAAAAAAATAAACACAAACACTGGTTACTTTCACAAATACCCCCCACTTGACTCCCCACTCATACAACTTCTCGCCACCTCCCCTAATCTTTCCACCACGTAATATTATACTTGTTTGTTTTTGTTTAATTCTTAAGTAAGCACTGAAGATGGTAGTCCGAAGTCCGAAAGGCCTCTATAAACTTTCACAACGTTGACACCGACAAAATAGAATCTTTATTTTATTGACTTTTATTAACACACTGAGAACGACTTGCAATTCTTACGCTGGATACTAGTAATTGTTGGGGTTGGGAGTAGGTAATTGTTGTTTGGGTTAGTTGGAAGAGATCGCGCCTTTGCGATAAACTCGCCCTCTGTAGTTATATTGATTGTATTTAATTTGAATGTATGCCTTTTATGTAATTATTTTTAATCAATGTACAGTAAAGAATGATTTTTTTTTAAATGGTCAATCAATAGGTAGGTTTGCCTGTGATTTTTTATTCCAAAAGTAAAAGGTGACACAAAGTAAATGCTAACCTATTTATTTTTTATTTTACGCTTTAGTTATCATAGATTTGTATATATGCATCAATGAATAGATACAATTTTACTATATTACACTATAATATCTGTATCTGAGAGCCATTAGGACTCAAGTACATTTTTGAGCAAAATGACTTAAATGCATTTTTGTATAATATTTATTTATTTATTTATTTATTTATTCATATAATAAACGGCTTTCGCCTTTAACAATGTTAAATCATTCTACAACAATTTTTATACACCTTCAAAACTTACTCTAGTTTCACATTAAATCATTTAAGTATTCCACTGAAAACATTTCAACAGATATAATCTGTATTTAAGACCCAGATAAAATTAAAAGTATATAATAAGCAAATAAAAGAACTAACATATCAATACAAACATTAATATACAGGCACTTGAAGCCAATACAATTTACATCCAGGCCCACGGTACTCACGCTATATACATCTACATTTTGTATGCATGTGCAATATCAATGCCGTACTTATAGTATATATAGGTATCTTTATGTATATAATATGCACTCAAGTGGGCACAGTGTGCTGTCTATCATTTCGCGGTTATGTTCAGAAAAAATATGATACCTATATAATAAAATATTATTAACAATTACCACCCGTTCAATACTGATATTAAAAACAAGTGACAATACCAACAGCACCTTTAACCCGAGTACAGTCGAACACCGTAAACCTGAACGTGCAAGTTATCAATATTATTAAAAAGATTTAAAAAAGATAATAATAATCGTTAATTAATAAAAAACAATAGATAAAAATGAAATATATGTACAGAGAAATTATTATATAATAAGCAATTAGAAATATATGTATAAATTATCCATAACAAGCCAATGTGTGAACCGTACACTCATGTCGATTTCAATTTGTATAGTGCTCAAATTTAACAGCACAAAAGATACATTAAAAATAAAAATACATATACAATAGTATATAATAAACATTCAAATAAAAATACATATACAATAGTATAGTATAAAAGATACATAAAAATAAAAACACATATAGGTACAATAGTATAAAAGATACATTTAAATTAAAAATAAACATATCTGAGACGAAACATATCAAATAAAAACAATAAAATAATTATTATATTTTTATTATACCATCACGGCACATCCCACAAGTGGGGTAGCCAGCAGATCAGCTGCATGTAAGAAACATGCAAACCGTCCTCTGCATGCCAATATAAGATCAAGACATTCAGGATGGGTGGCAAACCTCATCGCTGAATTTAAGATGTAAAATGTCTCAATTTTTCGAACACCTGCCTTTTACAGGACACTCGAAAACTTATGCAGAAGAGTGGGAGACCAATTCTTTACCGGGTGTTCCACGGGATTAATACCCGTGGTTATTATTATTTTTTATTATTATTTATTATTAACACCAATAAAATAATAATAAAAAAAAAAAAAAAAAACTACAAACACTTTACAACACTATGGATTCGGGTAATGCGGAGCAAATAGGTTCTTCATGTGTCCAAACATCCATGCTTACATTAAAGATATCGATATCATTGAGATATTGGTTTCCTAATCCGTGTAAGCGGGGTATCACTGTATGAGTGACGTAGTTCGTCGTATAATTGTCACAGTAAAACAATTCTCTACTTCTTGTACTACGCCCAGGTACACGGAAACTAATAAATTGTAATAGATCAGGGGTGTCAAAAAAATAATTTACAATTTTAAACAAAAAAATAAGATCATTAATAATTCTTCTATCTGCGAGGCTTTTCAGATTCAACAGAGATTGCAAATACTCATAGTTTAAACTATCCTTAGGAATACCTAGTTTGTAATTAATATACCTCAGAAATCTATGCTGTACGCGTTCTATGCTGTTTATGTGTACGTTATAGCTTGGCGACCAGACTGAGGAATTGTACTCAAGGTGACTTCGTACAATGGACTTATAGAGAAGGGTAATCGCATCAATATTTTGGAATTCGTTAACTGTACGATATGCCTGCATGTTATCTATAACCTCAAAAAGTTTTATAATATTCATACCTATCTATACCAACATGGCATCTCCCGCAAGTGAGATAATCAGACTAAAAACTATTTTCTAAATATTTTGAATAGTTAATATATATACCTATAGGTAGGTACCTACATACGACCAAATATTATATCCGCGTATTTATAGACCTTGATACTTTTTGTTCCATTTTCAAATTCAAGTTATGAACAAAATATGAACAGCCATTTATTTAACGTTCACACGCTCATTAAATGGAACACAACAAACAACAATAATTCGAATTTCAAAACTTAATAATAATTTAATCTTAATAATAATAATAATATGTACGTTGGTGTAGGTGATGTATTATGTATATGTTATATTATAGAAGAGTTGTAGTAACAGTTCACAGACTAAACTTATCTTGTTAGATCCCTTTTGTTTCAACACGGTTGGTTGCAAAGGAGGTCGGGTGAAGTAGGGGCGACCCCACCAGCCAATCAGGAGGCGTGATTCACCCGCGCTCTATTGCCCACCGGCGGAGTTTCTTTGTTTTTATTGGTTGATAGGACGTTAAGACAAAGGGGATATCGTTGATTTATGTGAGAGATTGTATTTCTTCTTGTTTGATATTTTTTTCTTATGATTTTTGTATATTTTTTTACCACAACTTATAAGCAACATAGATTTTATGAGGCAGTTGAAAAACGTTTTTATTTCAAAATTAATATCAGCTTTTTATATTATGAATCAAAGTTTTGGATTATACACCTTTATTTGAATGACTGTATGATCTAATTTTCATCACAAACGCATGTGCAACATATGCATTCCTTAAATGAAAAATCATTATATGTATTTACGCAGGAGACAGTTTGAGGTGAAAATTTTACTCCATTTCACTGTGTACAGTCGGGCAGAGACTTGGATGGCTGGAATATATTATCGCTGTAAGCAAAAGAAATTCCATGATTGTATAATACCCGATACTTTATACAAATACCTGATTTTTACAGTACGACAGAAAACCAAAAGAAAATAATTTGAAGCCATTATATGTAAGAAAAACCTACATGTAAAATGAGTTCGTCGGTAGCCTGGAGGTAGAGTCTCGGCCTTGTGAACAAGGGGTCCGGGGTTCGATCCCAGGTGCCGGCAAACTCCCCTTTCACGACACAAGCTTTGAGCTTACTGTGAAAGGTGTATAAGGTTGTATTTGGGTTTATAACAAAACCCAGATATATCTTTAAAAAAAAAAAGTTTTCAGAATAGTCACATACCTACGAGTTTGTTATACGAGGGTTGCTATTTAAGTTTTGAGATAAACAAGTATAAACAAATATTTATAATCGAATATGGCTTTATTGTTTTGCAAAATATTTTCCATGAAGATCAATCCACTTTTCCATGCGTTTGAAGCCATCTTTGAAGCCCTTTTTCCAGTTCGATTGAGGTACCTCCAGAATACGTGATTTGAACGCATCAACCGCCTCTTCAGGCGTCATAAAACGTTGACCTCACAATGTGTTTTTGATCTGCGGGAATAAAAAGAAACATTGAGTGCTAAATCAGGGTTGTGCAGCGGATGACCCATCAATTTGGTGTTTAAATGCTTAAAAATGCATTTATTTATTTATTTATTTATTTATTAAAAATGCATTTGTTTGAGCTGATGTGTGAGAGCTTACATTATCGTGGTGGAGAATGATTCGTCTTCTGCAATTGGTTTCCCTTATTTTTCCGAACACTTCTGGAAAACAAATGGTGGTGTACCATTCAAAATTAACCGTTCTACATTGATCTAATGGAATGGTAGCGATATATCCAGTTATTCTGAAAAAATAGGCGACCATTTGCTTCGAAGTGCTTCGTGCGCCAACAACTTTTGTTGGATTTGGCTCATCTTGAAAGACCCATACAGGCGATTGTTGTTTAGTTTCGGGCTCATATGCATATAGCTATGATTCGTTATCAATCACGATCTTATAAACGTCTTTTGAAGCACCACGGTTAATTTTTTTCATCATTTATTTGCAAAAATCGACACGAGCCCTTTTTTGAACGATTGCCAAACTATGCGGTATCCAACGCGAAAAAATCTTTTGACAACCAACCGTTCATGCAATATCAAATGTATGAGAGTGGAACTAATGCTCAAGCATACTTCAATCTCACGGTATGTCACATGACGATCTTGCAAAATCAGTTTACGCACAGCATGGATGTTTTCTGGTATAATAGCCGATTTTAGACGACCTTCATGAAATTCGTCCTGCAACGAAGTCTGACCACGACTGAAATCAGAAAATCAGCGAATCATGATGGCTTGAGATGGTGCTTCATCATCTAAAGTCGCAACAAGTTGATCGGCACACCATTGTTGGTTTGATCCACGTCGAAAGTCATAGAAAATTATCGCACGAAAATGTTCACGATTTAATTCCATTTTTTTAACAAAGCAAATTTTTCAAGTATGTGTAAACAATAGAAATATCACTCGTATGACAAAATGTTCTGAGTATGTATACCATAAAATGTTTCAAACTTTACGATGACAAAGTCAGATTTGACATATTCGCACTGGTTTGCCGTATCTCTAAACTTAAGTAGCAACCCTCGTATCACATACCTACCTAAGTACTCGTATCACTAGCGCTACGAGGTTCACAGTGGATTATAAAGAAATCCTCAAGGTACCTATACTAATTTTACACAACTTAATAGCGCTATGAGAAATGCCAACTAGGTTAACTATTATAATATACAAACATATAATAATAATAAGAACACTTTATTGATCAGAAAAAAAGCCTAAGCAATTGCCGAGCTTATTGCCTGGAGGCAATATCTTGATAATCATAGGTATCTATCTAATAAAAACTCGGACATTTTGTGTAATGCAATTAAAAGATAGGTACCCGTTATTCGTTATATTTTATTGTTCCTATTCGCAAAACACAGGTCTGCCGCGTCGATAAGAATTAATCAAATCAATTTGATACAATACAAACAATCATGCTTGTCTTTAAGAAAATATTCATTTTTATGATTCTAAATTTAAACACGATAAATACTAGAATAGTTAAATACTAAAATAACTTAAAATGATCACAAACATTAGGTACACCTACGACTTGAGCGCAACTAAAATCATTAAACATTCTAAACAATTTATAAACTAACAAAGGCTAATAGTTATGTAAGTGTATATGTGTAGTTTTTAAATTAACAGCTTCTAAGACAAGAGGAAACAAAAGTACCTTCACAGTGCCAGTGAAGTGCTATCTTTGAATGCAAAAAAGCACCATATCGCATTCATGATTGCTGAACTTCTTGTATCTCACAAACATTTGATAAAACGGTATCTCGGTCCAATATAATTTCAACAAAATGATATCTTGAACTTTTTAGTTTCTCCATCATTTTCTATTTGGACTCTACATACCCTGGATAAAAGGACATTTCAATTTCTACCTTCCTTCCTTTCTTCCTTCGTAAAAATTTTCAGACCCAACTTATATAGGTGATGGGCTTTTAGGTATAGCATGTCGTCTTGAAAGTTCTTGAAGTTTCAGCGCTCTTGCAGGTGCCGTGATAAAGAGTGTGAACTTTATTCTTTATGCCATCACCTGTAGAAGATTGTAATAAAAACTTCCAAGCAACTTACATCGGTCAACGTAATGTTATGCCTTATATTCATTGCAAATGCCTGACCATTAAATGTATAAAGTCTCGTCCCGCCATTGTAAAGTACATGCTTCCAGAAGGAGTCAAGTGTAAGACTAAACATGGCAACACCATAGTAGGTGAGCGAGTAATAATTGGGAACCTACTCCGTGGGAGACGCAAAGAGAAGGTTGAAGCAAAAACCCATTAAGTCCGTGCAAGCCGCCTTGATTAATGTGTGCATTATTCAATTAGCAGCGGCGGAGTCTTTGTCTCGTGGCTCCGTGTACGTCGCAGCCCTCCACCCTTAGAACACCCACTGAACACCACCTTTCGCCCATCACCCTACAGACTATTCTAAATCCCTTTTCACATTCAAGAAATTTTCATCACTGACATACACCAATGAAGATTTGAATCGCTTTCCACATTTTTGATAAAATTGTTCGCACAACTTTACACCTTATTGTTTCTCATGAGAAATGTGAAAGAATACGTCTTTTTGAATGACCTTATTTTTCCACCAACATAAGTTTGAGTTTCTGAGAAAAGGTTTTTCTAGATTTGCATTTGCACACACAACATAAACTGGTAGGAAAAATGCTAGTTAGAACCTTTAATTTAACAAAATAACGAGAAAATTTCTCTACGATCGCATCGGCCGAAAACTGTAATGGTCCCAGTAGAATGTGGTGTATTTTAAATAATAATAATAATAATTAGCAAAGAAGAACGTTCAAAAATAGAGTTAAAACTGTAGAGGATTTCAATATATCAGCGTAATTATAAGAATGACAATGATGTTTTCAAAAAGAAAATATGTAGGTACATATTCTGTATCTAATACATATAAGTTGAAAGTCAATATAAAATTTGTTGTAATCGACTGATGTTTTATACAAAATTTCATAAAGTGAAAAACGTCTAATCTTCACAGTACAGTGCTTAGTTTAATTACCTATATCGTCAACACGAGAAACTCAAGAGTAAAGATGTGATACAATACATTACCATAGTACCAATATAACAATAAAGGTTCGCATATATCCTTAGGTGATGTGAATGCTAACGTGTAGGCAGTTTGTTATTCTCATACACACATTATTAAAATAAAGTCAATTATTGTTGAGTTAATTTCTCCTTTCACTAAATTAATATACATAAATATTAAATCTCTTTTATTAAGAACTAATAGATTTTTGAAACATGAATAAATAAATTATATACAATATATAGTGAGTTACAATATATTGGGTTGGTTTGCGATGAGTTTGGATGTTCTTCTCCGTTCCTCCCTATTTTCAACTAGTCTCTTTAGCTGAAAATAGGGAGAAATGGAGATTGCAGACGACCAAAATTAGGTCTAGTAGTACTTACAAGTTTTACGTAAGCATAAATTAAGTTAAAATGATGTCATTATGGACGACACTCATGAAGGCCACGGTTGCGATTCTTTTCATGTTTAAACCTAAATGATGTCATAGTGACGTGTTTTTACTTATTCTTTTAACGGGTTAAAACTTGTACTAAGGGTAAAGTAAAGTTTTATAAAAAATATGGGGTGTTGTGTGGAAGTTCTTTCAAGAAAATTAAATTCTTTACGACGACGATTCGACGCAGCCCACACAGGTGAAGATTTACCTACACACCAAGTGAAAAAATATACGAAAAGTAAGTAAAGTGTATGTCTATGAGTAAAGTAAGTATTCTCTATGTTTTATACTTCATTGAGTCTAGAACTATCACGATGTACTGTGATGCAGCTATACACGCGTGTTTCCTACCATATACGAAATATTTATCTCAATCTCTGTATCAAATCGCAATAAATTTGATTTGTAATCGTCAATACACGATTTTAATCTGGAAAATATAATACACACTAAATGGGTGATCTCCGAGGTCGGAAAACCGTTAATAAATCTATAGCAACTGTAAAATGAAAATATAAAGCTGCATATTTTCTTGATTTAACCAATAATTGAATTGTAATGTAAAAATAAACAGATTCTTTACAATAGTATGAAACACGATTTTCATGAATAGGTTTGTATTCTCTAATACACATTTAGTAGTTATAATGAAATTTTATTTTATTCTTCGATTAATTTTATCAATGAATTGAAAATTTCTATAACTGTTGATACAAAAACGATGAAATTGTTACGTTTTTTATTAGTTTCTAATAAATCGATATAAATATTTAGATTTCGGTAAACAAAAAGAGCCAATACAAAGCGTATTCTACCTATCTATATTCTAAAAAAACCATTCTGGATGTGAATATAGCCTCCAAACCCCCATTTTTAACAACACACGAAAAGTTTTCTTTCAGCTTCATTATTTTTTTTTAATTTTATTTACAAAAATAGAAAGGAGCCTGAGAACCTGGAAAGATTAATATTGAGTGGGGCTGTGGAAGGAAGGCGTGAAAGAGGCCGGGTACCAGCAAGATGGAACGACCCAATTAAGGTCACACAGAGCTGACTGCACGGGGTCCTACATATTATGGCGGAGGATCGCTCGAGGCGAAGACAGATGGTCTACACTGTAGACCCTACAGAACGAGGCATGATCGTCACGATCCTCAGAATTGACGGACCGACAGAGATGATGATGATGATTTACAACTTAACTTCTACAAAAAATCGATATGACTAAATGTGACTTTTCTTGTAAGAAATGAAATTTACTATCTCACTAGACTTTTATCTGTTCTGAAGCAGATAATTCAGAAAATAATAAAATTATCATCATTGGGTGTTCATCATATTAACAAATTCAATGACTGCTGTGAAATTTTATTGTCCAATTCAGTGAACTCAATTTTATCTAATAAGTTAATAGTGGTTACGTTCCCATGACTATCAAAATTGCCTGTATTTCACGAAGGAAGTACATAAATGTAAGCCTAAAATTAAACAAAACCCATTGGCAATCACTTATCTATCATTTTATATACAATGAAGAATGAGATGTTTCATCATGATCAATAAAATTTATACATATTTGCACAAATAACTAAAAATTTGTACAAATATGTATAAATAATAAAAAATACGAGCATATAGATCAACTGTCGTACCATTCAGATCTGTCTTTGAGTCGCTATTATCTATATACATACATATGTTGGTATTGGTATATATGTCGCAGTCGTTTTGAAGAATCCGTCCGTTTACAAACGGCGTCGTCGTTTTATAAACGGCAGGCATATTACAAAATGACGAAAGTATAATATTCAGGCAAATTACAATACGTCTAGGCGTTTTACAATCTGACTAGTCAAATTGAAGAATTTTAGTTCCATTTCTCACCGTCTCATGGCGTTGCGCATCAAAACTAAAACTTACACGCATTCGTGTATAAGATTGCGCGGGAGATAGTCCCTTTAGTAACCACACCCTGCCAAACGAAAAACATATGTAGATATGCAAGTTATATGAGATATTATAATAAATAAAATAAGTTAGTGTAAATGCTGGTTAATCAGAAAAAAATGTGAAATATTATATCAATTCATTAGTTATATTTCTGGTAAATTAAAAGTCATCAGATAATTTATTATTGTACTGCTAATATACCATCAAGACATATCTCTCCAGTAGGGTAGCCAGCAGACCACCCCCATGTAATAAACGTGCAAGCCGTCCTTTCCGTGCCAACAAAAAATTAAGACATTCAGGATGTGCTGCATTTTGATTGTATATTGTGTTTCAAATAATTATATTTGGGTTTTATGGATTAGTTGGAAGATATCGCGCTTCTGCGATAAACTCGCCCATTGCACAAAATTTATTTGTCTAGTTTAAATTATTTATTTTCTCCTTGTATACTATTTTTGGGCAGTAAAGATTTTTATTATTATATTTTTATGTAAAATTTCTTGTAATCAACGCACAGTGAAGAATAAATAATTAATAAGAATGTAAAATAAGGTGGTAACGCTCTTGCCTTTGAGTCACGAGGTCCCGGGTTCGATTCCCGGCCAGGGCAAAGTGAAGAATGACCTTTTTCAAATTGTCCTGGATCTGGGTGTTATATGTAGGTGTATTTGAGTAGTGCATAGTATATGTGTGTATCGTCGCGTTAGTAAGTTAGTACCCATTATACAAGATTTATCTTAGTTTGGGACTAGCTCGATCTGTGTGAATTGTCTATGTATGCATGTTTGTCTATTTAAAAAAAATGTTTTTATGTTCTGTACAACTGCCTTTTACAGGACACTGAAAATTTACTGAAAAGAGTGGGAGACCAATTCATTGCTGGATGCTCTACGGAATATTGTTGTATTAATTTAATTTTTTTTTTGTCAAAATGGTTGATTCAGTTGTATTTTTAATTTAATTCATAAATTAACACTCTAGCTTATTACCGCCTTACAAAAATATACTACTGTTATTGGACACAAATAATTATACCGAAATAATTTTAAATTAATTAATTATAAATTTTCATCAAAATACGTTTAAGGGTTGTCTAAACTATTACAAGACGACTTTCATTTTTTGCTCCTGATTATTGCGTAATTTAGGAAGTATCCTTTTTTGTGCAATTGCAAAGAGATAAATTGTTTTTAACAATTCATATAAAAATATTATGTACCCAATTACTATCTGTGTACCTTAAGACTTGCAAATACAAAGCTTTATGGATTGAAAAAATAAATAAAAAATCGTTTTTCAAATACCATTGAGATAAAAAGACAATGAAGACAATTAATAAAAAGACCTGACCTAAAATAAAGAAATAAAACAAATGTTAAATTGTTAATGCAGAAGAAGGGATATTTTTTTTACTACAGTTTACAAAAAAAAAACTGTTTTGTGGTTACGCAATTTAGCATCCACCAAAAAAGTAGTTCATCTATTGTTAAAATGTAAACCAATTATAAAAAAAATATGTTTTAGCTATTTTGAAAAACAGAAGAATAGTGTACTGTTATTATTGTCTTATAGTTAAAATAGTTTTTATTATTGTTGAATTATTTATTTATCCATTATTTCTGTACATTCATTACAATACAAACCTTTTTTAGAGTGATTTTATAGAGAAATGCATTCTTAAATACAATAAATATAAAGAAGGCAAGTTTCTTCTTCTCTTTTAAATAGCCCAAAAATTAATAAATCCCTACTATCGGTGCGGCATTAAGTGATACTCATAAGTCATAATACCTGTTAGTTTTACGGCACGTAGAAAAATAGTTGATATAAAATAGAACCATTATTTTACGACTATCTCCCGCGCAACCCCATATATGTATGTTTTGATACGCAACACCATGAGACGGCGACAAAGAACTAAAATATTACAATTTGACTAGTCGTTTTGTAATATGCCGGAATGCACGTTCGTCATTTTATAATATGCCTGCCGTTTGTAAAACGACGACGCCGTTTGTAAACGGACGGATTCTTCAAAACGACTGCGACATATAGACGATAATAGCGGTTCTATAATAGTCATATGGTTTGTACAATGTACATATAATGTAGTGAGTCGGCCTGACAGCTTGCACATCAATTCCAATCGTGTTTGACTCGTCACATGAGTTTATTATCATCACGCTTTTAGCCTATCATAACGGCTTCTCAATAATCTTTCTTCCTGCCCCCCTGGCCTGTGGGCCTCACCTCTCAACACCCACTCCGCCGTCGGTCGTATCCAATGACTGATGGACTTGAACGACGATTTATCTACATGTACATACATCATCGGAACTGGTTCATATACGGGATTAGTCATAATGATGATCGTGACTATGGTCATTAGTGACAATATTGGTAACGACACCGTAACAATATAATAATGTACCTAATACCGCGATGATTGAATACAATACTGAGATGCGTGCAACTATAAACATCTAAATAATAATAATAATATTAGCTGACCCGGCAAACGTTGTTTTGCCATAAACATTTTCCTTATACAAATATTGCTATTAAAAAATAGGGATTGATGGTAGAAGGGTGAAAATATTGGGCTGTAGGTATGTATTTTTTAATGCCTCACCATAAAAAAATAAAAATAAAAAATGTTGTCCAAAAAATAAAATAAAAAAATCGGGGTGGACCACCCTTAACTTTTAGGAGTATGAAAAAGAGATGTTGGCCGATTCTCAGACCTACCCGATAAACACGCAAAATTTGGTCAAAAACAAATTCGGTCTAGCCGTTTCGGAGGAGTATGATAACAAACACCGTGACACGAGAATTTTATATATTAGATGTATATAATTACATTATCGTCAACCATTGTATTAATCATATACCTACGATAAAATATATTACAAGATAAAATACATTAGATTTTAAATTTCCAAAACTATACTTTACAAGATTGTTAACTGGTGTTTGAAAAAGTAAAGTTAAAGCGATCTACTTTAAAAAATATATTATTGTTAAACAAAAGTTCGTAGGTACAAAGTCGATTCGTTCATCTCTATTGAAGAAAAAATATTATTAAATTTCATAAAAATAAAACAGATAATTTCTAAATTTAAAAAGGTAATATTCCCAACCAAGCAGAATTATGAAAGAGTAGGTACTCCCTTTATTTTAACGAAATAAATAAAACAAGTGTTTTATTTATTTCGATATGGAATTCTACTACCTAAACACCGAATAATAATAAACGAAGTGAATACGGTGAATACCCTTTATTTTACTTTTTGTATGCCTTTAGCCTGTCTTTCGTCCACAGCGATGTCAGAGCGCTAAGAATGCCGCTGGAAAAGTTTAAATAATTGGTGTAATGTTAGTTATTGGGCGAATGAGGACGTGATAATAATGATGTTTTTTCATCGTGAAAAGTAGAAAAGTAGTATGCTCCTTATAGTCGTCTTAAGTTATATGGTTATATTACTTCTCCCTCTTCTTTTTTGCCATTGCACCCAATATAATATGAGTGATGCTGCATGGTTATATTACTTAAATTAACGGAATTTAGAACAATAATTGGTACCGTAAATGTTATTAAATTATTCATTACAATATGCATGAACGTCATTACAATATTCATAATATCATATTCAGGTAAGTACCTAGCTATCATGATATACTAAGCAGATAATACATATTTTAATATGTATATTGTGTAGGTAGAGTATAACGGCAGTACCTACTTACGCACGCATTTTCTCTACTGACAAGCAGAGAAGAGTGAAGAGAATAATGAGAAAGAGAGCGGGAGAGAGCATGAGGTAAAACAACGAAGGATCGTTTCGCATTGGTGCCTTTATAATAATAAATTTAATGAATTTTAATAACACGCTATTTTATTAACAGCAACACATGAATTGCTTGTTGTGTTTGTTTTTAATCCCCCTGTACGCAAGGGGATTACACTGATGGCTCGTGGAAAATTAATTTAAATATTTTCATTCATAATACTCATGTATATCGCATACATCTAAGATAAAGAAATATTTGGGCAAAATAATTAGAAAAACATTCGGGAATATCTCGAGTTCCCAAAAACAAATAATAAATACATAGAATAAAAATGATGACAGATAATTGCACAGATACTTTTAAAAAAACTGGATTAATGAATGGCATTTAAGTTACATTATACAAAACTGAAATTAAAATATTATTTGAATACAATATCCATCAAGTGACAATATTCCTAATAATGTACTTACTAACTGAGGTTTGCGAACCCATTAAGAATATATTACTTTTTGTTGGTATGGAGTGAACGGCTAACATGTCTACATGCAGCTGGTCTAGTGGCTACCCCTGTAGCTTGTGGGGTAGGTCGTGATGGTAAGTATAATAGTAATAGTAGTGCTTACATATTTTTAGATTTATTTACAGTATGAATTGACTATACACTATATCATATTATTATCATCTAACTATTTATCTAACTTCTATTTAAATGTAACTAAATAAAAATAAATAAATAAAAATAATCTTTATTGTACATTTTTAAAGTAATACAAATAGCGGGCCTGCAGGCAATTTCTGACAAGTTAATAACTAACTAATTATATTAGAATTATCTTCGATGAATAAATAAAAAACCCACGGACTAGAGTTGATATAAAATTCAATTATGAAAATAAAAGTATAAACCATATAATTGATATAGATACGCCAACAGAGATTCAATTTTATTTTTCCGAGTACATCATCCGCAATATTGAATAATATAAATATTATTCCGGATAAAATATATCAAAAGAACTGAGTATGTAATAACAGTGGAGAGTATAGTATAATACCTCTGGAATATTATTTCTTCACTAATGATGTTTCAATCCTTCCAGTGGACTCTCTCTATATAAAGGACATTATTACAGTACAAAATACATTATTCAAGATCACTTACCATTCAATCATTTTTCATTTCTCTGACCACTTCCTTAGTATTGTTATTATTATTATTAAGGAAACGGTGCATCTGAAAGTAAAAAGAAAAAAGCATTAATACCTACTATAAAATAAAACTTATTTAGTGTATGTTAGCTAACAACATAAGTATCTTTTTGTACTCTTCTGTATAATTCATTGGATGTTTTAAAATTATTTTCATCATTGCAATCACAACGTTAGTTTATATAAGAAATAAATCGATTAATATTTAGCAAGAAACGGGACACTTTACTTTAGTGATATTTTATATTATTTTAGTAAATGCTCAAAGAGTATAAATCATTCAAACGAACTTAATAATATTGAACATGAAATTAAATCAGTATGCTAAAATAGTAGGGTTTCTAGTATCATAATCACCCCTTTGCTGATGTGTATAGGAGCAGATAATCCTACAATCAGAATAATAATATTGTACGCCACTGTTGTAAGTAGCCACTGTTCGCTATAGGGTGGTTGTAAACCATCTATCATCTCAACACGGAAGCAAAAAAAGGGTAAGGGAGAATGTCTCAGAACAAAATATGATAAAAAGTGCATTTGCGTGCCACCGCACCGTCGAAAAAAGAGATAAGTAGCAGCAGTAAGGAAGAAGACAAGAGGGAAAAGGTGAAGAGAAGAGTTTGGGACGGGAAAGGAAGTGAGGATTTGGAAACGCGCCCTTTTGTAGCGAGCTTCCGGAAAAGCCGGCAGGTCGACGGCAGTAGCGCACTCTTTACTTATTATATTACAACATGAACTACTGAAACATTTTAATGGGGGTCCAAAAAGCTTTAGTCATTATTATTTTTATTTTGCTAATAAATATCCAATGAGGGAGAATGTTGACAAATATTTTCATTGTACTAAAGATGACTATACGATAATATTTAATCTGACGAGAGTAATTATTAGAATGCTGCGAAAATTACTTTAGCGTACTACGATACATTTTAACTTTTCGTGTATTTATATCATAACAGGTGCTTAATACTATTCAAAAAATTATTAAATTTCTGGACTCTCGATCAAAAATATTTCATAGCATTATACTTCATAAATGAACAAGTATTTGTTGTGCATAAAATATATCGGAGGTAGGTATTTAGGTAGTTAGAATTTGTCAATGGAAAGTGTACATATTTTGTTAAATTCGAACGTTTCCATTATTAAATGTAAATATTTTTTTCTGAATTTCGTGATAAAATAATAAAAACATTTTATAACTGAAACATTTTTTACCGTTCAATTCACCCACTGGCCTCCTCGGGATGTGACGTTAGGGGTCGACGGTTCAATTCCAAGCCTGAGGGGGCGATGCAAGACAGACCGGAAGTTCGTCTAATGCATCCGCCAACGTCCGGAAGTGACATGGCGTCCCAAACGTTCGTGCAATTCTCCCAATTCGTTACGAGTGTCAACTGGATTTTTTCATCTTCGTATTTTTATTTATTCCTTTAACTACTACTGGATAAACTAAAATATTACTAACAACTTTTAATCACATATCCTTGAAAAAATAATAAACTTCAAAAATACTTTTTTTATAGGCAAAGGCACCGTCAATCTAACTTATCAGATAATAATCTGATTGACTTAATGGTACACTTTATCATCTTGACTAACTGATTTTCCTCAAGAATTATGGATAGTTAGTTATAAACTATTACACTTGTATCACTATTCATTAATAAACTGAAAAGTATAATCATATTCCTAGATCAAATCGAATTACGCAATAATAATATATAATTTATCTACAATTTATCTGCACCATTATTGCAATATACATACAAACTTCATTTACGAGTATGTAAACTTTTTTCATACCATCTCGAGTATGTACTGGGTAGATGAGTATAGATAGATACCAAGTGTATGTAGAGATGCTGGTATCTGTGTTCTTGTTTACTTGTGTTGTCTAGAAAATGTAAGACTGTTTACATTTTTTATTATAATGGAATGGTCAAAGTTAATGGTTTTCATACAAAGATTCCTAAACATTGGTTCTAGATCTTCTTATTATGTTGTACATTTTCAATGCACAGAGCCTTTAGTGTGAATTTCTTCGTATTTAATACGATTTTTACGGATAAATATGCGACAATATTATACTATACTATACCCTCACGCCGTGTCCCAAGTGGGGTAGGCAGAGAGAACGGAACGCCAAACCGATCTATCTTTACACACTTCCTTCGCTTCCTCCACATTCATACAGTTCCTCATACACGCACGTCGGTTCCTCTTACTCAACACGCGGCCGTCCTTGAGAATTTGATCCACGTGATCAAGCCACGTGGTTCTCGGACGCCCGCGTTTCCTCACACCCTTTCTTTCAGATAAGTATATCCTCTTTGTCATTCTTACCTCGTTCATTCGTTCAACATGCCCAAACCACCGTAGTTTATTCACGCGCATTCTGTCCACAACAGTCTTCTTGCATCCGCTCATTCTTCTAATATCCTCATTCTTCACTCTATCACGCAGCGTTTTACCAACCATTCTTCTCAACGATCGCATCTCTACTGCATTTATTCCACTTTCGTCCTTCTTCAACCACGTCCATGTCTCGCTTGCATCACACCGACAATATTATGAGGCAGTTTAATTCGTTTAAAGGGAAATGACAGTTATGTGAAATATTCTTAAGTACCTCATTGTATGATCAACTTTTCCGATCACAAGAACCATAAATATTAATTACAACATTTGTATTTCTCTAACCAGTATTGCTTTTCCGAGTTTTAGTGTGAAATAAGTATGAACCATACTCTTACATAATATACACTATTGCAATTTGGATTTTTTTATGATCTTTTTATTGCTTTAAAACCCTCTAAGATTAATAAAACAAAATAAAATTTTGTAATTGCAATATGGAAATGTGAAAAGTTGTAGAAGTGAAGGCGTGGTTGTGCTTGTTGGTTGGGATGACCAGCGGTCGTGTAATTTCACTTCCTATGGCTGTTGTAATGGCCTGCACATTACCGCTTATTTATTCACGAGTCCATCCACCCTCACCATACTACTGCCCATACTCTCCCTACCAAGATAGATACATAGATAGATAGATACCTACTACGTACTACTAACGTTTCATAGAGAAGACCGTAAACTAAAAAAAAATCAGGATGAAGATATCAGTGAAAAATAAGGAACATTAATATAAATTGCTTACAAAATAAAGCAAAAATTTAGTATTGATAATGTCTTAGTAAAAGACGAAACAATTGTCTACTCGTTAATTAAACAAGGTGTGTATTTATAAAAAAGTTTAGTCTTTACTTCATACCAATTAGTTAAGACAAATGACAGTAAATAAAGCTTAAAATACGTAAAGGGCAAATTCAAGAAAATAATCATGTTTCTACGAAAGTGAAATTAAAACTAAAAGTCGTGATTCAATTTTTTTTAATCAACATGAAAGTAATGAAAATATGTATTTTATTGAAAAATTTATAGTTTTGTTATTAAAGTTTAATTTCTTTCAACACAGCAAAGTACTGATTGAAACTAAAATACTCCTGTGATCTGAAAGTAACAGTGAATGTTACTTTAGTTTGGGTCACTTATCGAGTGGACAGTTATTAGGTAGATAATAATAATATGTAGGTATGTATGGGATGGGTCACCGTTCAGGCGTTCACATAACAGGAAGGTGATCCACTAAATCTACTAAACTTTATTTTTATTGTCCGAGGAAATGAGTATGCTGTTACTGACTATACTACTGTTATTTACAACGGGAACCGGAATTTTATTGGGACGACAATAAATTATAATACTATGCATTTTGGGTGAATCATTATTGTTACATTATGCCAAACACAAACTGTCACAACAAATTATTAAAGTGAGATCAATGATAGTCACAGTTGCAAAATCAAGTATTTAATTCAATTGTAATCATCTAAACTATGTACGGATAATAGTTCCAAGATTACTATAGTAAGTTATAATTTCAAACACTTTTGGGAAGATCTAAATAATGGCCATACCTAAATCGATAAGTACCTAACCTTATTTTGTAGGAGCAGAATCTTCATGCATTCATAATAAAGTTCGTCCGTCAATAAAACAGGATGAAAGGCATACCTCATTATTGACTTAAAGATGTTAAAAGTATTATTCGTGATATTTTTAGAATACCTGCATTATACATCACACTCGAAAGCTTACAGAATGAGACACCTATTCAGACACCTATTCTTTTACGGAATTCCACGGAAAAATAATAAGTCACTGTTGCAAAATCGAGAGTTTATTTCCATTGTAATACTTGTGTCTGTAACAATTTAACTCTACATAAAATGTCCTATGAGTATTCAGAATACATTTCAGAATTTTTATTTACTTATTTATTCATTCTTTACTGTACATTGATTACAAACAATTACATTAAAGGTAAACATTCAAATTAAATACAATCAATATACAGAGGGCGAGTTTATCGCAAAGGCGCGATATCTTCCAACTAACCCAAAAGTACTAACTTAAATTAAAACATATGAGAAAAAAAAAGCAAAAATTCTAGGCAATTTGGAAAAAAAGAGGAAAAAAACTCACAAAGTAAACATATATACAAACATACATACATACACACATATATTTAAAAAAGGAAGACACTGAGAAAAAAAGAGAAGATACAAACATTTATATGCATACAAAGAAATGAAAAGGGGAAAAAAGGGGGGGGGGGGGTCAGGAGTGATGGATTTCAGGTTTCAGAGGCTGTGTTTGTGGAAATCATTTTCTCTTTAACGGCTAGCTTGAAAGACGTCAGACTTTGAGTCAGCCTAAATCTTGAAGGGAGATTATTCCAGCAACTAGCACCCTGAACTGCAAAAGATTTCGAGATGAAAGTTGTACCATGAGCCGGGATTGACAGAATCTTACTCTTTATTTTGTAGAACCAGATTACATATGTATGTGTAAAAATACTTACAATGTGATATTTCAGGACAATTACTCTAATTTCTATACACGTGTCGATAAATGTTACAATCATGTGAGCCAGATCACAAGTCAGAGATTTTATTTGTTCATTTTTTTCATCACATGTAACATTGTTTTGATAAAAAGTTATAAATCAATAAAAAGTGTAGTAAAATTATCAGTTTTGTATTTCAATGTACAGAAGACGAGTTTATCGAAAGATTATGATATCTTCAAACTGACCCGGTTAAATGATTAAAATTATGTAATAATGTACCTTTTCTTAGTAATAAAAAAGCAAGTACATCTGTAATAATATTTCAAATTAACGAACTATATATAATGAGTTACAATCCATTGGATTGGTCTGCAACGAGTTTGGTTTTTCTTCTCCATTCGTCTCTATTCTCCGCCAGTCTTTTCAGCTCTACGTATGAGCCACAGTTCATATCACTCTTCAGTTGGTCCATATATGCGTCTCTTGGTCGGCCTCTGCCATTTGTCCCCTCGGTCTTACCCTCCGCGATGGCTATGAGTAGTCCTGGGTGCCTGATGTTGTGGCCAATCCAGTTAGCTCGTTGTTGGCTGATTCTCTTAAGGAGTTGCCTTTTTTCGCCTACCCTGGTTAATACTTCTTCGTTTTCGACGTGCTCCGACCAATGGATCTTAAGCATGCGTCTGTAGCACCACATTTCAAAGGCCGCCAACCGTCCGCTTTCACTCTTGCTGATGGTCCATGTCTCACAACCATAAAGCAGAATGCTCCATACAAAGGCTTTAGTAAGGTTCTTCCTTACGCTTAAGCCGATATTTGGGGATTCCAATATCTTCGATTTTTTGTTGAAGGCAATCCTTGCCTGGTTTATTCTGCTTACGATTTCTGCTTTGGAGCGTCCATCCTGGTTTATTCTACTGCCCAGGTACACGAATTCACTTACTTGTTTGATGCTCACTCCATTTATGGCAATGTTCGCAGTCGCTTCCTCTCTTCCAACGACCATACATTTTGTTTTTTCTTTATTTATTTTCATGTTGTACTTTGACAACAGTATACTTTCCATTTTTCCTAAGGCTTCGTTCAGCTCCATCTCGGAGTCTGCGAGCAGTGCTATGTCGTCAGCATATCTTATCATGTCGACCTTTTTCCCATTTATTTTTACTCCTGTCCAGTTCTTCATTTCTTCTCTCAGTTCATCAATGGCTCGCTGTATATAGCAGTTAAAGAGAGCTGGCGACATTGAGCATCCTTGTCTTACGCCTTGTTCGACCCTTGCTTCTGCACAGCTCTCTCCGCTTTTAATCACAGCCATTTCGTTCTTGTATAAGCTCCAGATTGCTCTTCTGTCTTTATAACTCATTCCTATCTGGTTGAGGGTGTTAAAAAGTTGTTCCCATTCTACTTTATCGAATGCTTTTTCAAGGTCGATGAATGCTATGTATGTGTTTTTATTAATTGCTATTCTCTTTTCTAGAGTAAGTCTGAGACTCAGGATTGCATCTCTTGTACCTGTCTCTTTGCGGAATCCAAATTGATCTTCTGTAAGTGTTTCGTTTATTTTATTTTCCGCCCTTTTCATTATAATGTTGGTGAGTATCTTAGAAGCGTGTGATATCATGCTTAAGGTTCTGTGTTGTTCGCACTTTGTAGTGCCTGCTTTCTTAGGAAGCGCTCGTATCAGACATTTGGCAAAGTCCTCAGGTATCTCTCCTGTGTCATATATTTTGCAGACAAGCTTATACAATGTATCGAGCATGCCTTTTCCCGCGCATTTAAGCAGCTCTGATGGAATCAGGTCAATACCTGGTGCTTTGCCGTCTTTCAACTTTGCTAAGGCAATATCAAATTCACTTCTTAAGATGTCATCTCCATTATTTTCTACGTCATATTCTGCTTCTAGTGCTTTGCTTTCTTGGACTATGTTCTTTCCTTTGTATAATTGTTCTAGGTATTCTTTCCATCTTTTTACGATCAATTCGTCCTCAAACAGCAGTTTGCCGTTTTTATCTTGTATAGCACATCGTGGCTGTGTTTTGTCATTGAAGAAATTCTTTACTTCAGAGTATTAACGAACTAATCTAACAATTATATTATACCAGGCATCAAGCACTTACATTTTTCTTGAGTAAATATTTGTTTAATTTTTATTTGTTTACAATCATTTTCGCAATACTGCTTGTTATATTATTCTGTACGTAATTTCGAATACAAACAATAATTTCTTTCATAACCAATAAAAACTTTGTTGAAAATTGACAAACAAACAAACAAATTATTATGATTTACTAATTAGTGTGAAAAGGTTAGAAATATCATTGAAAATTGAAATACTGATTAAATATTGTCCAAGTAAAAAACAGTTGTTTATCGGAACAAAACTTCACAATATCACGAAACATCAATAATATAATTCAAAGTTTTTTCAACAAAATCACATTTAGTTCTGGGCAACACTAAATTAGTATCAAAAATACTCGTAGTTGTGAGTTGCTCACACAGCCGCGTCTATTAAACATGCAAGCTGTCCTCTCCATACTGACAAAAAATTGAGACATTCGGGATAGGTAGTGTAGTGTATGCACATTGGTAAACTATCCACAGATTGTACATCTGTGGTGTGTGGGACTGTCAATGTAAATTGACAGGTACATTGTCTCTGACACAGAACAGTATAAGAACTGGAGTATTGTGAAATAGCAAGCCAGTTACTGTTTGGTGTGAGCCAGAGCCAGTGATCTTCGAGGGAGCAAACAGTACAAGTGGCGACGAGGATAAATTAATAGTAGGTACGAGAACTCTCCATCGGTTGGAAAAAATATAGAAGAAAGAGGAGTAAGTGATATTGCATAATGCTTTTACTTCAAAGGCAACCTGTCTTTGAATTGTGCTTCAAAATATTGGACAGAGAGTAAGTTCTTTCTTGTTGTTTTATGTTCAAATTCACAAACTTCAATTGAAACAAATTCTTATAACTGTATGTGCAAGATATACCTGCAATGATTTAACTTTCGAGTAAATTGTGTATTATGAATCCTCAGCGATCCCGAAAGATTGGTATAAGCATGTACTTCATAATTTCGTAAGTGTTTCAAAATCCTTAAATCAGTAAATAGTCCTATTTGTGCAGGAAATTACACGAGATGCCAATCATTGATATGTTACATATTGCAAAATCATGTCTTCATATATAATGAAATTCATTATCTTTGCACGATGATGTACCTTTAAATTGAGCATTAAAAAGTTAAATTAAACAGTTAAATTGCATTGGCAAAGTGATTTATGCGAGATATGTACCTAAATCGTTGATCTTTTAATGTATTGCACAATCATGTATTCATATATAGAATTGTATAATATGATCTGATTTAGCCCAAATAGATTATTTTACATATAGAATACATGTTTGCAGTGTTAAAGATAAAGAGGGTTTATATTGATTACATTATTATGGATCAAGGGGTTTATATCTATGATTTTACAAAATAATTAATAATACCACTTTATTGGAAAAAACATTTGCGAGTGATTAAGAGCTTGTTGCTTGGAGGCGGTATCTTCCAGCTAACCAATATAATGCATTGCCCAATTAAATGAAATTATATTAGTATTCTATTTTTCGAAATGTGAAGTGAAGTATAGGATGCAAGGGAAGTGAAGTGAAATGATTCACCAGTGGCTTGGGCGAATATCATCTTTCCTCATTTATTTTTATGATAAATTGTCAAAATGTACTTACACCGACGGCATTGTATGTGGCAAATATGCTGTGAAGAGAGAATGAGAGAGAGAGAGAGATAGATAACCCTAAAGTATTCCGGAACCATACAAATTGTGTCTGCATTTAAATATTGGTATAAATAGGAGTCTTAAACTTATGAAATATGCGAGTCTAAGATTGTCCCCTCCCCTGTTTATTTCTATTGGTGGTGACTCGGTTGGCCACAGTAGCTTACGATAGGGAAGGAGCTTGTTAAAAGAGCTCTGTGCTCCTGAAAAGAGCAATGAAGAGCGGACGGAGAAAAAGTGATATGTTACAAGGTAATAAATTAGAGATGCAACGAATAGTATAATTGCCGAATACCGAATATTTGACGAATATTCGTTGCATCTCTATAATAAATATAAAGGTAATAAGTAATTAAAAATACGCTAAAAAATTATTATGAAAAATAGTGAAATTCATTAATAGAAAAAAATATATACAAGAAGAAGAAGATGAGTAGTCATTGATTGATATACAGTGAAAAAAATATATTTATTATCGTGTTATTTTTATGAACAAATTTATCAATTATTAAATCATTAGTTGATATACTGGGTTTCACAACTTGCTTAGTGTAACTTCATGAAGTGAAGAGAGGTTGGAAGTGGTAAACTATAGATATCTCTCTCTACCTCATACTCCAAATACGGAGTGAGGAGATATAATGTTGATAAATATTGTGCAATAATCTATGAAAATAAATAAGAAATTTGATCACCGATAAAAGTGCTATCATATTAAAATTACACAGTATTTTTTACAAGCACAGTTGAAATTCATGAAATATCTTAAAAAATGTGGTCTTGATGTGTTCAAATTGTGCATAATCTGATAAAATTAATACAGCATAAGCTACATTACACGAGGAAACATAATAATGTTATTCTCATCATTTAATCAATTCAATATTATATTTACCTAATACGTGGTATATTTGTAATGGAAAATTAGGAGTTTAGGTATATATGTACACTCGTATATATAATTATGTACTTCTTATATTTCCATCACAAACACAAACATATGTTTAATGAAAAAAAGTGTTATCAAATAGCCATAATTCATTCAAAGGATGCCTTGCCAGTGAAAATGTAAAAAGTGAAATATATGTTTGCGTATTTGTCCACTGAATGAGTAATTCCAGGTGCTCTCAACAATATTGGGAGCATTTGAGGAAAATGGGCTATATGTTTGCAAGCTCAATGTATGATTTCAGGTGGTGGTATTTGGCGTCAATCACCCTTATAGGTTTCTTCTTTCCTAATCCTTCCAATTGTAAGGTAGATCAAACTTTCCTGTCTTGCAGCTCAAGAGAGCTTGAATAGACGGGTGGTAGACATCTCGAGCCGCGTGGTGCATGTGGGGCATTCCTCCTTGCATCCAGTGCATTAGGCGTCAACCACCCTTGCAGGTAACCTCTTCCCAAATCCTTCCAATTGCAAGGAAAACCCAACTGCCTCAGCTTGCAGCTCAAAGGAGCTTGAATAGATGGGTGGTAGACATCTCGAGCCGCGTGGTGCATGTGGGGCATTCCTCCTTGCACCCAGTGCATTAGGCGTCAACCACCCTTGCAAGTAACCTCGTCCCTAATCCTTCCAATTGTAAGGTAGATCAAACTTTCCTGTCCTGCAGCTCATGGGAGCTTGAATAGACGGGTGGTGGACATCTCGAGCCGCGTGGTGCATGTGGGGCATTCCTCCTTGCATCCAGTGCATTAGGCGTCAACCACCCTTGTAGGTAACCCCTTTCCCAACTCAAGGACCAGCTGCCCTTTCCTGGAGCCATGGAGACGCTGAGACATCATCGGCCTTGTGATCTGAGGGCTGTCAGCATCATCGGAAAGGGAGTAAATCCAGCTGCTCTCGATATAAGTTGAGGGCAGTGGTGTCCCAGGGTATAATTCCAGCTGCTCCCGATGAAATTGGGAGCAGTGGTATCCCAGTTGGTAAAAAGGGTATAATTCCAGCTGCTCTCGATATAGGTTGAGGGCAGTGGTGTCCCAGGGTATAATTCCAGCTGCTCCCGATGAAATTGGGAGCAGTGGTGTCCCAGTTGGTAAAAAGGGTATAATTCCAGCTGCTTCCGATGAAATTGGGAGCAGTGGTGTCCCAGGGTATAATTCCAAAGAAGTGGTGTCCCAACTGGTAAAAAAAGTTTGAATTGAGAACAGTGGTAGAGAGCAAAGTGAGCTCATGAGACATGCATATGTACCGACGGCCGGTGTGACGTGGAGTTAACGCTCTTGCCTGCGAGTCACGAGGTCCCAGGTTCGATTCCCGGCCAGAGCGAAAAATGGTTAACAACCATGTTCTGGGTCTGGGTGTGGTACATGTATATGCATGTTATGGATATGTATAAATACAGTAGCCCAACTGGTAAAAAAGTTTGAATTGAGAGAAGTGGTAGAGAACAAAGTGAGCTCATGAGACATGCATTTGTACCGACGGCCGGTGTGACGTGGAGGTAACGCGCTTGCCTGCGAGTCACGAGGTCCCAGGTTCGATTCCCGGCCAGAGCGAAAAATGGTAGATTGCCATGTTCTGGGTCTGGGTGTGGTACATCTATATGTATGTTATTATATGTATAAATATATGGCAGTTGATGATGACCGTTCAAATCAATTGGAAAAGGAATATAATGGGTATGAAGAAAGTCTAGAATCAATCGGCAGCAGAGAGATGAGGTGATGAGGTGTATCTGAGGGAAATATAACAAGATAAAATAACATGGAAAATGAGAGAGGAGACCAGAAGTAGAAAGGAGTGAACTAAAAAGATAAGTATAACATTTACATAAATAATAACTAATAAACTTGTGCAATAAATATGTGCAAAGGCGATAAACTCGCCCATTGCATAAGTTGTTCGTCTGATTTAAATTCTGCAATGTTTATTTGATAATGTTTGTTTTTGTGCAGTGAGGTTTTTGTTGTTATTATTATTATTACATAAATGAGAGAAGGAAGGAGAGTACACAGTCATACACCACAGTGTTAGTTACAATATATAATAATACACATAAGTTCATTGTGTCAATTCAGTGTAAATCATTACAAGCATAATATTATTAGCTAATGTGATTGTGTTGATTAACAATTATACTATACTGTGCTATGCCCTCGTGCCTTGTCCCGGACGGGGTGGGCAGAGAGAACAAAAATATATTTCATACTGGTTGTAATCAAAAATTGTAATTATTTTGATAAGGGAGGGATGTAGTGTATGCACATTGGTAAACTATCCACAGATTGTACATCTGTGGTGTGTGGGACTGTCAATGTAAATTGACAGGTACATTGTCTCTGACACAGAACAGTATAAGAACTGGAGTATTGTGAAATAGCAAGCCAGTTGCTGTTTGGTGTGAGCCAGAGCCAGTGATCTTCGAGGGAGCAAACAGTACAGGTAGCAAACTTCATCGCTAACATGTATCCATTTTTCCGAACACCTTTACCTTTACAGGCCACTCGTAAACTTACGGAAGAGAGTAGGAGAGCAATTCTTTGCTGGGTGCTCCACACTTAATACATACTATAACACTATTTTCACAAGTCACTTTGGTCAAATTTCGACATAGTGTAGTTTGGCTTTAACTTTTTGAGTTCACTCCATTATCAGATCTAAAGTAAACACAAAAATTAAATTAAGTATTGTTCCTCTATCAAGTGTAAAACTATGTTCCAGTATTATTATATTGTTGCTTTGACTATTTACAGCCACATTTTATATTACAAACTGAAAAACTAATAACTGTTTTTTTATAAACTTGTCAATAACAATATATGTAGGTAGGTATGTAGATAATTTGACATGATAGAAAAGCTAGAAAACGAAATGCAAATCTAAGTATTACGTTGCTAACATTATGTACAAGCATACTTGAAAAACTATTATTAGATTCTATGATCATGTAGTATGTACCTACCTATCTCTATATAGACACATTCAATATTATTCTATATTCATATGTAGTAGGGAAACTTCATTATGTCAAGTGGAAATGTATTTTTTTAGTATGGCCATTCAAAAATTCAGCGATGAGGTTTGCCACCCATCCTGAATGTCTTTATTTTATATTGGCACGAAGAGGACAGTTTGCATGTTTCTTACATGCAGCTGATCTGTTGGCTACCCCACTTGTGGGATATGCCGTGATGGTATAACATCATGTAGATACTTTATCAAGATGATGGATATATAGTTGAATAAATTTCTTAAGGAACCACTGAAAATGAAAATAAATAGTGCATGAAAATAACTCGAAGAACATAAAGTATGGTGCAGAGTTGATGATTCTGTTATTCATGCAATATGAACATGGAGTGTAACATGTATGTGTATTAACAATATCTTAGGTAAGAATATAAACAGTAGAGCATATGTAAGAACATATATAGAGGCGTCTTGTACTGTTTCTAGAAGGGGTGCGACTTTCCAGGGAAGGTTTGTTGTAAGGCTGGGGTGGGTGAACGAGGTAAGAGATGTCGCCATAGCAACAGGACTCACCTGCCAGGGAGGATAGGAGGGCGCGTAGAGGAGTAAGAGGGACATCCCACCCAGTTTCCCCTGGAAACTTTTATAGCGATTGATGTTCGGGCATTATTTTTGATGTCTGAATGAATAGGCTGCGATTCGAGCAGGGGTTGCCGAGGACTGCGACGTTTCGTTAAGGTACAAGGAAAACTCCTTTACTCTCCTTTGTATTACACCTATACTACAAGTGGAGCGTATCGCTTTAGTATATTCAATAACGACATAGTTATATGTATCACTGCATTATATCACCTGGTCTTAATAGTAAATAAACAACCCGTTGTTATAAAATTGCATTGAAATTACTTTTCTAACTTTCCCGTCTGTGCATCCGTTAACAAATCTTCCTACACTTAATTTAAATAGATAGACAGACAAAATGAATTTGAAAATAACATAATCGTGATCATATGTATCGTTAAAATTTGAAGATTTTCAAGATAAGTGGCAGCTTTCGTCAAAAAAAAACAAATATTATCCTCTTTGTACCTTTAAATCCATTTCCAATATTTAGTAATTTTGTAATAAAACAGATGTTACCAAATTGATTTCTGAAATTTTTTCGCATATGACTACCAACGAACTGAGACAAAACACGTTTTTTTGTAATTAAATTAATTACATTTTTGCTGATATTGTACATACCCGAATCTTTTGAAACTCTCAGTATATTTAAAATTCATTGAAAGATATCTTCTAATCATTCGTTGCCACTGGTACGTGACTGAGTTACCTACTGTCCTTTGAGTCTTTCAAGGAGTTGTAGGCCCCCACCAGAGCTTTGGGCGTCGTGGAGAAAAGGAGGGTGGGGGCGCATTTCACGTGACATCAAACAAACAAGATATTGCACGTTGTCATGAGTGATCTTCCGACAGCTTCCGACTTACATGGATCGCTTCGAGGCAACACATCGCCCAAATAAAATTTCCCGCTTTATTAAATTATTATTATGAAACGAATTTTGAGGTGGTCTCTTTAGTCACTCAAAATATTACGAGCAAAAGTTTTTATTTTTAAAAATTTAACAGAATACATCAAAATAGATAAGAATCATTAAAATGTCGCATTTGCTTTTTTATTTATTTTATTTTCATTCATTACTTGGTTACAACATCAATCGTTACAAAGTATCATAATTCAAAATTTATTGCACAGAGAGCGAGTTTATCGCTAGATTGTGATATCTTCCAAACAACCCGGTATTCATCATATATTATTATAAAATATTTTAGATCTTCGAATCAGCGATCAGGCATACGTAGGGGAGAGGGGGCATGAAGGGGCCACTTTTTTTATTTGCATCATATTTTTATTGTCAGTAGGAATTTAATGCACTTAGGTGCAGTATTTTAAAGTGTAGTCCTTTAGCATTAAAATTGAATTAAAAATTGTCATATTTGCTAATAGGAACTGGAACTTTTTTTAGTTCCAACAATATTCAAAAATTGGCCCTTTCATAGCTAGGTAGTATTGAAAGGGCCATAGGAGGTGTTGAAGGGGCCGGTGTAATAATCAAAAGATTATAGTATACTTAAGGCATTTTATTTAACAAAAGTGGTTTACAATAAACATATTTGATAAAAAAAACAGCACAAACTCCTGGTAATATCAATGTACCAAAACATAGTTAAAATTTTTAGCATCATCTTATAAGAAAATAAAAAAATATATAATAACATTTGGAAAATTTTAGAAAATATTCTTAGTTCTAATAATATAAAAAATAATAACAAAACATAAACCCCAACCAACTCAACGTAACAAACACATAAATAAAATTGATATTTAAAAATTTGGAAAGGAACTGAAAAGAAACATGGACTCATACCAACCAACTCAAAAACATTTTGAGCAAAAGAAGTTGTAAAGACCTTTCTTTCCACATGACTCATGGGCCCACATTTGTACTTTTTTTACTTTTTATATTATTGACATACTTTACATTTCATCCAATCCACAGCACTTTGTGAATAGTCCTCATTACATTCTGGACAAGAATTATTTTCAGTTATCTTATCCGCATTCTTTACAGGTATTGCCATGGTTCTTTTTCTTTTTCGAGGTATTACGATTTCTTCACCAGAACTGGTATCTAAAGAATCCGAATCGTGTAAAGAAGTTCTTTCCTCTAGACAAGTTTCGGAATCATTATCGGCATACAGTTGTCTTTTTGTGCTTTTAGCAGTTTTTCTTTGGTTTTTATTTTCTGAATTTCTTTTTGTTTTTCCTTTACGTTTTCGTTCCATTTCCAAGAGCTTGTCTTTTTCGGGGGTAATCCGTAATTATCGATGTCCTTCCTTTGCGTTTGTTAGGTTGGCCTGTTTTTCTTGCACCAGCTTTTGGAAAAGGTCGTACATCCTCGGGAGATTTTAAGCGCCTGGGCGACAGAGAAGAAGTTGTAGATTGTACTTCTTAAAGATCTGGAGATGTTAAGAGCCTGGGCGACTGTGAAGATGTTGTAGGTCGTATCTCAGAAGGATCTTGTCTATCAGTAACATTTGAGCATTAAAATCCTCTTGAGTGAAATTATTTCGGTTAAAGGGATATATCCCAGTTTTACGGAATCCACTTGTGATATTTTGTATGTTGAATGCTGCCATAAAGGCATCGTTAGCCAACTGTGCTACCTGGTATATTGTTACGGTTTTGCTGGGATTTGATAAAATCCAGTCGTTCATGGAAACTCTATATCGAGATTTAATTTTTATAATAATTCTTCCTAAGTATGTCCTTCCTATGTTAAAAGACAAAGCTGCAGATCTAACTCTTACTTTTTTCACTAAAACTTCTTTGACAGCATTCTCTATATCACATTTGGACGGACGAATTCTTTTAGATTTGGTTGAATTATTCATTGTTTTGGTAAGTAAGTACAAATCTGCAAAAAACCACAAGAAATAAATGAAATCAAGTTTAAAATAAAAAGATCACTTCTACATAAGAACGTCGTGATGAAAGGGCCATGCATTGAAAGGGCCGGCCCTTCCATCACTACATACACTGGCCCTTTCATACCATTGCTTATCAAAATAAAATAACCTCAATATCCACCTACTTATATTATGATATTACACAGAACTTAATCAAATAATTGAAGCAAAGGCTGTATATATTGCACTGAATCATAAGATATTTTATACAAATCATTAACATCAGAGTGAAAAAAATAATTAATAAATGTAAAAAACTTACTTTTCTGGTGAGAAAACAACAAGCGCAGACAATCCGTTTACACTGTGTCGCCGAACTGTCAACTAATAGCGGGAAAGAGACATCCATTGTTGCCACCAAAACAAATAAAAGAATGCGTAGTAATCATATCGCAAGATAATCCGACAGCGATTGGCCCTTTCAAAACCTGGCCCTTTCATGCCACTTCTCCCTACCTACCGTTCATTCTGAATATCATGATGAAGGCGACTATAAAAATGGCCACCTTACACCCAAACATCAGAAGGCAGGCATTTCTAATTATCTGTAATCTAACCTCTAACCAAACCAAAGATTGTATTTACACTCTATTTTTCAATAGACCATTATAAAAGTCAACAACCTATAGGCAGATAAAAGTCAAACTAGTTATTAACATTGAAAATTGATTAATAATTACCTGAACAACATTTCTAACGACAGCACTGTATTCCGTCAGAACATTTCCATCGCGTTTGACTTCCTTATGCCTCTCGTCATACTCGCCGCCAGCCCATTGCTTCAGTTTCCTTTGAACAGTTTGAACCTCTATTTCAATAATAACTACTCACACAAATATTTTAACCCGTAATTTTGCATATATATCTTTACATATCCCCCGTATCTCAAAAGGTTCTTCTGGTTCGTGTTGAAAGGTTAGGTTCTTGGTAACTTTGCAGTTGATATTCCGATGATGGGGCATGCTACAAGACGAATCCGGAGCGTGACTGTGGTGCAGCACAGACCATGCCACACATGTTGGAGTGTCCATTATACCCTGTCACATGCACTATGGAGGGAATTTTTGACGCATCTCCACTTGCAGTGCGTTTTGCACAGTACTGGAGATTAGTTTGATCGGTTTTTTTCTGGATTTCGACACGATAAATAAATAAATAATAATATGCATCCTCCGTAGACACCTCTTAGGGTTCTGACAGTCTGGGTGTGCCTCTTCGCACTTCCAATGAAATCGACTTCAGATAACTAGGAATGTCGTGAAAAGAGGAGACACAATTGGCCTAAAGACAATGCCTGATGATGATAGACACCTCAATACATAATATTCAAAAATTGTATATACTTAATTAATGAAAATCGTAACTTGAATATTATCAAATACTCATTTTTGAACCAAATTAATCACAATTCTATAAAAATATACTAACTCGTTATCAAAGTGCTTCCATTTTTAAATACCTACAGTTTACCAATTTCCCCAGGTGAAGAAAGTTAAAAGCTAGTATTAGGTATACAATATATTAATGTATAATAGGGAAGATTGCAGAGTGCCTGTCGTTTGTAATGCGTAATACATAACCACTGCTATCATCGGAAAGAGAATATTATAATATCATACAGTATATTATAATGTATGTATAATATTTAATTTCAATGTTATTAAGATCTTTCATGTTATGATAAATCGACAAATCGGATCATCAAAATGATCGTTATTACTTTACGTTACTTTACGCGGCATTTAAATAAAATATTATATAATGAATTTTTCAGTGTAATGTATTTTATCTTCTTCTTCTTCTCTATGTGTTAATAATTTTTAAAATGAAACACGATATATAGTTATTCCACTATTGACTTTAATTATTTAATTTAATCAAATAAATAAAGGCAATAGTGGAATAACTATATATCGTGTTTCATTTTATTTATTTATTTATTTATTTATTCTTTTTGCACATCATCATTACATAACAGTGTTAACAAAATAATATAAAATTTTAGAAACTAGGACGATGTGCAGTGCTTTTTCTTTTCCATACATCGGCCTTGTGTTCATATGTTTTGAATTTTATTAATATAGGTCTTGGCTTATCTGACCTTTTTCCTATTCTGTGCATGTCTCCAATACAACCTGGGTCTATTGCGAGGGGTGTCTCTTGTAGTGCAGCTTCCACAGTTAGGTCTTCTGGGGCGCCGTGCAGTAAGAGAAATTTTCTGCGTCGATATCTATCCATTTCCTCCAGCCGAGAGTCCACGTCATCTACCCTTTGCTCGAGAGCCTCAACCTTCTTCGTTAACGTATCCCGGAAGGCCCGGAACTCAGCCAAAAGATCAACGGGCTGTTGTTGAACGACTAACTTCTCCTGCAGATCCTTCATTTGCTGCCTCTGCTTCACAAGTTTCTCCTCGAGATCCCTCATCTGTCGTGTAAAAAACGCCTTTACTGATTTGATGTCGTTAGATTCCATTTCTTCCTATTTGCGCGAAAAATACCGGGATAATTTTATATAAATTATAATTTCATACGAGCGACGAAAAAAGTTGTAGTATTCGCGCCAAAACGTGACGTATAACATTTTAAAAATTATTAAAATGAACTTCCACCAAGAACCGTCGGTCGATAAATTAAACTTTCTCTATGTGTCTTGTCGGGTACCCCCGACGTTGACGACCACCTGAGAGAAATCCTTCCTGTTCTGGACAGCACGAAACAGCTCCTCCACACCTCTCATCCCGGTCCACTCTTGAATGTCCTGGAGCCAGGAAAGCAACCCCTCTACAGCCCTCAATCTTTCCTTCTATGACCAGTTTTAGGATGGCATATTTAATGTATTTAATAGTAAAGATTTATTTAATTTTATTTTACATATTATTTATTCTTGAATTCTACACGCATTGAAAACAAACATTTATACACAAAAAATCATTCATATGAAATACAAATATCTAATAGGTAGTATACCTATTCGAAGATTGCAAAGGCGCGATATGTTCCGACTAACAATATAGATGAATTACCTATAATATAACGATTTACCTTTGTAGTATTCTTTTAAATATCTTTACTTCAGCAACGAAGCATGCCATCGATCGTGAATATCATATTTATTGTGACACAAAAAGGATGATATATTTTTTGATAATTTTGATTTAATTGGAAAAAAACACAATCAACGCCACTCTTTCAATTCCGCAAACATATAACTTTAAAAAATACACGGTAACCTTCATCTATTTAATATTTCTGTTGTTTTTTAATAGCGCATAATATAAATATACCAAAATTTCAAAAATGGTGATTCTCGAATATTATTTCTACTTGTTGACTTATGGAGCAGCACAATCGATGTATATTATAAATGAATCTCTCTTATTTATTTATTTATTCAGAAATTCACGGCCAAAGCCTTTTACATGTAAAAATTTAGTAACTATGCATACAATCATGTATACAAAAAGTAATATTTTTTAAGCAAGACACAAAACAATTAGTTTGATACAAAACAAGAGAACTTTAAAGTAAAAAATATTTTAAACAAAAAATGTAACAAATATTGTGGTGTAGCTAAAAGGTATATTTAATACCTAATAGTACCTTACATCATCTCGGGGTAACCAATGAAACACAACAATGTCAATATGTATTTACTCTTGGATCAGCACATGGGTAAGAGAAACCCTTCACATTATTGTCATTTAGCGGACAAGGGATAAATCCCCACTTGAAATTCGTCTAGTCATTAAATAATTGGAAACCATAACTGATGGTAGATACTTTATATGGCTTCGAATCCAAGTAAATACTATACCTACATAATTGGCAACAGAGAAAATCAGATGAAAACTAATAACAATACTATCTTCTATTACAAATACAATAATGATTGAACGACATTCAAAGAAATATTACTTTCACCTAGAAATCTGTGACTGTGACATCTCTGGGTAGGCGTAGTGCACGTAGTAAACATAATAAACTCTTCGCGCCAGTAAAAAGTAAAAAAATAATGATTGTTTCATTGGCTCCATTGTGACATCGAATCCTATCTCCACGTACGGTACGAGGTTAATGGTAGACGCTTCCTTAAATCTAATGGGTGGCATACTTCATCGTTGTATTGAAAATATCAAAAGTTTTGAACATTGCCTTTTACACAGCACTTGAAAGCATGTACAAAAAAAATCAATATTTCTATTCTATGTACTCTAAAATTAGTTAGAAGATATCGCACTACAGGGATAAGTTCACCCTCTACATGATGAATTGTAATTTTTTAATTTTATTATATTTTATTGATTTATCTTTAAACCAATATGCAGTGAGAAATAAAATAAATAAATGTTTGTTTTTACTTATTTTAAATTTAATAACAAAGTTTGTTTTTTATAGCCGTTCATTGTATAAATAAATAAATAGTTATTGATACGGCGTGTTCATGTATAACAATGCTCCGCAACCTTTTCTCGGAACTATATGAGATGGTAGGCCCCACTGTTGTCAAACGTCAGATTTCATAGAAAAGTGATATTCACGAAATTGTTGCCATATGTAGAATTATTTATTGGTCTTCACTTTAAATTATTTTTGGGCACCAAGTTCTTCGACACCGGCAAAAATTACATTCGAGTTAGATTTTATTTTTGCCGGCAAAAATAAAATAATCAAAAATAAAATAAAACCGGCAAAAATAAAATCTAATCCGAATACAAATTTCCTAAAGTTTATATTCGAGGTAGATTTTATTTTTGCCTAAAATGTACTTCGTAATAAAATCTACTTCGAATACAAATTTCCCAAATTCATATTTGAGTTAGATTTTATTTTTGCCGGTTTTGTTTTATTTTTGCTAATAATAAAAGAAAAAAATATTTTGCCAAAAAATTCAAATAATATTTTCGTAGCAACAATTTTCCTCCATAGAAAATTATATTTGATAGATATCTGACATTGGGGCCTACCAACTCAATGAGTTCCCTTTTCTCATGTACGGCACACCAAAATTCTTCCTAGAAATCCGCGGCATACCAAAAGCTCAAATATATAGGTATTAAATTGATACACAAAATTTTACAATAATTTTTTCTGTGATTTTTTTTTAATATAGTAATAATTATTCTATACAATATTTTGAAAAATAATTTGTCACTGTGTATGAAATACATAATGAGGCACACCGGTTGCGGAGCACTGATATAAAAGGTAATGTGAATAATCTTGAAATATATTTTGCCCATTTTATTATTTCTAGTAACCACGAATGTGAACATATATTTCAACTAAATTCGGATGCACATTGTAAAGTGCGAATATCCCACACACCAGGAAGTGTCATGAAATGTATGCAACGGCAATAGATCCTACATAACGTAAGAAAGATTGCGAACAATCTAAAAATAAAATAAGCCAATGAGGAACAAAGTGTGGAGTAATCCATATCACTCCGGGAGACTAGGGAAATATAGAAGGAAGGGAGAGATTCACTGAAGTCACGAGGAAGGTTTTCTCAGAAGGAAGATTATAAATATTACATATCATTTTTAAACAGTGGTGTCAAAACCTTGCCGAATTTATTTTTGCAGTAAATATGCCAAAAAAAAACAGATTGATGTTCTTGTTCTATCATAGATTGTTCCTCTTTAAAGCATTCTAAATCAATATATATTTTATAATTAGATCCCAGGTGCCGAAAAAATCTCCATTCACGACACAACCTTTAGCTTGCTGTGAAAAGTGTGTAATTTTTTTTTGTATACCTACTTAATTTTTTTTTTCTTGGTTGCGTTTTTAGATTAGTTGAAGAGACTCTACAATCTTTAACATCGGTTTACACAAAAATTAAGGGTTAAATTAACATATGATTTTTCAGACTGATCATAATTACATCTATTGGTTTGCAACAAACGCAACATTCTTTTCACGCTGTTTTTTATAACCTAAGAATTTGTTGTCAAATATTAAAATTTAGGTGTTATATGAAACCTACGTGAGAGATCACTGTTTGGAAACTCTTGGAAAATGTTAACAAAAATGGTACTGGATAAAATCTGTCTCAATTTTAAAAACAAATTCATGTGAAAAAGAAAGAGACAAAACACATCGTAGGTTTGTTCCAGGATGATTGTAAGAACGAGTAGTTATTCAAAAGAGAGAAGAAAGGTAGAAGTTGAAATGAAGGAGAGATAGGTGTAAGGAGATGTGAAAACACACGCTGTAAATCATATTTATAATTCTACTGAGAGTGCAGAGTATAGAGGATCTGGTTGGGTGGAAGGTATCTACATTACAGAGTATTAGCTAAGACGAAGAAGAAGAGATGTTCTATAAAAAGAAAATATACAAGGGGAAATCCGGGTAGAGGTAATTGAAATTATTTTTCCTTTTTTCATTTTGAAGAATGATATCACAAAGTCTTTGTACTCAAGTGTCGTTATAATTATTATTATCATCATATTATAATTGATTCATACAATTATTATTTTATACCAGAAGAAAAATGTGTATTTTTAGTATCTAATTTTACTTCCAAATTCTAGTAACATTTTTTTTATAATATAAATTATTCAAATATTAATATTAACCTCACAATTCAGGAGATTGAAAAAACTTCTTTGGGGAAAAACAGAAACTAGACTTCACGCCTACGAATTGGCTTCAGTTAGTTTGATTCGTAACCGCTGACACACCTTTAAAGATTCTGTAATAATTTTATTTCTGTTGGATGATTTTCTCACTCATCAACTCACTACATAAGATACTGAGACTAAAAATAGACGCGTTTAAAAAATATTTCATTAAAAATATAATTTCCAAAGTGTTTCAAGAAAATATAACATTAAAATCTCTATCCATTATTTTTCTTCCCTCAAATCTTTCTTTCAAGTTTCTCACCCTATAGTCTTCTCGACCACCCCATGGCCCACTACATAAAGTAGAACTTTCAGTAGTAGATACATTCTAGGTACTTACTAATAACGCAGAGAGAAATTTCCACAGCATTTGGCTAAATTTATCACTGTGATTTATTGTCCCTGGCAGTTTAGATTGTTACATAGGTATATTTTTTGGTAGAGGCACGACTTTTTCAGAATATATTCCAGAGGTTACATTTCCCACGAATCCAATGGATGCTGTATTCCATTTACTACTACATGTAGAGTACAAATTGAAATTAATATAAATTATGTACGTACACCTACTTATATATTTTTAAATGAAATCCAAGTCTAAAACACATCAAAGTCAATAAAGAGGTAGAACAAAGTATCATCAAGATGTCTGACTGACTGTGTCATCTGCACCCAAATCCGATTCAACAATATAAAAAGTAGTAAATATTCTAAACATAGTATTATCATTTAACAATCATAATTTTTCTTTTTTCGGAATCACTACGTAAAAGTAAACATGCACTCAAAGGATTAATGTGCAAACTGAATTTATTACTTCTATGACATATTATTAACAGTGATATAAAAAGATAGTATATTGGGATAGGGTTTGATACATCATTATGCCTACTGCCAATCAAATATTCAATAACGAAAGAATATATAAGATTGAAAACGAGCAGCAAACTAAATCGACCACTCCTAATACTTAATATATTTTGTTATCATATTCACGGCCCACTGTAAATTTTAGAAGAGTTCTGAAAGAAAATCATTTTCTTTCTCCTGAGTTTATTTACGGAGGAACTCATGTTTGTTTTGCTTAATTTTTTGTGTTCGGTCTAAATATTTCAACTCCAGTGGGTGGCGATAAATACATAAACACCACCTAGTCCTCGCTTAGAATGAACTCATAAAGAGTAGGAACACCAGGTTTTTGACCTTAAATTAATAATACGAAAGACAAGCTAATCAATTAGCCGCTACATACGTTAACAATTTAGTCAATGAAGTAGTAAATGTTTGGATATGACACAGTTCTCCTATTGTTCATACAACTTGTGCTGTATTGTATGACACCACAGCATAATGGGTTTAGAAGATAAAGCATCAGACACTATGAAGATTCAATGCCAATGTCACCATTCTGAATAACAACAATGCATATAAATAACAACCACGTGCATCAACATACTTGCAGAGGAATTCCTATTGTAGTCAAATGTGTTTCAAGGTTCGTATTCGTGTGCAGTTATCAATGTGTTGAATAGAACCCTTTTGATGGTTGGAGAAAGAGAAACTCCAATACAATGAACAGACAATGGGCACCACGGAAAATGGTTTTGGATATCAAAAGCGCATGCGCATTTAACATTATCACAACAACATCGGGTCAAGTGTATACCTATTGTTGTTATGGATATTGTTAGCCTTACTCACAAATACGGAATAACTGTCATTCCAGTTTTTATTTTTGTCCAAGTAATACCTCACTCACAGATATTAACGCTGTTCCAACTTTATGGCAGACTAAAGTAAAATTATTTATTATTATTTAGAAATTTATGTTTTCAGCGTATACTAATCTTAGAACAAGTGTTGTCATTAGAAAAATTATAAAATGGAACTATATGGAACAATTTGTAAAGGATCCATTCGTACCATCATAATATTCCCACAAACGGCGTAGCCAACGGACTAACTAAGTGTATGCAAATCTCTTAATGCCAACAAAATATATACATACATATGTGTGTGTATCATAAAAAATTGCATAATGAGTTTTTGATTTAATCAGGAATAACAAACAGTATTTTTTCCGATTTTTTTTTAAATTTAATCAGAGTTAATTATAGATAGGTAACCTATCTATAATTAACTCTGATTAAATTTAAACAGGTCTAACTTTGCATTTTCTTTGTGTATACAGGAGCACTTTGTTATTGCTGTATTTATATACGTACATAGGTGAGTGCCTACCCGTTATTATTACTTATTATATTGTATGTATTGAAGAGTAATATCACAACGAGGTGAATGATCTGGACCAAAGGTACGCAGGCCCTAGTAGGTATATACTTGCGAAGCGACGAGACGGGTCCATAATAAAATATAAAATACCTACATACATACAACAAAAGGTTTACAATTCCAGTAAAACAATGATATACTCGTATAGCCATTAGGAGGTTTTATTTTTGATCAAAAGTTTTCCTGCCTTATAATACAATGTCCATATGGCAGTTATATTTATTAATATCAAAGCGTTATAAATGTTGTTAAAAATGTTCGATTAATCGACAAAAATCGCTCCTCTGATTTAAGAAGGCTTAGCAGTTGTTTCAACTTTGTGTTTCCAAAAGCAACATTGAATAACTCAAAGCTTCACGTCTCAACTTAACTGAAATATCTCAAAATAAAGATTGATTTTAATATTCCAGGTTAAGACAAACACATATATTTGTAAAAGGGAGTAATGCATTCAGGATTTTCTCGGGAAAAGGGGGCTGCTTCCCACTTTGATAACTATTTTCCACACTTTTTCCATACTTAAATACTATGTTTTCTTTTTTACTACTAATGTATACACGTCACGAAATGCATATGACTAGTATCAATGAAAATTTCAGTCTGATTTTTTCTTAAGGTATTTTACGAAGATTAATTTAGATTATTTATTTATAAAATACTGCTTTAGACTTAACAAAGTATTAAGTAGTAGATTTATATTTCTAATTTGAAATAAAATACAATTTTTTTATCAACCATATAGATTTTTATTAAGAGAAAATCTTTCCTCTTTCAATAACATTGCCAAAACATTTGTTTTTAATTCATTATTGAATTCTGACCTAAACACCGACAGTAAACGAATTTCACATTTACTTAGCAAACTTACAAAGCAATTGAACAACAAGTAATATTTACAATAATATAATTCCAGCAATAATAGTTATATAACTTTGTATTTTTATCAACTAATTTTAAACCTAACTCTAGTATTGAAAAATGCAATCAACACTTATTTGTACACATCATGCAGTTCGATGGGTAGGTACCTAATCAATTGTTTTTGTAAATAATTTACAGTAGGATATGAATGATACAAACACAACAAGTATGTACTAAATAACTGCGTATAAGTAGTTCGATGATTTAATGCAACTGTTACATACTAAAAATACATTGAATGGGTGTCGCAGTACAAAACAAGAATATTAACTTGTTTAATGTGGAGTTGAATGGGAGTCGGTAGCTGCTTCTGTATAAGTGAGAAGGAGTGAACCTTCTAAAACTCGGAGAATCACAATGAATTATTCATGGATTACAATGAAATTATCCTCCGAAGGTATATTCCAATATAAAGAAGGGGAAGGTTATTTCGACATTCTAGTGTTGTGAACCAAATACCTATGTACTCATCAATATAGCTGAATACTAGAAAGTATTAGCAACAGTTGCCTAGAGTTTATGAAAACTTTTTGGGAAATGCGACATTCTGACACTAGATGGCAGGTCAGACATTTACTGAATAGGTACTGATGATGTGAAGAGATGGAAGTGTGTTTGCGAGGAATGGAAATTTGTTTGCGAGAGATGGAAGATGCTACAGAGTTATCGAAAGAAGAAAAGTGGATGGTGCTAGGATGAACGGTGCACTTCGACCCATGATGGCAAAAATGATGTTGCATTCTTGCATTCAATACTATTCTGATACCGATTTTTATGTATGCAAGCGAAACGCGAACATGCCGAAAGAGCGACAATAGAAACACAATAAAAATCAATATCATTCTAATCTTGTAACTCCAATGTTTACCAATTTTCCTTTCAATTTCTAGTCTATACAATATAAGTTGATGTCCGCAAAGGCGATTAAGTCGAAATCAGTGACTAAAAGAAATACATCCACTACTTAAGTAAGCAGCTTTTTAAGCTTATACTTACCCAATTTTCAGAATTCAGTCACGTTTTACAGTAATGGTTCAGATCCATAGATTTACCCATGTGTTTATGCATATTATAGAATATAAGAGAATTCAAGCACATGAAGTATTCTGAAGGCCAAATAACCCGCCTTTTCCTTAAGAATTCATACACTAACATATTTTCACAATCTACACACTTAAAATAGTAGGTAGATGATCTTTTCTTACATCGTGGAAAAGCTACATAATGAGTTTTCAAATAAGTAAATTTTAAGTAAAAGTATGGAAATTTTAATGTAAGGTTTATAAAAAAGAAAGTAGGCTTTGGAAGTAGTAGGTATCATAATGAATTTTAGGATAAATTGAATTTTTCCATAACATAAAACTATATTATACATTTCTTCTAACCTTGTCAATATACCTACGCGTGCCAAAATCCAATTTCAAGCTTTTGGTATTCATTTTCATTAACAAAGATCTTGCATTTTAGTTCATTTAGATAAACTGCCAATTAACTATCTTCCTTTTCTCACAGAAACGAGATTGAATTAAACCTAAATATGTCACAAATACCTCAATAAAAGCAGTTCGTTGTATCATGAAAGTGGACTAATTCAGCAGCAACAGTATTCGAGCCCGGGATCACTTGGCTGAAAGGCAGAAACTCAACCATCGAACTGCAGATCATCTCGTTTAAAAAAGACAATATTTAAAAACAGTCGCCTGAGTTTGGTGACTTGCTATACAGACAAGACCGTGTTACAATGAAAGTCTTAAGATCGAAAACTACAATAAGTCGTCAATGAACTAACAACACTAGTTAAGGCTTAACTGTCTTATTAGAAATATATACTGTTTACCTCTTGAATTATTTAGTCTCTGCCCCTAAGGAATAACATATTGTGTTCTAACAAGCCTTGCTAATATACTTATAATATTATAGTTTGTAACATGTAAATTTGCTAGTCCAACAGCAGTTGGATAGTTCTCCTATACAATCAATACCATATATGGACTAGGTGTGTTGTGCATATTATAGATATGATAATATGTTTGGAAACTGAAACATGTTCTTTGTTCTGCATAATATTATTGGGAGACTTGTCGCTCTACAGAATACTCAATATTGACAACGATATAATAATTACATACAATATTGACAACGATATAATAATTACATACAAAGTGTCTATAAACTATGTACATTTACAACACAGTCACTAGAAACGACATACACCCATACCTACACTATGAATAAAAATTGAAATAAAATCAAATTGATATCAATTTACAACCTCATTTCAAATAAAGTGAAAAATTAAACAAATAAATATATTTGAAGTAAGGAATTGACTACATGATTTGGAAATAATAAAAAGATTTTCATGTATATTAATTTCAGTAAATTATACTCACTTTTATCGTGGAATGTGTATTCCAAAAGTAGGTATGGAGATTATTTTTGAGTTTAGGTAAAAAAAGCTCATAGTTGTTAATATCCGAGAATACCTGTTCAATGTACACATCAGTTAATTAAACTATGTCGGTATGTTATTTCACTACTCAAAGGTTTGAAACCAACCTCATCCTGATTATCCTTTCTAATATAATACCTACCTGTTTAATTCCTAAACGCAAACAGCCATTCATGTCCGTATACCGCACTATCGAATTCGTAGGCAGGAATACTAATTTCATGGCCAGAAAATGGAATCTCCATATTCGTGTGTACATAATATGTACAGATAAATTGACAAGCCAATTTTGAAGCAAACATTTATGTAAGTACAAACAGTTGCTTACCCAGAAGTAATATAGTACAAAACTATCTGAGTATATTAGTGTACTGTACCATGACCGCAAGCTATTTTGATCTCCAATTAGGTTCCTGGTACTATATATCTACTATGCTGTCGCATGGATTCAATTTTCTTAATGGAATAATAAATTCGTTTGATAATAAAAGATTCAACCGGCTATATTCTACCCATTTTATATGCATACCGTTTAGGTACATAGATTCTACATATCCTAATAAAAATATAATAAGTACTAACATACACGTGGGGACAATTTTAGGTAATTTGTTTTATGTAGAATCACTTGATTCTAATTTACAAGTTTAATATAATATCATATCAATACAATATTCTTCTTTAAACTCTAAAGCATTATGAGGCTTAATTATTCATAAACGTTTTTCTAAAATACCTCTAAAAGATATACATAACATATTCTATGCTATACTATACCCTCGCGTCTTACCCCAAATGCGATTGGCAGAGAGAACGAGATGCTATATTGCTCTATCTTTACACACTTCTTTCACTTCTCCACATTCGTGAAAAATCTCATATATTCACTTCAATTTTTCTGAATCAATACGCAATGATTGGAATCAATCTGAATCACGTAGTTTATAAAATATCTTAGTGAATAAAAATGAGAAAATAAATTTATCAAATTTATATGTATATATGTTCACTGTGTCCTTGTTTAGGTGGATTGAACTCCATAATGAAAATTAATCTAAATAATATTATAAAGAATATTATAAATTTAAAGAATATTATATTATAAAGCATATTATAAAGAAATTGACAAAATCCTTAAAGACGAAAGAGGTCTTTCTCAATAAAGAAAACAGTGGTAAAAAGTTGTTTTTATTTCATTAGTTATTTATTTTATTTATTTATTTATTTATTCTTTACTGTACATTGATAAAATACAATTACATAAAAGGTATACATCAAAATTACATACAATCAATATACAGAGGGCGAGTTTATCGCAAAGGCGCGATCTCTTCCAACTAACCCAAAAGTATTAACTTTAAGAGAAAAAAAAAAAAAAAAAAATAACATATGATAAAAATATAATTAAACATTATATATAAGAAAGGAAAAAGGGGGGGGTTAGGGGGGGGGGGTTAGGGGGGGGGGTTAGGAGTGATGGGTTACAGAGGCTGTGTTTGTGGAAATCATTTTCTCCTTAACGGCTCGCTTGAAAGACGTCAGACTTTATATGTAATATTACTTTTATTTGTACGAACATAGACATTCCCTTACTACATGATTTGGAATAAAAGCTATAACTTAAGAAATAGGTATTAGCGTAGTATTAAATATCATACTCTAAACTCATAGTTTCACTGCAAACATCATATACATTATTAGTACCTATATGTATGCAAAAATAATCACAATAGATTCCTAGTACATAACGTAGGTACCATTTCAAAATATGTATATACATACATACATACTGCATAGAGATATATGTAGTTATATAGAAATATGAGGAGTGCAAGAGTAAAAAAGCACTTGTTGAAGAGCACAAGAGTACTCTCAAATGAGAGAGTATGAATGTTGTTTTTCCATATAGGTTGTTGTGAAACAGCCCTAGTGTGGAGTGGCCAGCTGTCTGTATAGAGAACACACACTGCATAATACCTACATATAGGTAGGCAATATCACAATCGTAATAAATAATAATATATGGTTGATAAATAAAGCAACAATGGTCATGTATCATGTTTTGCAATGGAAGTAAAATGATATTTAGATAGATAATAATAATTAGACAATTTATACATGGCGCTGCTTAATGATCCGTGACCATCTCAAGAATTAATAGCGTTTTCAACTTGAAAATATGTATCTTCCAGGCAGTAAGCGCGGTGACTCTAAAGCTCTTTCCTGGAAATTTGGAGGTATTCGCCCTATTGGATATAGTATATGCGAGTACGTACATGATAATTATCGATTTATTTTCGTGAATGTTAAAAATGTTAAATTATATAAGTAGGACATTACTCAAATGATGTTGATTGTAAACAATTATTAACTGTTATAAAATCAGCCCACCCTTCTACATGGGTAGGTACTAGACAAAGATAAACATTACGTAATTATTATTGTTTGTTTTCTTAAAGGCACTCAAAACTGTCATTCAATAGTAGTTGTTGCAGTACAACATCGTCTCACACAATATATTAGGTATGTAAAATGTTTGTTTAAACCCGAAACAGACCGAACTGTGCGGCTAAAGTACTAATGTTTTGTCAAATTACCATTATAAGAGGTCAATATATTTCTCCAGCTACAAACGATATCCCAAATCTGTTAATTATAATACTACAATAATATAGTTTGCCAAATGTAATAAATGACAAACTTGTGGGCTTGGTATTATATAGCAAGGAGTTGGATAATGAGTGCGGGTTGAGTAGGATAATGCACTGTCTTTGATTTGTGATTGTGTGTATTATTTCTGTCCGTGTATTTAAAAAAAAAAAAAAAAATTTTGGTATCAAAAATGAATATAAATAACTTCATCTCAAGGATTTTGTATTTTTGTTGTTGTTTAAATCACAATTTTACTATATTTTATATGTTTGATCACCAGATAAATTATCACAGGTTCAGTAGGTAGGTACTACAGATTTTAATAGTTTAGCAAGGCTTCGCATTCATTTAAAAATGTAACCCCATTTTGAATGTCCTATTTTCAAAGGCAAGTGTTTGTAAAATATTAAGTATAGGACTATTAACATATACAAGTCAGCGATGAGGCATGCCACCTGTCCAGAATATTTTATTTTTTGTTGGAACTGAGAGGAAAATATGCATGTTTAGCCACTGGTGGAAAGTGACATGATGGTATAAATGAATGGATGAATTAATTAATCAATCAAAAATACAACCGCAACTGTACATTAATTCGGTTTTTGGACGGCCAAATGATAATTTCGGGATTTATTTCCCCTAAATATAGAGAGTAAATATAAAGATAGGCATACGTCAGAGAACGCTACCACATACTTGTAGTTGACATGAGTAATGTATTGGGTGCATAATATAGTATAATCATGTCAGATGTACTGTACAATATAGATACTCTACATACATACAGTTTTACATAACAATTAATAGAGTATCTACATGGCATACCATACAGTACACTAACTATGTAGTATGGCCACATTGTGCTGACAACGTGATGACAATGTGAGGCATAAGATGCAACGTGTTTCAATTCGCTGTAAATTACGTGATAGCCACAATTTTGTTCCATATACTAGCATACCATAAACTGCCATTCATCTACGAATTAAGTTATTAGAGGCTAATGCCGTTTCCAAGTAAATAAACATATCAGAATACCCATATAATTTACATCTTTAACGATAATTGTTAATAAAATTTGTAGATAACGCAAGATTGCCTACCTGGGTCATATTTCGCGAGGGAATAAGTATGAAATCCTCCAACTCGTATTAATGTGAAAGAAAAGGACGATGTAGTCCTAGCAGAAGACAGACCTCATGACTGTTCTATATAAGATACTGAACCAAAGTGGGACTTGTGGAAGAACTCTTTTGATTGGCACGGGATAGAGACGCCTTTACAGTGGTGATAGGCAATGTGGGAGAAACCTAGTAAGGCACGAGAAGAAGTAGATAACACAATTTAACTTTTTTTTAATCAAGAAGTATTTCCTATTACAACATAAATTTATACCATCACAGCATATCCCTCTAGAGGGGTGGCCAGCAAGCCAACTACATGTAATAAACACATAGGTCATCCTCTTGGTGCCATTAAAAATAGTCTCTCTAGATGTTTGGCGTTACTCATTGATAAATTGAAGATATTCGTATGTTTTTCGATTGTCGGCCTTTATTTAGAGAACACTGAAAAATTTACATGTGTGATAGTATCATTCAATTACTCTACGGCGAATAACTCAAGAAGTATTTTATAAAATAAGTGTGATATAAATTTCATTATTTTTATTACTTATTTGTCATTGCACAAGGTTGACATATATAATTGTTGATTATATGTTATCAGTGAAATTTGACGGTTGTACCCCTAACATTTACTTGGACCTAATAAAAACATAATGTATGTTAGTAGGTAGCTAGCTAGGTAGGCATGTTTATTGAAGGGTAATGACAGGTTTACATACACAGATTAGAATCTTATAAATTAGGCACCCCTATATTAATGCACAATGAACACAAATATTGACCCAATATTACAAATGTACTACGTGTATGTAAACTCATTAGTAGAAAAACGTAGCGGTCCTTTATCGCAGTGGAAATCGAGCATGGAAAATGTTTATATTAAAAAAGTAGTGAAAGTATCTATTATATAAAACATTTTCTGTATTGAGGACTTTTAAATCTGGGACACCATAAATTTCTCATACTTGCTTCCTTATTTTAACTATCCAGGCAAATTCTTATTTTTTTTTCTCTATATTTTGTCAAAAATATTAACAGTTTTTGCAGTCAACATTTTAATTTTCCCCAAGCGATATTTAATAAATCGTTGCATATTTGGAACAAAATGAGTTCTTCTTCTGTTGTGTATAAGTTTTAGAGTGTCCAGTAAGTATAAAACATTACATTTCCAGTTCAACAATGTGACACAACTGCCATCCAATAATTTTATTTTGTTTAATGAACTGAAGAGATATTATGGATAATGATATGCTCTTGTAAATAGGAAGTATATAAAAACTAATTTTGATTAGGAACATGTGTACTGAATGGTATTTTATTTGAGTATTAACTTTAGTAAACAGTACGTAGAAATACATACCTGAATTATGATTATACCTGAAGGTACATATTATGTAAATTAATGATGTACTATGAATGGGATATCTGAGTACCTACTTTTTACTGATGTAGTGATGTTCAGGCAGGTGGTTAGGTAGGTAGGTACTTACACATTAGACCTAAACTCGTAGGTAGACGTTACTTTGCAATGACGTCACAGAATACTCTCCGCATGGTCCATTAGCTGATGAGAGAAGCTGTAGGTATACAGTTGCCGACATCCCCGTTTTTGCAGTAGGTACTATACTCTTATATTTCTCTCAGTACATAGGTAGGTACCACCTACAAACATTTATTTGGCAATATTTTGTATGTTACATATCTTCCAGTACTTTATAAAAGCCTACTACATATTACAAAGCATTTTTTAGAGCTTATTATTTATAATGTGTACCTGACAGCCATTGTAACGCGAAGGCATTGCTCTTGCCTTTAAGTTAAGAGGTCCTTGGTTCAATTTCCGAACACGGCAAAACAAACAAGGACCTTTTCAAAATTGTGCTGGGTCTGCGTGATACATATAATATGTGTTGTTTGCGTTATCTATATAATTATTATTTTTATCGTCGCGTAAGTACGTACTCATAATACAAAATTCATATCTAGATTTGGGACTAGCTCGATAAATGTGAATTGTTTATGCATGTCATGTTATGTTATGTAACATGGAAACCTTATTACATTAGGTAGGTACTATATACTAGCATATAAATACCTAATTACTTCCCGGATAAATAGAAACGTGAAGGATCAAAACAAAAACTATTGACTAATATTGCTTGAAAAATAAAACAAATAACAAAAAAATTAAGCAAACTCAAATGACAAATGAAGCAAATTCAACGAAATATATTTATGAAGCGCACCCAAATAGTCTCGTCTATCAGGAACTACTCGAAAGTTTACATTGCTTTTTGAAAACATTTTGAAAATTGATTGTTCCCGTAGGGTAATGGGACATATAAATAATTACACAATCTGAAATAGGTATAACAACCCCTCAGTCAAATTGAATAGACACTAAATTATGCAATATTCAATATTGGCCGGGGGTGGAGCGGCACGTGGGGTGGAATCATTCAGGGGCTGGAAGTGAGAGAGACAGAAGGGTAGGTTTTGCAGAGGAAATACAACCGTTCTGCTTATCTTACAAATGCAGCAAGGAAAGCTTAAATTTTCACTTTTGGTTTAGAAACGGATTAAAATGGCACGGAATTAAAAAGAGCTCACCAAGTCCGATGACTTTGAAATTGAAACCATTTGAGTGATATTTTAATAATCTGCTTTGATACTAAGAATGACATTTCGATTTTAATTCAATCTAAAACTTTAGTTTATATTGTTTTCGTTATTCTTCTAATCTTTCTTTTGTGTCTTTTCAGTGAGCAAGCAGGTGCGAAAAAAATGTGAAAATAAATAAATTTTTGTTCTTTTTTTATTCATACCAAAACTATCAAGATAATATAAATTTCGTTGCACTATGTCAAATCTAGTTCAATTTTCATGGTAAAATATTCAATGTTTATAGGTGCGATGAACGAAAACTGAAAACCTGTTAGAATCAAAGGGGTACAGTACACGAGTGGTACCAATTAAAAATCAAAACAATATTAAATTAGTTACTTTACTTAATTAAATAAGTAAATTCAGTTGTACTTACATAAAAATCAAGAACAACAAGTAGTCGGCAATATACGAAGCTCTCCCTATGTACAGAGAGAGAAAATCCATTATGCAAGTAAACACAGCGGTGTAACAAGCGTAGTCAAACCTGTAATGCTTATCAGGACGTAAGATCACCCTTCTGTCTGTGTGATGATGAAGGCATCAAGGTCTCCCTCATTTGGGAGACCATCCAACCATCTGGAGAAGGGTGGCGTCCATTGCAGGAGATACTACAACATCTCATGGAGGAGTATCTATCTATCTTGGATTCTCATCTTGTTCACGAAATGATTGTGATTGTTGTCTCATTGTTTGAGTGTAGGGGAAAAACAACAAGATCTTACAATTTGTTTGATGTTTTTTTACAGATTTTTAGCAAACACAATGGTAACTGGGTACTTACCTTATACTTTAATATGTTTTTATTCTACGCCTTAATGATATCGATGGCTATCTACTGAAATCGTTTTTGAAATAAATTAATGCAAAGATCTTTGTTGTAATAAAAAATATACAGAAGTGCAGAAAATTTATAAATTGAAGATTAACGTTCAATTTTACATGAATTAGCATATTTTCTAGTTTCACTCTATCTCTTTTATAATTTCAATTATGAGATTTGCCACTTTTCCAGAATGTCTTATTATCTAACGTCTTGAGGAGAACTAGCTGTTTGTTCAATACACACAGTTTGTGCACTAACTATGTACTTTACTTGTGAGTGATACTTTACTAAAAACAAATATTATTTCTTCGATTTTGTTTATAATCAAGTCCATAAAAAAACTTATATATTGTATCGATGTTGAAACATTATGCACAGCATGTAATTTAAGAAGAATATTGTCACGTGAGTGTTTCTAATTGCGACCCCTATCATCATTTTACATTTCTCTGGAATGAGGAGCAGCCAACATAATAATCAGCATGACGAGCTGATAGACACATAGGTACATGACAGCTGATGGGGAAGATGCTTCATTGTGATAAACGGAAGAAAATACGAGAGACAGTCACAGAAAAGGATGACTATTCCATCTACTAGAAACATTCAATAACAATATAAAAAATAATAATGTTTTCCACACAAAGAGAAATCAATGAAAATTTATCCAACATTTTTATATTTGTATTTCATTCAAACATAATATGTCCGTGTCGTAATTTTATGTAAATTTAAGCCCAACCCTAAGTTTTTGTAATATTTACAAATGTTAGTTTGTTTAGAAGTCTGTAGCTTGGTGGTTATAATCTGGAGATCTGAGATACGTTTTCCTCTATCGACTTATTTCACGACAAAACATACTGCGAGAGTATTCTACAATAAATTCTGATTCTTTTTTTAGGAATGGTATAGATTGAAGATCATTGCTTTCTTGTTCATACAAGTATCACATTTAGTCAGAATATAAATTTATAATATCCCGTGGAGCACCCGGTAAAGAATTGGTCTCCCACTCTTATTCGTAAGTTTTCGAGTGTCCTGTAAAAGGCAGGTGTTCGAAAAAATAAGACATTTTACATCTTAAATTCAGCGATGAGGCTTGCCATCCATCCTGAATGTCTTGATTTTATATTGGCACGGAGAGGACAGCTTGCATGTTTATTATATGCAGCTGGTCTGCTGGCTACCCCACTTGTGGGATGATGGTATAGTAGTAGTATTAGTAGATAAATTTATAAAATAAAATAATATAATTCATTTTTTCGAAATTTGCGAGAGAAACTTTGTGGAACGTCATTTTATAAAATAATAAAATTAATGTAAAACAGTGTTCTGTAATACATTAATTTTATTATTTTAATATAATTCATTTTGGAAATTTCGATATGGATATCAATATTGACATAATAACATTAATTCACTCATAGACAACACCATAAAAGGCCATAAATCGTAGTACTAATTGAAGATGAATAATATTATCAACAAGTAGGTACCTTTATGTATTATAGGGAGGTACCCAGTGATTTACCAACATAATAATAATAGGTGGGGGTACTATTGTAACATTAGGTCTAATGGTTTTATAAGTACCTCGTATCGATACCCGGATATTTTCTCTGTATATTGCTTATGGAACAATCAATTTCGCATCAAAAGAATAATCAAAATACAGTAAAAAACATATCTTCTACATTAATCTAGAGACACAATTTCCTATGTTATTATTTCGATATGATTTTTATAGCGATAATAAAGCGTAATTTTGTGGGAAAAAAATCACCGCCGTGATTTGTCGAGGACGAAAAAAAATACAATGTTATTATAAAATACAGAGTATATACAACAAATACGTTTTTTTATGGAAATGAGTTATGACTTTTCCTTATAGAGAGGGTGGATTTGATTGGTTGCTGAAAACGTAAACACGAATATGAAATTTTATTGTGAATCAAAAGTAACCTTAAGTTGTTTGGATATTATGATAATATAATAATATATATGATTCATGGAAAAACACATCCTATTAATATTGCCAAAATCCGGTACTCAGATTGGCTTTTTATATTATGTATCGCTGAAGGAACTTCTCAATAGCCTTTACGAAAGCTTATAATATTACAATTATTGTAAAGTAAAGTAATAGTAAAAGAATTTCACCTAATTATTTATTTTCTTGCGTATTTTTATGTTTCTCATAATATTTTCATTTGAGAAAGTTTTGAAAGGATTACCAAAAATGTTTATGAATAAATGTAACTTCAAGTGATTTTTCTTCTGCGTATCTTTCCTCAATCCTGCGGTTTTCAACCTTTATTATGACCTGCCAGATTTTTCGTCTTACTACACGATTGATCATAGCTTTACCGATACGCCAAAGTCCTCACTATTGAAACAGTGACAAACCAAATTTGATCATGCGTCAAAGGATCAAAGATATTACAGAGGGAAACAGTTTCTTTGGGTTGTAATAGAAACCTTTCAAATTTATATAATTAAATTTTCTTTTACATTGATTTTGTTAATAACTAGTAATTTTATTTTATTATGTTTTTTGACAACATTTTTTCCCTTATCTTTTGACATCTTTTGATTTCAACGGCAGCCCCTATCCTGTATCCACGCTCTGCACTTCGCTTAACATCAAAATCGTGTGAATCAAATGACATCCAGCAGTGATACAAGTCTAATATAATTTTTATTAATTGTATCGAATTAATACATCCGTGACAATACAATACATAATAAAACTTAGTATTATATGTACCATCAATTTACAATAATATTTTTCAATTATTATTGCTTATTAATATGTAATTCACACACAAAAAACTATCAATGATGTATTTTCTTTCCCATTATTATAATAAAGTGCAATAAATTGAATTATCTGGCGATGTCCATCAGACAATGAATGTACTAATAAGCAATAACAGATACTTCAAAATGGTTTGATCTTTGGTAAGGGCCACTATTGTCAATTATTTCTATTAAATATGTATTTATTTCTAACAATATGTGGAAACGCTAAAAAGTTTTTTTCTAAAAATAATGATTCCGTGTTAACATTGTAACACAAGATTTTACATGATGCAAATGATTTTCAATATATATAAAATTAATAAAAATGACTACGTAACATTTTTATTAAATTAACAACTTAAAAGCTATTTTAATCTTTGAAATAATAATTCAAACGAAAAATTATTATCATGAATATTTTGTAAATTAAAAGTCATGAACACTAAAAGATAAAAGCAAAAAATAAATTAATGTAAATCTCTTCCAGTGGTATCTATAACAATATCAATGAGTATCTGTAGTACAATGTCATGTCTAGATATCTATATAACTATAGGTACCTACGTACTGAGATACGTAGGAATAGGTAGGTACACATCCCTTGGTAGAAAAAACCAATTGAGATTCACCTCACCCCCTCAGAAAACAATCTGATCCAGGGAAGACACGAAACGAATGAAAGCTACCAAATGAAATTCTTTGCGGTCACAAAAAATGCCCGGATTAGATTTTTTTTGTCCCCCACATATTATATACTTAGTGTACTATTACTATTACTGTACTCGGTACTTGCCATACACTTATCTATACACTCGTCGTATGTTCAATCCCATCACAAGTATAAGCCAAGTACTTATTGATTTAACAGAATATTGTTATTAGCACAGCAAACATGAACAATGGGTTTCTGCTATAAAATAATTCTCGATACGTTTGTGATAATATACGAATGAGTATTTGTATGTACGAGCGAACATCCGTATGTTCGTATACGAACGGAATCATTCACAATTTAAATAAATTGCGTGTTACGAATTATAATGTTTGATTATAATTATTATTTTACAACATCCTCTATTTTATAAATAACTTTAACTATTGTTGTATGCACTTTTTAAAAATTTCCACTTATTTATAATAGATTTACAAAAATCTTGGAATGAATGAACTAATAATGTTGATTTCCTTAAATTTCATCAATATTGCTTCCAGTATTTAGTTATATTTTACTTCCAGATGAAATAAGTTATTTTTACTGATGAGAAAAGTGAGACTAGATACAATATTTTTTTTATATAATTTTTATATATTCAAAATAAATTTAAAAAAATATAAAAAGCAAATCACTGTACATACTTACTACTCTATTTCTCTCTATTGCTGAACATAAGCCTGCCGCATATGCCTCCAGCAATCTCTATCTTAGATATTCTGAAACCAGTCACCAGCAATTCTTTGAATGTCATCAGATCATGGTGTGGGAGAGATTAAAAATAATATTTCGTTAATATACATTATTATTAGAACGTATTCTTTTTTATCTAGTTTTATTCTATGAATATCCAAGGATTGATTTGAATATTTTTGTTGTTTACGAAAACATTTGTTCACGGAGAACTAATTTACTGCTGTATAGTGTAATCTTCCAACCTATATAATTCACTACAATTAACACGATTAATTGTTGGAACTTTACGAAAAACTGTTTAAAATTTGCCAATCAATAACATGTCCATTGAAATGTGCTGGATGGTGAATCTACATTCAAAATATATAAAGAAAAATAATTGTCAGAATTACTGCAAGGATTACAACGCATATCATTTTGCAAGAAAGATATTGTATAAAGGCTTTAGTAAATTCGCACTTTACTTCACGCGACCAAAATATATAGCAGTGTAAATTATACACAGTATGTATAAATGTAGGTTTCCCTTTTATATCTAACGTCCCGATGCTGATTATATTATGTATAATGTAATGCCAGCTATAGGTAACAAAAATCTACAAATATACACGAAGAATAAAGACCGAGCAATAAATTTCGTAACCCTAATCTGAATGAATTTGAATTATTTGGAAGGATTGTGAAGATATTTGAAATTCTTTTCAAATGGCCAAATGGCGCGTATATAATAAATGTTGGATAGTAGTAACAGTAGTACGTAGATAGCAGAAATATTAAAATAAAATTAGATTATGTAATAAATTATGTATATTATTAAATTTTATCACACTGAAAAAAATAACATTTAACAGAATATTAATATCAAAATTCAACGGAAAATACATGCTGGGAATTCTCTGGCAAAACAGGAATATTAAGTTAAACAGGAACAAGTTTTGAGAATGTTTTAATGAGCACTATTTTGCAAATTCCCAATATCCCAGACTACCCTTTTTTGTAAACATCGTTCCTACCACAACGATACCAAGGCATGAAAAACATCATGGAAAAGACAATATCATTTCGACAGAATTGCCCTGAGTAGAGGATTATTTTCACTTTATACTACTGAATGGAACGTTGATGGGTCAAAATAGAAATAGAATATGGAAACTATTCATATCCTTATTGTATCGTCAGTACGTAAGTAGTATTTTATAAGTTCTTGTTGCAAATAGAGTATAAGACTATAAGAGTATCAAACGAAATTGCTGGTAAATAGGTAGGTACAATATATTGGTAATATAATATACGAGACAAACAAAATGTTATAAGATATCTAGAATGTACGAATAGTTAATCCAAAAGTCTATTAGAACGTTCTATTGAAATGGCGATGCTCGATCCAAATCCCACGTCTCTCACTAGTCTTTCTTTTTTCTATCTCTTGATTTATTTTTCAACCATTTTTTTCTTCTCTCTTATCCACATTCTCTCCAGTGAAGGAAGAGGGAGGAGTGAGAGAGGAGAGACTTGGTAAAATTGGACAGCCTTACTAATGAAACCGGTAAACCGCTAGATTCATTCCGCATCCCCAACCTACTCCCACTCGCACAAGTATGTATGGTCATAGATATCAACTTCTAGACAAACCATTAATGAAATATAACTTAAACTATTTTAATAAGTCAATCCGAACAGACAAAGGGTCAACAACTAGCCTGAAGAAAAAATTATAAGATTTAGTGAAAAATGGTAAATATCAAATTTAGAATTTTCAATTCAGTTTCAAAGAATATTCAAATAAAAAGAATAAACATCACTCTTTTCGTTTTGTATAATTGTTTATTTTGTAGGCATAGTACTAAGTTCTTCCTTTTCAGCATTTAAAGTTCATCTTTGGATATAGGCCTCCTATATGGCTTTCAGCTCACTTCTGTTCTAAACCTGCTGTATCCACCTTCTTCTGGCGATCTTTTCGTTCAACCATCTAACCTGATCTTTCTTTGTCTATCACTAGTAAATTGAAATAGATATGATTTTGTCGTCACAGCAAGTTTGAACAAAAGTTTAGCTATAGCACTTTCTATTTTAAATCACTTTTTTTAAAAAAAATCCTTTAATTTTGTTTACCTACGGAAAATAGTATTTCTTAGTTGTTTTTATATGCAAATCTATGTTCACAATGAAAAAATTACTAACAACTACTTGATATAGGTCTCAAAATGTTTCATTAAACTCGTCTATGATTCAGGCTTTTTTTGGCAACTTCCTTTTCAGTGACAGGTATTAAATCATCGGCCTAGAAATAAGTATCAAATAAAATATTAACATTTGTAATTTTATTCAATATTGAGAATTTGTGAAATCTATACGATATTATTATCTGTGGATCACATGGTATCTGGCGACATTTGAGAGGGTGATAGCCTCCCCTCACACACCCTTGTATTATGGGATTCTTAAGTGGGGGAGGTTTTTTCTATACAATAGTTGTAGTATTATACACCACTGCCGAGAAATGTGTGTACTACTTTTCCAAAAAGATTCAATAAAGATATTAAGGTTAAGTGTTACCACATTGTTTCTGTTTTCAGTTCATTTGTAAAAATATTAATTTTATATCGTTTTTAGAATAAAAACTTAACATTCTCTTATGAACTATTTTTTTAATCTATGGAACAGCGGTCCCTAAAGACCCTCTTTCACACTATACCTAGTGTCTGCTAACGTAACAGAAGAATAAAAATAACTTGATTGGCGCAGAAACGCTCTGGCTAGTTTCAATTCGGTGCTCGCAAGAAAACTAGTAAATGAAAGTAAGTAACATAAGAACATGCATTTAAACAATTTACACAGATCAAGCTAGTCCCAAACAAAGAAATGAATCTTGTATTATGGATACTAACGCGACGATACGAAGTAAAAGAAGAATGTAAGGAATTGTACATTGTCACTTTTTTACATTACATGATAGACTATGCACGTATAATATTAAAACATAATGATACCTATATTATTAAACATCAATGCATTCACATTTACAATATGATTGTAGGTAGCCACCATTATAATTATATATTATTAAAAATATCATAATATGGAAAGTGATTTCAGTTAAACGTATTCCCTTACAGATGATAAAAGCAATAAAACCGTCAAGTTTCCTGAAAAACTCCAATATAACCCCTTTCAGCCATCCCCACCTCAACTCATTCACACAAGTTCCTACACCGAACAACCGCCGACTAAATTTCATTTTCAGTTCAACTGATGACAGAAGGCGATTGACAGGTCTATAATTTCACCGCCTGCGAAGCTCCCATAACTGGTGAGCAACAAAAGCCTTTATTGGAGACTACGGAACCGGATTCTCAATTTGCATCCTATCATTTAATTTTCTACGTTTTTGTTATTATAAATACATGACTCGGAAGTTTATATAGAAGCTATTTAGAATTTAGAAAAGGACAAAACATTTTGCGTTATTTATTAATGATTTAAATTTATTAGCAATATTTTCAATGACGTACCTACTTATAACAACACAATATATTAAATTTAATAAATCAATAATCATTATTTTAATGTGTCAAGATAAAAAATATTTATTTTGGTTATTGATTTATTGTTTTTTTTTTCATTTTAAAAAGTATTTGTAAGAACTGTATTTCATAAACCGTTCCCGATAGCAACACAGAGTAGGCACAATATAAAGAGAGATAAACTGCCTAACGAGTATACAATTTAGCAAAAGAGATAGATCAACGGATGAAGGGTGTGTATATACAAAAATTTACACCAGGGAAATGGCGTAGACTCTCAAGAAGACGGCGGCAGCGTATCGACGCTAATGACGTGGAAAATGACATCTTATTTGTAAGAAAAAATATAGATCCTGCATAAGTAATATCCCATTCTTCTCTCTTACTAAACTGTGCTCCTCTTTCCAGATGGGGGAGGTGATCGTCGGATGAAGGAAATCATTGAAATTAGTATTAAATTACTCTCATTTCCACGTCGCCTTATTAATACGTAGTAAGTACAATTCAGAGAAAGAGCCTTCATCTATTATCATCAACTCACTCAGCTATTCGATGCGTAGGTACCTACTTTATTTGTGAAATGAAATGACTTTCAATTTATATTCATAGCAAAAATAAATAAGTAAAATATTTTTTCTAATCTGTTTTAAATTAAATTAAGTATGCTTTTTTAAATTAATGTTAAAAAATTAATTTATATTTAACACTACTTTTTCACATAGATGTACTGAAACCTTCTACGCTAATAGGTTCAAGCGGATGTCATCAGATACTGCGATTCGAGTTATACAAAAAAACGCCAAGAGTTGTAACTGAGTAGAGGCAGAAGAAGTTAGATATTCCGACTATTTGCTTAAAAAGAATCACACAGAAGAAATGCAGTGTGACGAGTAAAAGTATTTTTATGTCCCCAAAAACAAGTATTATGTTCAACAAAAGTTCAAAATGATTAGATAAGAAAGATTTAGCCAATGAATATAATTTATATATCATTTACGTAATTTTACATAATATTTGATATAAATATTACTCAAAAACTTGCAAAAACAATTAAAATTTCTCCAACATCTATGATTCCAGCAGGCTTGGCCTGAATGTTGGTATACCCGATTAAAAGTTTTTTGTTGTATATCACTTCCTAGCAAATAGAATAATAAAGTCAATGTTAGAATTTTAAAAATGTATTTCAATTATACTTTTCAAAAGAACCTAAAGGGTTAGTAAACGGATATGATTAAGTCATTGATGTTCATTATTATTAACTCCTTAATTATAACTCAATAAAAACAATTTATTTCTAATAAAGATTAGTATTGTCATCAATAACATTACAATGTTGTATAACAATATAGTAAATAATAATATCCAGAGTTATTTATTAATATTATTATCTCTTCATATTAATTCTATGTGAATGCACCAATCTAGTAATTCCTCATAACCCTTTGATAATATTATTATATAACTATTTATTGCTTTCATATCATAATACTACCATTATCGTTGTCACAAATAACAACGTTGTGTACAAATATATACCTACATGTAACACAATGTAGTAGGTATATAAGTAAGGCCTAAAAATGTCATGATATATTTAATCTCCTAACACACAACGTATATCATTATATTTAGTGTCGATTCGTTTATAATGTTATCGAATCAGTCAAGTAAATTTATTCTGGCTCCTCCAGTGCTTCCTCACGTTCGATTTAAATAAATTTATTTATAACAAAGTTTACTTGGAAGGTGTAGTGAATTCGAAACTCTCTTTTTTATTTTTGCATTGAAGTGTCCGTAAAGTCTTTCAAATAATAAATTCCGTAACTTCGAAATACTTTCATGCAAAGTTAGCAGACTTTTTACTAGGAATGAATTTCATCCACTCATTGTTTGTTTTCCCAATCTTGCTGAAAAGTTATTGTTAAGTATGAACCTCTTTGCATAATATTGTAATCTACATTTACTTGTACTAGTTACTATTGTGTCATGCTTGAATATTTTTAACTTCATGATTACATTTCCCTTAATTGCCATAATATGAACTGTTACAATATCATGTTTCAGACAACAATGTCTTAAATATCAAAAGTAAATTTTGTTTAAAAATTCATCATTAAATATTTGAAATAAATCATTTTTATGAATATTATTTAAGAGCTATCCCATCAAGAAGCTGTGCCTGAAATATTGATTACGATTTACTTTTAATATGAAAGTAATTAGGAAGATACTCGTAATCATTTGAGGCAGTATTATTTCAGATATTTGAAGCTTATGGAAAATAGGAAACGGTAGAAAGTGGAGTGGGGGAGTGAAGAAAACTAAAAAAAGTATTAGGAGACAAGCGTCGAAAGCTGGTGTCACAAAGAGAGATAATATTATATAGACTTAAAAGAGAATCCCCACCAATCTGGCAGTCCAAATTACTTGCCGGATAAGCCGGATTAGGTAGGTACTAGAAATCCCTTTAACATCTCAATCCCACCCCACCCTGGGACAACGTGCGTACTATAGGTGTAGGGGAAACAGGAGCATCTCATGTACAAAGACACAGATATTATAACAATCTTGTCACGTTACTCTACAAGCTACTCTTATTAAATAATTTCAATGGAATTCTAATAAAATCGTAGGTACCTACTTGCGAAATACAAACATGTCGCGAAAAGTTGCATAACTCTTCGCAAGTAAAACTAATGGCACATCAGTTTTGAGTCACAAACAATTATAGGTTATCTTTTGAAAGGAACTTTTTCTTAAAAGCAATCATATTTTCGAATTAACATTTTAGGCAAAAGTAAATTTCAATAAATTCCTCTGAATTTACATTCCTACAAAATTGCACTAAACACTGAAGTTTAGAATAAAATATACATATGTGGGTAAGTCCACATAGGTATAAAATACAAGCGGTGAGAAATACAAGTTCGTAGATAGTATAATGTGACTCCGTAAAGGTGTATATGAATATGCTCAAACAGGTCATTGTTATGTAAGACAGTAGCGCACAACCCCGAGGGCGAAGTGAAGTGGTCGTAAAGATAAGCGAAACTGTCTCGGGAGGGGCAATATCTTAACATGGGTTGAGGCGAAATCTTAACGTACGTAACATGGGCTGGGTCGAAGACTGAATATGGGCTGTTTTCACTCCTCCAACTCCTAAATATATATATATACATGCATATTATGTATACAAAAGACACGTGTAGGCAATAATATATTACATGATGCTTCCTACCTGAGATTAAGGTGAGAGTTCCAGAGAGGGATATGTTTTACTATGAGACTACCAACACATGTACAAAGATATTTCTGAAACACGAGCTAACCCTAAACACTGAAATACTAGGTACCTATATCGCATATTTCTATCATGATAAATATAGAACAAATAAACTCTATAGGTAGGTACCTATATTGATCTTTTTTTATAATGCAAAAATCAGATCGTTCATATTATGTTGCTCATAATAATTCAATATGTGAGTTTATCAAAAACAATAACACGATTAGAATAAAAGCAAAACATTTCAAAACAAAGCTCAAAGATTCTTTTAAATTAGATAATTTAAAATCGTGTAAGGGAGTTAGCATTCTGATATTAAATATGATAATTTTGTAAAACCAATCTTCTTAAAACGTTTTGTCTAAAACGTAATCATAGTACCATACTACCATTCCTTTGTCCTTTGCATTCGGTCTTCCAAATAATTGTTAAGATGAAGGTAAGTACATACCTACGTAGGTAGGTACAGAAGAGAAGCAAAAATCGGAAAGTAGTAGATATAATATATACGCAACAGATACCTCGGGCAGAAGTTCTTTGATGTCAGGAGCTTTTAAAAAAAATCATAAATTACCTTCAGCCCTACAAAAGTATATTTACCTCTGTAATACATGATACCTGAGAACAGACAAACATTGTGAATAACGAAAGGCTCCATATACAACATAAATATACATCTATCATACTATAATAAAGCCTTCACGGTTAATTTTGATAGGTACATCAAAATTACATCAAAGTAACAGTGAAATGTTTAACAAGCTCTGTATTTCATAACACGATGTGTTTTAATATATATTTTTTTTTTATTTATTCTGTATGGATGAAACAGTTAAAACAATAAATACAAACATTAAAAAACAACAATGAGCAAACCAATTAAGATCCCTTTCAAAGTAATCTAATTAGGTAACATAAATTTGAGGTAGTTCATTTAATAAAAAGATACAGGAAGAATTAAAATGCTAAAACACATAAAAATGTATAAAATGTAAAAAAATGTAACGAATGTAAATAAATGTAAAGATTGTTAAAAATGTAGGTATAAAATGTAAAAAAGTAAATAAACGAAAAATATGTTAAAAATTTAAAAACACATAAAATACATAAATCCACCAAAGTCCACAAATCTAATCTCCAAAATTTTTAAATTCATATTGCAATATTTTTGCCTAAAGGCAATAAACCCGCCATTTATGCTATTTTATTTATTCCACAATAAAGATTATTTTATTTTTATTTTTTATTTAATATTTACTTTTACTGAATGACGCGTATATTAATCTATCGTCGTTGCATATTCAAAATGAGGAAGGTATGTATGAGCAAACATTTTTATTTAGGCTTACTCTTTAAAAACTATTCATTGAGGCATAAAAATTGTTGTTTGAACTTTTTATTGGCATGTGATATTATTTTTAAAATGCTAAATTTTAATATTTTGATACTAAAAATCACTTTAAAAAGTGGTTATGATGTCATTACAAGCAGTTTATTCTAGAAATATCAAAACATTTACAAGTTTACATGCCCCATTTTAAATATGCAACGAAGCTATGTTTTCTTGGTTATTTCAAATGCATTTGAGCTTTGTAATAATTTAAAGTTATTATAAGAAAAATAAAGTGGGTTTCGGTGGACATTGTAGATACAGTTAGTAATGTATTGAGGTTACATTTCCTGGTTCGATTAGAGTACTAATGAAACACTGTTGTTTTTTTTAAATATAAATTTTATTATTACTTTTTTTACAACCTTTACAATCAAAACTACGAGATTAAAAAAAATTACTCACATTTTTCTGGTTTACTGATAAAATACTGACAAGTTTATTTAAAATAAATTCCCATACCTAACTTTTAACTGTTCTTCTACAAAATTCTAGTCTAAAATAATTAAGGTATTGAATTATATGTAATTAATAAGTTTGTTTATATGTACATACTACACTGCGTTTAAGTATTTCAAACTATTCAGTGTGTAGTAGATAAATAGTAAGATGGAAAACAAAATCCCACATCATACAAGACACTTAATATTGTAATGAAATATAACATACAGCATCCTTTACTAGAGACGCTTCAGACAAAAGGGAGGAAATGAGGGAATATAAAAAAACACATACACAAGGACTTGAGTAATTTGATATCATCTTGGGGTTCCCATCTCAAAATCCAACCTCTTCACAAGGAGGGAGAAGGATAGAAGAGTTAAAATATAAGTATACTTTTATCTCGCATCTCTGTCGCGAGATAGAAAAGGAAACCGACCAATGGAGGGTGGCGCACCCACATCCTTCCCCCGTCCAATCAGCTGTTAGAACAAAAGACTAATACATACACATACACACATGTAGGTAACATAATATAATATACTTAACTACACATACACATATGTATATGACTACCACGCACACATTACATAGATTCGTGTTTATTTTGCGTGTATTATGTTATGTATGAGTATACAAAGCATGCGCATTGTATAAATGTGTTCACGTGCATAGATATTATTGACTATTAATATACATATATAGTGTTAGTCGCTATATGTTATATAAACATCCAAAATATCTAAGTTTATTTATATGCACACATTAAATTTAAATAAATAACTGAATGATTAACCCAAATTATATTATTCTTTTTGACATTCTTGAAATATGTTTTATTAATTTCAGTTATCCAACTCATGCACATGCATACATCCAGGTTATTGTTTTGTTCCAAAGTTTTCCTCAATCTCACCGTCACCATTTTCAGGAAGTGAATAAAAGATTAACCAACAAAAAACACTCGCATAGTATGCTATTACATTCTAGTGAATACCTATACATAAATTGGTTGAGTAATTTTTATATATGGGAACGTTTGTATTTGATAGTAGGTACTTGAATAATAATTAAATCCTTACGTAAATATTTTAGTCTGTTTTAATTCGTACAGATATCTGTGTAATATATTATTTTTAATTGTGTATAATGTTCATGTGATATGGTAAGATAAAATAAATCGCGATATAGTGATAAAATTACCACTGCATATTATTTATTTATTTATTCTTTACTTACATTGATTACAAGTAAATTCACACAAATACATTTAAAACAAATCAAACAATCAATATTTTGTTTGTAATCAAAGGCAATTATGCCATAAATAAATAAAAAAAATACAGAGGGCGAATTTATCGCAGAGGCGTGATTTCTTCTAACCCAATTTCATGAAACTTTCACATAAAGAAAATCTTATAGGAAGGAATAATAATAATAATATTATCTAAATATATGTGTTTAGTGCATTGTACCTATAGGTATACGTGTATCGTCGTGTTAGTACCCATAATACAAGATTTATCTTAGTTTGGGATTAGCTCGTTCTGTGTGAATTGTCTAAGTATGCTATGTTATTATCTTAATATTTTTTTTGTTTTTCTGTTTTATTATGAAATGCAAAAATAATAGATGAATATTAAACTTAGCTGCTTTTTAAACATTTTTAGGGAATATAATTTCGATAAAATCATTTCAAGTTAAATACCGGTAGTAAATAACATGTTTGTAATTCATGTAAAATAACTATACTAAGTAGGTATGTCATAAACATAATATAGGTACAGGAAATCTTCGTGTAAATAATGTAAATGTTATGATGATACAATGTATGAGAAATGTCAACATCACGACAAGGCGTACAAAAAAATGTTTTTCTAATGATTGGACACGGCGAAGAAGACAACATAGTTCGTACATATTAAATATAATGTGTACCTACTAGATATCATACAGACGGTAATGTATATATAATGTATGTAAATATGTATGATTTACAAACGTGTTAAATTATTTCTGTAAACATACGTAGTGTTGTTACGTTACAATTTTTTATACGCTGTTTGTTGCTTTATATAAGTATGAGGCATTAGTTAGACGATATGTATGTTTACTATATGAAGAAAGACACAGATATTATGTACTTAATGTACATATTAAATATTGTATACAATCAGTTATGTTTATAAAATAATATTATACTTTTATTAAATTTATTACGTTAATTTTATTAAAACAATTTGTTTGGTTACATACACTGATAAAATACTAACGAAATTTCATAACGAATCATTGGTACCTACGTACTATCAGATTAGGACCAGAGATAGTACAAACGATTCATTAGTACGAATCAATAATATTAACCTATCGTAAACAAGTCGTTGGTAAATTTACCGACAATTTGTTTGCGAAAAGTTAATATTACAAATTCGTAGGTACTAACGAATCGTTTGTACTATCACTGGTCCTTATCTGATAGTACGTACCAATGATTCGTTGTGAGTATTTTTCTCAGTGTAGGTACTATTTGAATAAAATTTGTGTAGCTAATTCATAACTCTAAATTACGACAAGATATTATGATACATCATTATTCACATGAAAATAATTATTTATGTATAAATGAATTAATCTCAAAATAGCAATATAAATAAAAACAAAAAAGATAACGGCTTATTTACACCATTCCTTTATAAGCAGAATCCATAGCTTATTGTAAATAGAAATACTGATGAAAATCTGTACCCGGTAACATATAAAATATCAGTTCAAATTAATTTTAAAATTGATTAGGACATGATAACCTTTAAATTTGATTTCTATAAATTTGATTTCTTTAAGTGATTTCTAGTATTTTGGGATTTTTTACTTTTATATTTTTGTATTATTTTTAAATATTGTATTATTATTGTTTTTACAATTTTTTTTTTTTTAAAAAGATATACCTATCTGGGTTTTGTTATAAACCCAAATACAACCTTATACACCTTTCACACTAAGCTAAAAGCTTGTGCCGTGAAAGGGGAGTTTGCCGGCACCTGGTATCGAACCACGGACCCCTTGTTCTAAAGGCCGAGACTCTACCTCCAGGCTACCGATTACTTTGACTTTTTTTAAAAATTTTTACTTTTGCTTTTTTTTCTCAAGACTAAGACATTTCTGGTAAGAGTGGAATCTTTGCTGGTCCACATGTTGAGTGTATTAATTGTTTACATGTTGTGTTATGACTGTTTAATTCTTTAATATTGTAATTTTTTTTTAAAAAATTCAAATGTTGTGATGTGTTGTCTAAAGTGCAAAAGTGATAAATTTGGTTCATAGTCAATCAGTATTAGTTCATAGTAAGTATTATTATATTATTATTTTATTATTATTATTATAGTAAGTAAGTAAGTATCCATATATATCATTCTAGAAAAGAGATAGTGAATTTTTTCTTTACAAATGTCCCAAGTTAATTTTACAGGAGTGCTAAATACTCAACATCAAAACTCTATCGCATTATTCTATAAGAACACAGCCATATTATAAAAGAACTTTCATTCGACGAATTTTATTTATATAACTTGTCCAATGGATTGATTTTAATTTGAAATTACTGTAATGAATAGGATAATAAAATAAATAAGTATAGGTTCTATAGAGATCAAAATATTGGATGATTATTACTTGTAAAATTAATAATATAATTTTGGTAATGATATAATAATAATAATATTGAGAATGTCATTTGAAATCAAAATGCCATAAAGAAAATTGCCGGAATGTAAATGAGGTATTTAAAATTTATACCTTTTATTTTGGAAAAATCACAGTCATCTGTATAAGGCAGGGGTAGGTGCTTACACTGCCTTCATATTATATAGTAGGTACCTACCCATTATAGGCATCTACCCAATCGTATTTACGCGTACACAAATCTCTCTCTTTCACTAGGCAACACCTCGTTTCACCACCGTTAATATTGCTTATGTCACAGACATTCCGATTTCAATTTAAATTTCCAATTCTCGCCCCCAGTTTCTGAATAGAATGGGGTAAATGTGAAATATGTATAACAACCATGATTGAAATTTTGTATTATTAATAATTTTGCTACTTCATACTTTTTGATGAGATTAATTTTATGAACAAAAATCATATTAAAGTTTCACAGTTACATTTACTTGGAAAGCTTTATAACATATACCTACGTACTACCAAACTCTCAACTTTTTGAGAAGATCCTTTATATTTTATACTTCTGCCTGTAGAACCAATACATTTCACCTTATTAATTGAAATATTAATTGTTTCACGACATTATTAATACCTATAATGATGACGAGGACTTACAATCCTAAAATAATGAAAAAAGAATATATATAAGAGGAAAGGTTTATTATACATTGGTAATTATAGTCAGAGACCTATTTCATAATTGCATTTAATTCTTCGGTCATCCTCATCTCTGACGGTCCCTCAATCCTGAGGATCGTGACCATCATGCCTCGTTCTGTAAACCATCTGTCTCCATGTTGACAAAAGACTTCAAAATATACAATGCACTTTATTGGTTTTTTATACGTTATCTGAGTGTCTTGCTATATCTTCTATTATTTATTTACTCGCTTTAACATAATACTCACCTACCTACATTCGAAAACTGATTATTATGATTTTCCCTGATATCGTAAAAAACCAAGAGGAAAATAAACTTTGAACTCTTTAAATACGTGCTAATGGAAGATGTTTAGCACAAGCTAAATCAGTATTGGTATTTATTTGCTATTGTTTTTGTTGTTGTTGTTGGACTTTTATATCTCCTCATTACTGTTCCAATCGCACATCAGTTAGAGAAGTGTCAAAATATCTCCCATTATACATATTTTCTGTTAATCTAATTCTTTGTGTCTTTTTTTTTAAAGTGATCGTACCTTTGTATACATATATTGTAAATATACAAGGGTTTAACTTGTAAAACGCTCTGGCCGTGAATATATGTAAATAAAATATATATGAATGGATACCGAAGGTACCTACTACAGTAGGTGAAACATGAGTTGCTGAACGGATACCTATACATACAATATTAATACAAAAAATAATTATTAATAGAAGTCTAAAATAATACATCTTTAATAAATAACTGATGGCAATTACATACCAATAAATAACAGCCTTCAGTAGGTACCTAACTTCCTATATAATGTACCTGACAACGAATAAAATAATAAGTGCGAAATTATCTATGTACATTCACCATATATCTTCATTCTTTAGTTACACACTCTTAGTTTGTACTCTAGAAGAGTAATAATATATACTTATTCAGTGTGTACTTTTGTGTTAATGCTGCGTGAGTAGCAGAAGGGGAAAAGAGTCATTTCCCGATGTAGACAATATGTAATAAGGATTAGGTAAGGGATTCTTATAAGGAAGCACCCCATAGATTTATATCAATGTTCTACTTACTTACTTTCGTATATCCATTGACTACTAGTTACATAATAATATAGAATAGTAAGTACTCACACTTTACTTCATAGTATTGCTATCTGTCAATGAGATCTTCCTTATGTTCTCTCAGCCCATCAACATTGGAATAACACTTGTAGCTAAGATATTATCACCATCCTTACATATATTTATACCTATCTATAATGATAAAAATAAAAAACTAAGTGCTGAGATATGAAACTGTTCATTAATAATAATTATTTATAGTCTCAGAAAATGATTAGATTCACTTATACTATTTGACTGCAGTGAAGATGTTTAATAAAACAATGAACTCATTAATCAATTTTTCATACACGGTATTTCCCGCAAATAGGGTAGCCAGCTAACTAGCTGCGTGTAATAAGCATGCTCTTCGTGCCAATAAATGATAAGACCCAACTTTCAGGGTCCCGGGCTACAATCTCCTCCGAAATTTCTGAGTCCAACAATTTCATCATAAGTTTACGTGTCGCTTCATTAGGTTACGTATCGTACAATAAATAGTTACACACGTCTTTCAGCAAAAGAATATTGTCTATGAATCATAAAACTGTATAGGTACCTACTGTCGATGCATTTGATACCTCGTATCTACGAATATATAGAGAAACATAAATATTGAGGAGATTTGTATGAATAAGACTGTGTGAAAATAAAATAATACCTACATAGTAATATTATGTATGCAGTAGTAATATATATATATACTGCATAGTATGAGAAGAAGTTGGGGTCGGGAGGACACTTCATCAGCTAGCGGGTGGTGACGTCACAAACAGAAGAAATAACATATCAGCATAATACATATATTATAGTTTGTTGTTATGGTACCTACGTATGTATTATCTAGCACTATCTCTGAACACAAGAGACATGTACATACCTACACACAATTAGAGGGTTATTCCCGGGAATTCCCGGGAAATTCATTCATTTTTTATTTCCCGTTTCCCGGGAAAAAAGCCAAACATTTCCCGGGAAAAAATACAAATTATTAGTCATGCAGATTGCCATACCGATACCGAAATCTTTGTTTGGTTAACTCTAATAGTCGTTATAAATATAACATTTCATAATCAACACATTATAACGCACTTATCAAATCAGCATTCATCACTTTATGAATTAAAATGATCAGAATAAAATAAGAAATATAAAACATCGCTTAAAAAAATAAAAGTGGCTTGTGCTAGAGTTAACGGTGCACTACGACCCATTGTCAGCAATGGCAACGTGTCGAACATGGCTAAATGCTAGTGCACAATACCATTCTGGTACCGTCACTAACGTATGCAAGCGAGACATGGACGTGGCTGAAGAAGGACGAAAGTGGAATAAATGCAGCAGAGATGAGATCGTTGAGAAGAATGGTTGGTAAAACGCTGCATGATAGAGTGAAGAATGAGGATATTAGAAGAATGAATGGATGCAAGAAGAGTGTTGTGGACAGAATTCGCGTATTTAAACTACGGTGGTTTGGACATGTTGAACGAATGAACGAGGTAAGAATGACAAAGAGGATATACTTGTCTGAAAGAAAGGGTGTGAGGAAACGCGGGCGTCCGAGAACCACGTGATCAATCACGTGGATCAAATTCTCAAGGACGGCCGTGGTTGAGTAAGAGGAACCGACGTGCGTTTATGAGAAACTGTATAAATGTGGAGGAAGCGAAGGAAGAGTGTAAAGATATATCTGTTTGGCGTTCCGTTCTCTCTGCCTACTCCACTTAGGACATGGCGTGAGGGTATAGTATAGTAAAGTATAGCAAAAAATAAATTGGTTATTTATTTTACGTGGAAATATTATAAAATGCTGACATGTGTTTCTTTCGGTCTGATGGTACAAGGATGCAATAGGTATATACAAGTTTAAAAGGAATCCATTAATTTACCAATTTGCATTTTTTTATTTCTATCGTAGGTATGGTTTTAATTCTTTATTAATGTAAAAACAATATGAGAAAAGGAAAAAAATGTTTTCATTGAAACAGTCAAAATACTAAAAATGTAAACTATAAACGTAGGTACAAAAAGCACCACAATTTAATATTCGGACACTTTAGATAAACATTATTTTTATGGCTTTTTCGGAGAATTTGGTCACACGTGCTGAGGGAGAAACATTTCAGGTAAAATAAACTCTTTTAAATTGCAAAAACAACATTTTGTTTAACTTTTCCGTAAAACTTTTACAATTTCCACCTGAAATTCAATATTTTTATAAATTTCCCGGGAATCCCGGGAATTTCATTTTCAAATATCCCGTTTCCCGGGAACAAAAATAATCCGGGAAAAAAAACCCTCTACACACAATATAATAAATACGCAATAAGAATATCTGATAGTTATAACTACAATATAAACATATTAACCACAACCAGCGAATCCATGTAAATACCCACTTAAGTATCTCAATATTTAACGACATGTCTTAACTTTTATTGGCACAGTGAGGACAGCATGAATGTTTATTACCTACTCGTAGTTGTTCCGCAAGTTACCCCTCTTATAATACCTACATATATACTAATTGCAGCTATATAGTAATCCTGAAAACAAATTAATCTTCTGTTTCGAGTGAGTGTTTTCTGCTGCCACCATCCCCAGATATGAAGTGAAGGACAGGAGAAAAAGAAATAAATACATGGGTAATTATGTAACAGATGTCTGTATGAATAACTAAGCATAGCAAAATAAACTTATCTCTTATGTATAGATACAGAAGCATCGAGAATATATTATAAAATATGGTATTTAATACGTTCTTAATGTAGAAATACTCGTAATGATACTATATATATATATATAGAAAGTAGGCAACTGCATATCACATCTCCCTTCAAATGAAGGTATGTGCGAAGATATATAATATGTGGATATATGTTTGTATAGGTATGTAGAGGTAAATATAATATTCCATTGTAGATATAATATGTTATGTATTGTAAAGTACTCCGTTGCGCTCTAATTAAATCAATCATAGTCATAGAATGTATTATTAAATCATTATACTAGATACATATGCATGAACGCTCTGTATATATTATTATTATATACATACGTAATGTTCTCGCAGATCTACGGCTATGCCAAATATTGGAGTATGTAAAAAACAGTAAATACACTCAAATCAACAAATAAATATTTGATCAAAAGAGTTGGTCATCAAGTAACAAAGAATACACATCTTGAAGAACATCAAAATCTAAACATACCTAGGTATATGCTGGAGATTTGAGACTGTGTGAAACCTAACTACATAACATAACAATACATGTACAAACAATTCACACAGATCGAACTAGTCCAAAACTTAGATGTAAATCTTGTACTATGGGTACTAACACGATGATATACATATTATATACAATCCACTAAACACATAAATATATGTAACACCCAGATCCACGACAATTTGAAAAAGGTCATTTTTCAATCTGACCTGGCCGGAAATCGAACCCGCGACCTCGTGATTCAAAAGCAAGAGCATTGCCTCTTACAAGAAATAAATTCTTGTCCAGCTTCTATTTGATTTATAAAAAATGAGATGTTTTCATGAATTGTTTCAAATCTGCCATCTTCTTCTTCTTCTTCTTCCTAGCCTACTCCCGTCCACTCCTGGACGAAGGCCTCCTCCATCGCCTTCCACGCCGCTCTATCTTGGGCTCTCTAAAATGCGGCATCTTGGTTGTTGTTTTGGAGGGTTTGTTGGCGTTACCTCACCACGCTTGCCATGCGGGTTGGTGAGTCGCAGTATCCTGGAGGTTCGGGTGTTTTGTGAACTTTTCCGGATTTTAATTGATGCAGCTGCTGCCCTACATCATGGAACCATATCAGATCATCAGCACAATCTGCCATGCTCTCAGGATATTCAATAATTAGTAAAATATGATAATTTTAAATAATTTTCGCAAATTTACACTCAGTAAATATTCTTTAAATAGTTGATTTTGACTACTCCTACTAGTTATTATTCAATATATTTTTATTCAGGTTTACTACTGTGTACATACCCATTGTGAAGATAATCTGATGCTCATTACATGCATTAAGTCTACTTGCAACGTAAAATTTTATTTTATTACAGAAAAGCACAAATGTCAAATTTTGACTTATCTTTTTCTTAAACTAATGCGTCAATATTTCCAACAGCCTCCATATTTTATATAATCTGATGTATAACAACACATTATCATCAGTCAGTATATTGTGTACCTATATTATACATCTAGGTAATAATACATATATGTTACTCAGGCTGCTGATATTAATTATAAAGTGTATGAAAAACATACTAGGTATTCGCATTATATGTACATACAAAATATAGATTCTGGTTACCCTACAAGAGAAAATTACTAACATTTGTTGAATTATTGGACTAGATCCGCGAAACGGTTAAAAAACGATGTTTCAAATGCTTCATTCAGACTTTTAGTGATCCTTTAGAATGGATTATTGAATGTAAAAAGTGCAGACCAACTTTTCATATTCAGTGAATACTCGGGATGACGGTTGAACGCGATTACAACCCGATTCTCTATGAACTATTATCTAACGTCAGAATTATAAAAAAACGTGTTTACAGGAAATTATTTCTTATTTTAATTTTAAATGGCTATTAATCTTAATATATTTTTTTTAAATGCGTCAAACCACAGATAACATGACTCTGTATAGGCATGGCAGAGAAAGCATAGGATGAAAAGCGTGAATAGACGTGTTCACTTTCGGTGAACAGATTGGATCTTTTCACTTTGAATGTTTGTCCAAAGTGAAACGATGTGAATGCCTCTTTATACAAATTTAATAGTTCCATTCTTCAAAACTTAACATGCACAGAATAATTAAAATAAATGAAGCACTATCGGAATAAAAATGTTTTTGAAATGTAAATCAATTCCATACCTGTATTATAGTAAAAAAATGACAGAATTCGTACGAACTGAAAAAGTCGATTTCGTAGAGGAAGTTTTTAAATAAAAAAATATGTGGAATCTGATAATCTGGAATATGTACCTAATGCTGTCAAATAAACTATATACCTACTTGCTTAAATACAAACTTACATACATTAGTCAGTTTAGAGGAAATGGTTGTAATAAATTATTTATTTATCAACATCACGTAACAATAAATAAATACATAGTCAAGGTTTAAATATTAATACATATAATGAGAGGAAAATATTAATAATATTATTAACATTATCCTCAGGAGACGATGAAGAAGAAAACATCGTCGCCTGATCCATCCATCCATCTTCCATTCATCACATCCCCAGTCATCATTAATCTAGTTTCGTCACAGTCAGTCAGCCGGGGCCAGGAGCGCGCAACATACAAGACACAGCACAGCGCAGCACAGCACACCACTACTCCACCAGTACATGTACCTACTTACTATAATCCTACATTGTGTAGACCAGTGCTCCGCAACCTTTTCTCATCTACGGGACACCAAAATTCTTCCTAAAATTCCGCGACACACCAAAGTTGTTTCTAGAACTCTGCGGCATACCAAAAGCTAAAATATATAGGTATTAAATTGATACACAAATTTAACAATAAATTTTGATAATAACTATTTTTTTAGTATAATAATTTTTCTATACAATGTTTTGAAAAATGATTTGTCATTATGTATTAAATACATAATGAAATTGTATAATTTCAAAAACATTGTATTTGACCGCGGCACACCTGTATTCGGCTCACGGCACACCGGTTGCGGAGCACTGGTGTAGACTATACCTTTACTCGACTATGCTCTCATCTCGTACTCACCATTCACAAGAGTATCAGAATGTGAGCTATGGGTACACGTCTTAGGCTAAATTTACATTAAATACTTACGGTTATTATACAAAATGCAAAGGTCCGAATAGAACCTTAAGACAATTTTTAACAACAACCAGCTATAGCGTAAAACAATAGGTATATTGTTAAAGACAAAAGGTATGATATGGGTTTTCTTCATTTCAATTCTTTAACGTTTATCTGCGAGCCGCAGAGAGTTAACAAACCTTCTCAACTGTAATTATATTGCACCAGTCAATAATGAGGTTTTTGATTTTTCCGCTGCATATATCTATTTAATACTGGCATCTCCCACAAGTATAGTAGCCAGAGCTATAAATAAACGATACATTTCGGAAAGACGGCATGCTTAGTCGTTGATTTGAACATATAAAATTTATTATCTGATTTTTCACGAATTTATCCACCTATCTTTATTAAAAATAATTCTTGAAATAATGCAAATGAGAGTTCCATTCTATTTCCGTGATTCCACGGCTAGAAAAAGTTATATTAATACAATATTGAAAAATAAAAAAAAATGAAAATTTGAATAACGTAGTTTATAATTTGTACTTCTCATAATATGAAAGTATAACACAAAGCAGAGCACGGATGTGTATATTGTAAATGTACATGGTATAATTATAATGTATAAGTAGTAACATATTTTACCTTGAAGTGTCAACCACTCTCATGTTAGTATAAAGTATAAACTTTGACCTCAAGTATTTTGTGGAGCTGTCGTGATCTGAGGATCATCTTATTCTAATTTATTTTAAAATATTCTGCCGACTTATTTATTTATTTAGGTGTTTATTTTTATACATGTACTGTGTTTTTATGATAATCATGTGCTGCAATGATCATCTGACGGCACACAAATATTTTTCTATTTTTTTTTAAATTTGATGATTTTCTTTCTGTTTATATCAACATATATGAAAGTAATGAATGCTTGTACAATATTTATATTTATTTAATTTTTAATATTTTTTCATACAGACTCAAAGGAACCCTTCACAAAACCGGAAACATCCGTTGTGATTTTTTCTTAACGAAACCTTAGAACCCCCTAAGAGAATCTTTTACAGACAAACAAACTAAAATCATGACTATCGGTAATTTATTTATTTATTTATTTATTTAGCATCAACAGTACACTACAGACAACATGTATATACATAATAACAAAACAATATAGTCAAATAAGGAATCAATACATTGCCCCATTTATAAGTGTACACATTATAACAATTTGTAATATATTCAAAGCCCATAAGGTTGTCACATTTAAATAAAAAAGGAGTAATGTTGTTGTCTTTGTAATGATGGGCAGATAAAGAGAGTTTTCCACAACTTTCGTATAATTTATTTCATAGAAAGTATGTAAAAATTAATATTTACATGTTATATTATCCAAAAAATCAACCCTATTTTTCAAAAAAAAAATCCTTTAGAATCACTCATTAATTCCTCATAAAAATGTAGACAGTGGACCGATTGCACATAGCACACATTCAAGTTGTCCTCTCCGTACCAATATAAATTAAGAAAATTCTAAAGATAAATCTTTGTCTTTTACAAACCTTTTACAACAGTTACTTAGGTAGGTATATACTTTTATCAAAAAGATCGAATAAGGCGTCGGCGAGATTCAAATCCAGGACCTCCTAGTGAAAGCTCGATATAACACCAAATATCATTTAAATATCGAATACATCAAATTTTAATTCATTTCCAGTGACAATTTATATTCTACATGAATTATACAACTAACCACGTATATTTGAATTGACGCAATATAACCTACATATGTAGGTACCTACTTAGGCATATTTCATTATACATATCACTTTGGGTATCTTTGTTCAAAGCGTTAATGTCTTGCGAGGAAAGTAATTAAAACTTTTCGAATATATTGTAATGTGTAATTTCAACTTGTATGAAATACAAGAACAACAAGAAACCATAAATAATTTAAATACAGTAGTTGTTGAATATTGTTTATTTTCAGAGTTGGTCATTAACGGTTAATGAGCTAATTAAATGCAATTTAAATTATGATTAACTGTTAGGTCCATTAACTATTACGTTGATTTCTGCTGTTAAGTACGTCTGTTACTTTTTCTGGGCTGGAAGGTCCTCCAACAATTCTTTAAACAACATTAGATTTTTTTAAAGTTCCTGAATTTTTCGCACTAGAGATTTTTTCTATTTAATCTTAAGACCCTATAATTAACTGTAACGATTAATAATAACTTTGATAAATTTTCAATAAATTAACCTTTTTGTTAACGGATGAACGATTAAATAAGTTAAACATTTTATTAACAGTGATCAATTCTGTTTATTATAAATAGAAGTCGACGTTTTCACTTTCATTTACATCCAAGCAAACTTCAGTGAACGTCTCAAAGATCTTCCCCCTTTGAAGACATCCTTCCTCGCCCTTCCACCTTTCCTGCCTCCTTCAAGTTCCTTCGTCTACAGTGTAATTGATGAACCGTTTGACGCCCCGATGTCGTTAATGACCGCGGCCTTAGCGAAACACAAAGGAAAGGATTCTGAGCACATACAGAGGAAGCAGACATACCCACTAATATAATACCCTTGTACAATGTAACATACTAGTGTACCTGTATAAAGTACATATTACATTATGGGTACCTACCTACTAAACACAATTTAACTACCAGAGCTCCCTGATGACGACCTATGAGAAATACTTGAATAAACAGTTTAAAGTTTTACATGTCGACCAACTTTCTTAGTCCTACATGAAAAAATATAAAATGATTGAAACACATTACGTAATTTCTGTTTACACTAATTCTACTGGACAGAAGCTCTCAAAAGCGGACATGGAAATAAAATAATATTTAATTAGATTATATTAGACAAAATATATAAGACTATTAACATTTTAATATGTACCTATTTAATAGTTATAATATATGCGCCATAGACTCATTTTCAGACATGTTTTATCATATTAACTCACATACTGACATATTTTCGAACTGACTCAAATATTTATGTAGGGATATTTAATTATTTTATGTATAACATAAATTTATTTTACAAATAAGATATTATGTACCAACCTATATATAAGTAAGGTATATGTATATAGAGTAAGATAACAAACAAACATACATAATATATCGTCAGTAATGTTATGTGTGTGCATATATGTATTCTAAAACAGTGTATAGTGGGTATACATACCTATATATATAGTAAGAACCTACAGGCGAAGTATAAAGATGGATGGATGGACGGGAAAAATGAGAATATCTATTAATACTAAAATACACAATACACGGTGACACAAGAAATACATTATATTCAAAAATATGTATTTGACTAAATAATATTTGACTAAATAATATATTAAGCCGGAGTCGAGAAAGAGCTGTTGTTAAATGTCATAGTGAGGAAGGTCTCATATTTGGATCACGTGCTGCGTGGAGAAAAGTAGCGTCTCCTCCGACTTATACTGGAAGGCAAGATAGAGGAAAGACTTGAAGTTGGGAGTAAACAAATGTCCTGGTTGCGCAACACTAGAGAGTGGACCGGATTGAGGACGGTGGATCACCTGTTCAGGGCAGCTCAGGACTAGGAGGCTTAGACAAAGCATTTGACTAGGAAGAGGAGGGGTTTCAGCCGGTAGAAGTCCGGCACTACCCGGTCTGAAAGGCCGGGTGTCCATGATGGATTTCCCCTCCACTAAAAATAAAAATAAAAAAAAAGACAAAGCATTTAGTTAGACAAACAATTTTCTTAGTAATTATAACAAGACTTCTAACGGCTACAGCTATATAATGTATGTATGTATAATACATATCTTGTGTTTACATTCCAGTTATCATAATATAAGTAAACAATTTTGATACCTACAACACACCCATATTTTAACACATACCTATATACTTTATACATGTTTCAACATAATACATTTTTTAGGCCAATCTGTATTTGAGAAACGTGACGGCTGATGAGCGTGGCAATATGGCGGCGATCTGTAAACACACCTTGAGTCTCGCGGGCTGGAGATTATGTACATACAATATCTACATATAACATAATATAAACACACACACAAAATATTATATAAAGTGTTATATACAGTCTACTTATAGTAACTATTTATATATGTATGTGTGTGTGTTTGTGTGTGGGAGAGGGGAAAGGTTTAAGAGAGGGAAGAAACGACGGCGTCAAGGGGTCAGAGGGACGTACCTCATTAGGATTCCAGGAACACACAGAAACTATGTAGGTAGGTATATTGTGTTATATAGTAAAAGCAGTATTATTAGGTAGGTACCTCAGGTAACCATGGCACTACCTTAAAGGACCTATCGTAGAAAGTAACTTGCAGAGATAGTACCTACCTAATCTAATAATAATAATAAAGCTTTACTCACCTGTAATAGAAAGATGGGTGAAAGGAGCGATAGCATTATGGAAAATATTAAAAGAAAAACAATAGCAGCAAACTATTTCACATTTAAACAGAGGATTAAAAAATTAACTAATCATTTCAATGGTAAAGTAACGAAATATAATAAATTAATAAATATTTCGTGAATTTATTGTGTCATGAAAGATTAATCTTTAAAAATGTGCCTTCTTAAAATAACACATATATAATATAAGTAGGTACCAACAAGGAAGTGCATAACACATTCCTGTGTTTATCTTATAATTCTTCCTTTCTTCTTGTTATATGGGGAGAGGTTATAACCTAAATATACCTATTATATAAATATCAGACACGCTTTAAAATTGCTGCAACCAGAACCTTTGAATAATTCTCCAAAGCAATTTCACTATAGGTACACATTATCAATACCTACTTTTGCCAGCTTCTTCAGGCACAGTCCATCGAACTTAAACTCTTTCCCATAATTTTTGAAAGCCTTATTGATAGGTTAGATATATTTTTCATATTCTTATAAATTAAACTGATTTGAAAAATATCAGTTCCTGTTAATTGATTATGTATTTAGCAAGTAATAGGTATCACCATTTTGGTCCTCTGTCTACTGTTGCCATGATATTTATATCATAAAGCGGACAAAAGGTGAAAGTGAAAAAACGACGAGCCAAGAAAAAGAAGCCAATGATGATGATGATGATGACTCTACTGAAATGTTATAGAATAAGAAGATGAATAAGAAAAAGGTGTACGAGTATTGTGATGGTTACGTAAAATAAACCCCCTGCATTATGCTCGACAGGGGAAACAATAAAGATTTACACACTTGATATCTTCGCTAAGATACTTATTTTCATCACGCAAAAAATGAATGAAAGACTTTTGGAAGAGTCTTTTAACCTCTTACAGTTTTCTCACATGAAAAATATTTTAAACTAATATAAAAATAACTCCTGAGCCCGTAGACAATTTGTACTTGGCGATCGCCTACAAACGAATTTTCGTCAATAACTGCAACAATAACGCATAATTATACGGTACGTGTAGGTAGATTGTCGAAAAGTTCGCCAGTAGACGATCGCTAAGTACAAATTGTCTACGGGCTCTGATCATTTTTTAAATCAGACAATCTCAATTATAAATTTATGATACAAGAAATTTTATATTGAAGTTCCATTTCACATCACGTGTTTTAAAGAGCATTTTGGCTATAGTTTTGAAATAATCACTACTTATTTTAAAAAACTATGTGAATACATAAAAGTCCCTCCAAATTAATTAACACCACACCATTCATTTTTCCAAAATGGGTGCAACTATTTTTGTCTAGATTTTTCTGTACTTAATCAAGAGAACGTTATTATTGGTTGAATAAATTGGTTTAATCAAACAAAATCTCGAACAAGTAATATTAAAAAAAAGTATATAACTAACTATCTGAATGATACTTTTAATTTATTATTACATAATAACGGGTTGTTCAACAAGAACTTTGTTTTTTAATTGTGGCAACACCAGCAACATGATAGTTTTGACATTTAATTTTTTGACGTATTCGTAGTGGATGCATTGGCAATTGTTGCAATGAATTCAATTTCGCTTGAAAATCGCATTAAAATGATTAAAATCCATTATGAAAATGGTGGTTCTGCTAAAGTGACATTTCGTCAAATTCGTGATATTTTCGGACAACATAATCGTCCTTCTGAGACCGCTATTAAGAATTTGGTCGCTAAATTTGAGTCGACAGGCTCGATACAAAATGTGTTAACACCAACGCGTGTACGACCGGGTCGTTCAATTGAAAACATCGCAGCCGTGAGCCACAGTGTTGAAGCAGATCCAAATTTGTCAATTCCTCGACGTTCTCGACAATTGAGGTTATCCAAAACCACCACATGGCGAATTTTGCGTAAGGATTTGGCTTTGAAGCCTTACAAGGTTCAACTGGTGCAGGAATTGAAGCCGAACGACCATTCAAATCGCCGTAGATTCGCTCAATTCATTCAGGAACAACCCGCTGGTTTTTCTGAAAAAATCATTTTTTCAGACGAAGCCCATTTTCACTTGTCAGGGTACGTCAACAAGCAAAATTGACGCATTTGGGCTTCTGAAAATCCTAGAGCAATTATTGAGAAGCCGTTGCATGCTCAGCGTGTCACTGTATGGTGCGCTATGTGGTCTGGAGGCGTGATTGGGCCGTTTTTTTTCGAAGATGAGACTGGAAATGCGGTAACGGTCAATGGATCACGCTATCGCAAGATGTTGACAACTCAATTTTGGCCTATTATTGATGACGTGGATATCACTGACATGTGGTTTCAACAGGACGGTGCCACATGTCACACAGCCAATGAAACGATCAATTTATTGCAAACCAAATTTCCCGATCGCATGATTTCACGAAACTCAGCTGTTAAGTGGCCAGCCAGATCGTGTGATTTAACGCCACTGGATTATTTTTTGTGGGGCTATGTTAAGGACAGAGTCTATACGGAGCCAATCGAATCGATTGCAGCCTTAAAACTCAAAATCCGTGATGTGATTAGCGAAATAGTCCCGCCATTTTGCCAAAAAGTGATTAAAAACTTTGATGAAAGAATCGACATCTGTCAGCGTGCTCGTGGTGGACATTTGTCAGATATCATTTTTCATGCATAATTGCCAAACTTTTCTCTTTGTAATTCAATAAAAAATTTAATCATCTTCATCAAATTTTTTTGTTTTATTTTGTTTTAAAAAACAAAGTCCTTGTTGAAAAACCCTTTATTAAAGAAAAAGCAGTCCAGTATCGTTCAGACTTTAGACGTCAGGAGTACCTACATACAAAAATGTTAATTGTTATCCTATAATATATGTTTGTGTATGTAAATAAAAATACAAATAATAATTTTGATAAGTATGCATAATAAAACAACTTTGATCAATCCCATAAAAATAAAGTGGACTTTCCTGTAAAAAATATTGCCGATATTTTTTTTACAATATTTTTCATATTATTATTATAATATTCAGTCTGGAATTTGTTTATGAATATTTAGATACGCCAAAAAAACTATAACAGGGAATATTTCCCAAGTTTTTGCCGTAATAAATCATGAGAGAAGACGTTTGGAAAGCTCGGGAAAATCCCCCAAACCTGAGTTGATGACTCGTTAATAATTCAAAATAATATCAATAAAACCAACCGATCTCACCACCATACACCCCAAGGCTGCGCAATCATAAAACATCGTATAAAAGTATTTTTACTTAAATTAATACTTGCATTAATTTATTATCTAAATAGGAACATAATTTTTTTTTCAATAATAACGAGTGATCTTAGAATGACGAGGAAAATATTTTAACTCTCTACTCAAAATTGTATTTGAAACGTTTTGTGTCAGTATAAAAGTAATTATAAACAGGATATTTTATCCATATTTTCAGACGCTTTTGTGGTTCAATATATTCTTTTATAAAGTTTTCATATTATTAAAGTGACAAGAATTAGAAAAATATATGCATTTAGAGACACTGTTAAATCCCAACATTAAAACTTTAGAGAAAATTTCAAAATATGGGAAATCTCTATTGCCATACCCTTTATTTTAGGTACACTCATAAGTTGGATTGTCATCGCACTGCCAAGGAATTATAGTTCTCACACTGAAAAATGATCATCGTTGCTTTGTGAGATTTAATTAGTTCATTTTCAGATTCATCATCATCATCATCATCGCCCTCAACGCTCCTCTCGGGAGCACAGGGCAGAAACCAGCCTCCTCCATTCAATGCGTCTCTGTGCCAATTGCGTCACCTCTTTCCACGACATTCCTTGCGCTCTGATATCGTTGTCATAGGAACGGTGTATTGTGAAAGAGGGACGCCCGGGCCGAGATTTTCAGATTACGCTTACAAATAAATAAATTTTCAAACCCTCACATGTATCAGTCTGTGATTCCAAATCTCTACAAAAAGTATTGTGAATTATTGTAGACGTACAAAGATGATATCATTCACTACTGGTAATATTCTAATCCTCTGTTTTACATTTTGTAAGCTACCCTTGTAACAAACGCAGTGAAAGCTGCCGCGGAAAGTGATAAAGTGGCAACATTGAAGGTGCCTACTTTATAATAACATAATATGTATCTATACCTACATAACATAACATCACATCACAATATCGAGCAGAGAGGAGGGGAGAAAATCACCAAGTACCTTCACACATTATGTACACAAGTATGTAAATAATCTAATATACTATGCAAAGTGATGTGTTTATTGAAAGGACAAGAAACTATAATATTGTGATGTGCTATAAATCTCGTTAATCATGAATCAGTGCTCATTTTTTTGATTATTGGATATTGATACAAACCTCTCCAGTAGATTTTACACTTATATATTTATTTGAATGCAGAAGATACAGTAAGTATATTGGAAAGCTGTTAAAAAGACTGAAACGTTACATACAAAAAAAAAGAATCTACTAGAAAGCTTCACAATTAATCTACTTCATTGATTTAATATCATTATCTTGTTTATTCAAGACGTAATACATTTTCTAAATCATTTTAAAGTAAATTTAAATGTTAATTTTTAAACAACTGTGCCCTATTCTCTTCAGATTTATCGTAAACAAAATTAAAATATCAACATTCATACTAAACGAAAGATGTAAATATTGCAAACAGACAAAACAATATTGTATCTCTATAGAAAGAAAGCAGAACACAGCGCCCTCATATTCAAGTGGTGTTATATTTCTGTAGCTATACATACCTACGTAACAATAATATTATATTATCATAGAATGCTGTGAAATATTTCCACTGTGAAAATTACTATAATAATATTCAAATTTTAGAATATTGCGGAAGAAATTAGGATACGTGATCATTGCGCAGTGGGTGATGATAAAATAACAATAATTCAACCCCATTTTCACAGAGTGCAAATCGCTAATAAATAAACGGTACATTGAATCGCAAATTGCAACATTCTATACTCGAGTATTATAAAACTGAATAGAGATTTTATGGTGTAGATATAAATAAATATAAATCAGCCAACTATAAAGAGATCCACCTAAAATTTATTATTCTCTCTCTCTCTCTCTCTCCCTGGGCAATTATTAATCCCACATGATGGTGGGGTCTGCCATTTTTGTCTTTCGCCGCCACTCGGCTCTATTCTGTGCGTCCTCCGGGGAAGCTCCGCAGTCTCTCATGTCTTGCTTCACAACCTCGCGCCACCTCCGCTTGGGTCTTCCTCGGGATCTACTACCAGGGGCAACCAATGACTGTGCCCTGTTACCTATGTATTCGGGAGGTCTTCTACTCACATGCCCGTACCACCGTAATCTGCTTTCTTATTTATAAAATAAATATAAATATAAATCAGCAAACTATAAAGAGATCCACCTAAAATTTATTTTTCTCTCTAGATCCAATAAAAATATAGAAACATTGATTTTTAAAATTTTGAATTTATAAAATAAATATAAATATAAATCAGCAAACTATAAAGATAAATAAACCTGATTTATTTTTCTCTCTAGATCCAATAAAAATATAGAAACATTGATTTTTAAAATTTTGAATTTATAAAATAAATATAAATATAAATCAGCAAACTATAAAGAGATCCACCTAAGATTTATTTTTCTCTCTAGATCCAATAAAAATATAGAAACATTGATTTTAAAATTTTGAATTTATAAAATAAATATAAATATAAATCAGCAAACTATAAAGAGATCCACCTAAAATTTATTTTTCTCTCTAGATCCAATAAAAATATAGAAACATTGATTTTTAAAATTTTGAATTTATACATAAATAATAAACTATCTTTAAAATAGAAGCAATAGACATAAGCAAGTACAGATAAAATATAAATAATGTTGCTAATAAATACTAATTTGGAAGGACCAAAATGATAAAAATAGAGTGAATCGAATTCAGTGATAAGGCGTATGGAGAATTTCCTTTATCAAGGCATAAATATTTAACACAATCCATGGCCACCTCACATTTCACTTCCTTTAATGTTATACACAAATAAAAATATATTTGATACTCTGTCCAAATCTCTTTAGAAAGTAGAAAGCTATCCTGCTGTCTGTAAGTACTGTATATGTAGGTAGATACAGTAGGTATGTATGTATGTTGGTACCTTCTCCCAATCTGCGCTGAAGCTGAGGGGATCATTATTATTTTATGGACCTGCTAATATAATATTAATACACTTCATTATTCCAACAATTGAAAATGTTTAGCCCCGAGCGAAAAAATGTCGACTGACGCTATATACTCCCTACCAAAATGAAATGGACCTCACAATATGGTTTTCGAAACTAATATTATCAAATAGAATTTTTTCATTCTAAAACTAATATCAAAATTCTAAAACCATTATATTAAATTTAGTTTAGTAATCTGATGATTATCATACTTCTTATGGACGTATGAAGGAAGAAAAACGATTATTAATACACGTTTAATCAACGAAATATGTAATTAATTTTATGTAGTAAATGCATGCAACAAATTTTTATACAGCAATTTACTTCTTGGTAATTAGATGCTATCGACGACTGAATGGGAGCAAAAAGATTTTCTAAGTGGAATATTGTAGATTCGAATGTTCAGAATGTTTAAAAAATATATACAGTATTATTATTGTTTAACTAGAGTTGAACCCAATGTGCATCAGACATATCGATTATAGGTGAACCTTTTATCGTGACAGTAAGAATGTTGAAATTGGTGAACTTTGTCGAAAGACACCGAAAGTGATCACTTAAGCCAGCCAAGGGCCAAGTCATAAGCATTGCGATGCCTTTCTTACTTCTTTCGATTAAATCTAATACAATAATCCATTGTGTAAACATGATTCTCAAATGTGGTAGTTTCGAACCTCAGCATTTTGTAGTAGCTAGTCGAAATAAACAATGTACTGTATTATTTACTTATTATAAAAATGAATTTCATAGTCCTGTAGAACTTTGTCATATTCGCGTTGAATAGATTGCGTCAGCTCCGTATTTGGAGAGGATTAAAAAAATACCCCATACATTTTCCTTCGGGGGTGTTTGAGTAACATATGCCTCGCCTAATTAAACTAATATTTGAACTTTTCATCCCTTGTGATTTCATTTCTCAACCAACTACCAGTTTATTTTTCCTCAATACACGATTGCTGAATAATTTAATATTAAAACTTTGAACTTTTTTATATGAAGACTATGAATAATATGATGTTTGAAGTCTGCCTGGATGATGGAAGGGAAAGCTCCTGTATAAAGTTTGTTTACTGAAGTCAATAAGGCGGGGAGTTGTTATTTCAATCAGTTAATCTCGATAACTTTTCAAACCATTGCGCTAAAATTGCATGTGATACAAAGAAATATTGACGAGCACAATATACCGCATGAATGATTTTCATAGAGAGTAAATATTTATGTGTAGGTAGACAGAATTGTATTCTTTTTGTTTTTCAGTTGCTGTAATCTTTTTCGGGAGTAAGGTATCTACACTTGGAAGTACTCAACATTCAAGGACATAACAAAATAAAGTGAAACTGTTTTTTTTTAGTTTTATATAATTGTTTCATGTGTAAGATTTACATATATGACATCATACAATGGTTGATCGTAAAAATAACATCGATGATCTAAAAGTTTTAGATGTTTGTAGCAAATAAAAATATTTAACTCTAAATGAATGACTCTAAATCCTAAATTTATCCAACGATGAAGTTTAGTAACTATTCAACGCGTTAAAAATGTACAAAAACTTTTCAATTTCTTTTAATTATTATATGAAGTTATAATTTAGGTATAATTGAAGAATCACCCAATTCGAAAATAAATAATTAATTAAAATGAATTTAAAAACACTGTATAATTTCCAAATTAAATTTATTCACCTCAAACGTTTTCGCCAAGGCTTCTACTTGGCATCATCAGGAGGACTAATTAGTTTAAGTTCATATGTAGTGAGTCTGTTTTCTATTACTAACTTATACTAGTGGTGGGGGGGAGTTTGAAGGTGGGGGAGAAAGGGCGGAGTTGAGGGTGTTTGATAAGAGGGAAGGAGATGGGTATATCAACAAAGGAGATGCATATGGTATTTGGATATTCACAATTTTAAATTCATTTTAATTATAATGAATTTCCAAAGTGTTAACACAAAAACATTTGATTTAATAAATAATTAAATTGATTTATCTGCGCTGGCAGAAAAATAAGCGAGAAGATGACACTAGGCATTCTTATGCCTTATTATTCATAAGACTTATTTTCAAATGCTTATTTTCCAATACATTTTATCTAAAGACGTGGCAGAAAACTTAATATTAGATATATTCCACTACATATTTATTAATATCAAATATGTTAAAATGTCTTTTCACAATGTGAACACACAAACCTTAGTTCATACTCCACTACCATAATTTATCTACCAGTAAATAAGTTGTCACACAGGGAGGTACATAAATATTGATATTTAGGTACATTCTACATATTAAAGTAAGTTCTCCTAAGAAGGTAAGTATGCAAAAATCACACTACAAACTCACAACTCAAATCGTAACTTTGAATAGCTGAAACACATCAAGCATTATTATTGGAAATACCTAGCAAATTTTCCGCATTCATTCATAAAATTTTTAAATTGCTATGTATATCGGCAAACAACTTAAGCTGGCTTTAATACAAGGTAGGTATAGGTGTACATGGGCTATTATAATAAATGGTATGTGTATGTTTTTTTTACAATAATACAATGTAATACACACATAACATTATAACTATTATGTACTATTATTTGTACTTACTGAATGAAAGCCGACGACGCGTGGGGTCCATTTAACTCGCTGTTATTGTGTGTAGCCTTAGTTAACTACTACTACTACTATACCATCACGGCATATCCCACAAGTGGGGTAGCCAGCAGATCAGCTGTATGTAAGAAACATACAAACTGTCCTCTTCGTGCCAGTATAAAATCAAGACATTCAGGATGGGTGGCAAACCTCAACGCTGAATTTAAGATGTAAAATGTCTTATTTTTTTCGAACACCTGCCTTTTACAGGACACTCGAAAACTTACGCAGAAGAGTGGGAGACCAATTCTTTACCGGGTGCTCCACGGGATAACAGTTAACTAACTAACTATAAAATATTATTTATAAATAGGTATCAAGTTTGAAATAAATATGTATGTGTATTTTGCAAAGTAACCACATATATATAGGTAATACTTAAATGAAAATGTTGTAATGTGTCTTTATTCAAATTATAGTAGTTCAAGTATTTTACTACCGATTATATAAATTTATTTTTTACTCAAATCACACTTATTACTATTATTTATAAGATTAAGGCAACCCGTCCCTTGTGGGACGATTTGTGCCAAGTAAAATATTTTTAGAAGATGTCACGTAATATTAAGGCATTAATTTATAAGATAATAAAATTTCTTTTGGCGGATTTTAAAATCTTGAGATATACAGAGAGGGCATGATCCACACTTACATATTTACATTAAAAAAAATAACGAGTTTGAATGAAATCTCAAAATTAATATCGCAAGATTATAAAGAAGGTTATGATAATGATAAAAATATTTTTTTACAAATGTAATGTTTTATAGAATTCAGATTCCCTATTATTAATATACTATCGAGTTTAACGGATGGTTCCAGAGAAATCATCGAAAGGACACATTACATTTTCATCAAAGTTTATCCTATATTTGATTCAATTGCACGCATGACTTAAATTTTCAAACTTTTATTTTTATTTAACAAACGGCTGACATATTTTTTTTTCATTTATTTATTTTTAAATCCTCCCCATCTCTGACATGTATTTTAATTTATTTATTTTTATATTCTCCCCATCTCTGATATCTATTTTTATTTATTTATTTTTACGTCACCCCCATCTCCTTCGTCGTCATAAAATTTGGGACACAAACATGTTTAACAATAAATCCAAACAATTTATGCCTGAAGAAAAAAGGGTTATAATAAAAATAGGTACATAGGTTTTTCTATCATTCTATCAATAATGACATATGAAAAATATTTTATAAATAAGAATATATCTTAAGGTTACTTAAAAAAATGTCTGGTAGGTAGGTAGGATAGGCTGATAGGATAAGAAATAATTTATGTTCATAATTTATTCATTGTTTTGTTTTTTAAAAATTTAAATAGAAAATATATTATTTGCAATACCTGCTCTCCTCTTCGTACTAAATGTAATCAAAAGCTTTGAAATAATACCGTGGTCCGTGGTTCGATCCCAGGTGCCGGCAAACTCCCCTTTCACGGCACAAGCTTTTAGCTTAGTGTGAAAGGTGTATAAGGTTGTATTTGGGTTTATAACAAAACCCAGATATATCTTTTAAAAAAAAAAAAAAATACAAAACATTTTCCTAAAATTTGCTAAAAAAATAGTCAAAATTATTTTTATTTCAAAATAATGAAGTTAATAGTAAAAACCCTTCAATTTATGTGTGCGCGTTTTTTAAACGAACCTACAGTAAAAAAATAAATTCTCATGTTCAACAATAAATGTAATAATAATAATAATAACAGCCAAAGAAAACATCGTGAGAAACTGAATAAAAAAGGATAACAGCTGATGATATTGTGTAGGTATTCAATAAAAAAATAATAATAAAAAATATAGATCAATAGTATTTGGGTTATTTGAGTGTTACAAATAAAAGATACACCCTAAACCACGATGTGTATAATAAGAGAAATAGCTCTGTTATACATACCATACATACAATGTCATGTACTACCAGATTACACCTAACATTTTATTGAACTTCAATTGCACACAATGAATCGTATGCACTTTGACAACAATACTAGATAATATGATTATCATTGTAGGTAGGTATATATAATATATAGTTATATCTAACAATAATAACAAAACTGTTATATTAATACAGACTTCAAATAGAATCATTGAACTTGCCTATGACTTTTCAATTGTGTCAAATAATAGTACCTACATATTATCTTATTGTGTGTTTTGTATAACGATTACCAAAGTGTATAAGAAAACACTTGTTCGTTTTACAGGTCCAGGTTTAGATTAAAATATATGCATTTCTTACTAAATAATAAACCCAAATACACCCATAATACCTTGTACCGTGAAGGTAGAGTAGATCCAGATAGTGAGAAGTCAACCACATTTTTTTTATTAAAAGTTCGAGACATATGTAGGCTAACAGAATGCATAATATATCAAGGTATAACTATATATCGCAAACAAATAGTCTCAGACTTCCAAGCGGGAAAATCTCTGGTACATTTCCGATTCCAAACTATATCAAGGTATAATCTACTTTACTTTTCGGATCCGGACTTCAGACCTTGCCACTCCAGTATGTAGCGACGCATATCGCCCTGTCATTCGCCATCATCAGGTCACTCACATTACATGCATTCCGCATCAGCGGACATTGCAATAGGTGAGAATCACTCTGAAGATAATTATAATCGTCGATATATAATTATATCAAAGGTATAATTATATAACGTAAACAAATAGTCTCAGACTTCCAAGCGGAGAATCTCTGGTACATTTCCGCTTTCAAACTATCCCACCCTTACGAAGCAAGTTATTGTTTAATGTGAAAGACAAAGAGCTAAGGTTTATTTGGGACCAACACCAGCTCACATATTAAAAAAATACTAAATATATCATCAGAAATAGATAGGTACTAATTACAAGAAGCATTAACAAATTAAAAACATAGCTAATTTATAGTTGTTTCGCAAAAAAAATCTTAAAAAATAATCATTTTAATTCGGGTACAAATTCGCATCTGTCATTTGTTATAATATAATCCTGAATCAAAATTCACGGGTATTCAACATAACAATCAAACTAAGCAGTAGTTTGTAGGTAGACAAGTTGCCATCCTATTAACCTTCCTTCTATAATACTAGTAACAGAACACAGAATAACAGTAATAGATATTATACTGTAGTACCTAGTAATAGTACTCAATAATAAAACATAATAGATAACAATATGTATCTAATCATTGTATGAAATAAAATAGTAGGTACCTACCTATCTATACCATGCCTACAATACAACTACACAATGTCAAGTTTAATGCTTTTTTAATTGACACAATAAAAGTTATCTTACAATATCGCGTGAAATGAAAGTAGGTACCTCTGCTTGCCACTAAATAATAATGATTGACATTCATTCGGAGGGATGGTTTCTTTGATAAATAAAATGACAAAACGTTTTTTTTTATTATTATTAAGAATATGATATGATTGAAACATGATATCTGTTCATTGTTTCTAGATACTAACTGGACAAAAAGGACATTAAAATTTAATGAATAGATTATAATTAAAAAGCTATTATTCAAATCATTCTTTTTTTTAAATTTGAAGAGTTCTATGTTATATTATGTACGTCAGATTTGGAATGACCGTTGTGATTTTAATTTTACTTTGATGTGAATCTTATCATACGATATCTCTCATGGTATGAAAGAATAAGATAGAAAGATGATAAAACGGTCAAAATCATTAATACCCATTTAAAAATTATAATCACACAACAATAACCAAATTAAACAAATTCAATACTTTTTTATTAAATTTAAAGATCAATTTATTTTTTGCTTGATATGTTCGTTATAAAGGTTTGCAATTTTATATGAGCAAGATGATTCAAATAAGATTTTTATCCTTGTAACAAATGGTGACAAGGTATCAAATTATAATATTAACCTTTCGCGTTCTTATGATTTTGTTGTGTGTGCATTGATTTAAGCTAATTGTCCGATTGGTTTTTGAGTAACGATACTCACAACAGTCTGCTGATATTGGTGACGTAAAAACGATTTGTAGTAAAAAAAATTGAAATCTGTAGTGAAAAATCTTTTGAATCCGTCCACAGCGGATCACATTCCAATAGTTTTTTTTATCAATGAAATAAAATTACTTTCTTATCAATACGAGTTTCTCCCAATATTCTTTTGTTCAAATCCTACAAATACCGTTGTCTCTGTATCTTATTTCACTTTTTACTAATCACCTGATGATGGAGTCGAGAGTCTCCGAATACTAGTAAGCGAAGTTAATAAAAGTCATTTTAACTACATACTGTGTGTTTTTCAATTTATCTCAAATTGCAGAAGAAAAACATATTATTTACAAAGTGGTAAAAAGATGTCTTATAATAAAAACACCCATCATATTTTTATAAAAATAACTTACTACAGCCTAAAATATTGAGAATTATTTCAAGAGTGATTTGAAAATCTTTTTCGCAAAAGATACACCAAGTGTATGGAAGTGTTTGTCTCCTTGTACGAGTTCAGAATATAGAGTCAATATATTATGTGGGAACATATAGGTAAGTAGAATGATAATATATCAATAAATATATTTTTACCGTACTATGTTCACATCATACGAGATATACGTACTGTCAAGTAGAAGAACTAGGTGTAACTAATACCAAATATAGCATAGGTATAAAGTATTCACAACATGAAAATATGCGTCATAAAAAGGTGATAAGCAGCTCGTCAAGGTATAAAGAACTACTGGAGAGATGAGGGTGGATGATGGGTGAGTGGAAGGTGAGTGTTAGGAGGGAAGTAGTAGGAAGTAGATAATAGGTATATAGGTATGGGTAAGACTTTTAGATGATACTATACTATCATATACTCACTAGTATGTCAGTAGTAGTAGTAATAGAAGTAGTAGTGGCGTATTATAAGAGAAGATGTGAAGAGAAACGAGTGATGAGTGATAATATGACATGAACACAGATGATAAGTAGGCAAACATGTATTTGTGGGTGTAAATAAGGAAAAAGTAAGGTTTTTCTAGGCATATGTACGCGAACTGATATAGGTGCATTTTACAAATAAGGTAGAGTACCTAGACGGTTGCAAGAGGTCATATGGTATTAGATAGATCACTCTACTGCGTTTTGCTAAACTTAATAAATTAGGTAGGTACCTACCTACATAGCAAAATATAATGAAAATATCCATGGTCGAAAACAGATTGTACCTACAGTTATGTATATACATTAAGTTATGTATATAAAAAAATGTTTTTTTACGAATGTATGCATGTATTAGAAACGCAATGTTAATGTTATCAAAATATTGTATTATACGAGTATGTTCAGCTGATGTCGTACAAGCTGTACAAATTTTGATATCATTAAATAATATGTCGAATCATTTGGAACAAATCAAAAATGAAAAACAACGCTCTTACAATTTCTATACGGTTAATCATTCGTCATAAGATCTACAAATGCTTATGTTATGTATAGAAATAAAAAATATTACACAAATTAAAGTCTATTATCCACACGATATTTTATTTGGATGTGCCAATATGATTGCAAATTATTGTGATATTGATTCTCGGCAAATGTTTACTCAATTTGTTTTGCTTTGTGAATATATTATTTCCAATACATACCAACGACAAAAGAATATTTTATTAGGTAGGTTCATATAATATTCACTAAAAAAATGTCTACTTATGCTTACCTGTAATCTCAATAAAAAAGGTTTTATTGAAACATCCAAATTAAATAATACGCGATTATTAAATGATAACAATTGATTCGCATGCATCAAAGAAAATTGTCTTGGCTAATATTCGTAAATATGTCAATTATTTATAATTATTGCATTTTGACAAAGTAATCACATCAGAAAAACAACAAAAAATTTGTCGGCGAACATTTACAAAATAGTGGATATATTAAACATACTAATCGTCCTCTCTACGCCTTAAAAAAAAATCTGGATAGCTTACATAGCTCATCACTGGAGCTTTATATTAATGTGATAGGAAGAGAATCGTTTTATTTTTTCAATAAAATTATTCATTAATTCGTCTGTCCAGTTCCATTATTCAACAAGTCGAAATGTCATACATTCGAGAAATCGCCATTCTTGTAATTTTGCTATATTTATATTATACTTTAAAAATACAACAGAAAATGAAATATACTAAATAATAATCGAAACGAAACAATGTGTAAGCTTTACAAAGAGTGATAAAATATACCACCAAATAATGTCTAACCCTTTGATAGGGTAGTGGTGTAAGTAATGAGATCTATGATATCTCTAGAAAATTCAATTTATAGGTACATTATAAGGCACACGATATTTTTCATTTCAGTGGCGCAGCAATAGTCATAATAAAAATGGTTAGTAACAGTGGTGTGCTTTCCATACCTACATACAAAAAAGGACCGCATGCCTACATTTACGTATTTTTTAAGTAAATTTCCTTCAAGCATGAAAAGCAAAATTCAAAAAGCTGGGTAAATTCTGAAATTGTACCTAAATATCTATCGCTACTATGACATCACGGCATATCCCACAAATGGGGTAGTCAGCAGATCAGCCGCATGTAATAAAAATGCAAGCTTTTCTCTCCGTACCTACCAACAACAAAAAAATAGGACATACTGGAAGGGTAACAAACCTTATTGCTGAATTTAAAATGCAAAATTTCTTTAGTTTCTCGAACACTTGCCTTTTACAGGACACTCGAAACTAACAAAAATCGTGGCTAACTATTCTTTACCGAGTGCTCTACGGAACATAATATACGAACATATGATTGAACATAAATTGAAAACTGCACTCTTTGCCGGCGCCCTTGAGACGGTCTTGGGACTGTTAAACGGCGTCGTAAAAATCATCCAGAATCGTCATCATCATTATCGCGAAAGTCTAATAATCGAAAATTTGGTGATGTGACGGAGAAAAGGAGGGGGGGGGGTATACACATTTCTCAAGTCGGGTACTTTTTTAATTTTTCATACTAAACATCATCATCATCATCGCCCTCAACGTTCCTCTCGGGAGCACAGGACAAAAACCAGCCTCCTCCATTCTGCGCCAATATTGTGTCACCTCTTCCCACGACATTCCCTACGCTTTGATGTTGTTATCATAGGAATGGTGTATTGTGAAAAAATATTGCGACAGAACCCTTGCGAAAAATTCTTCATTAAGTACGCATACCCAATATAAAAAGACTATTCCCGCCACTGGTATGTAAGTAAGTACGTCGGCCTAAAATGATCGCGCTTATACAATAGATGTTTTATACAACCATATTACAATACAAAAGTGACGATACAATAACATAAAAAAGTCAGAATTTCATTGTCTGATTCAACATAAATACACTCAACACAATCTGTATTACGGAAGGTTATGGTCAATATTGTGGTGTGACTTTTTACAGGATTATTATCTATTGAAATTGTCCGTATAAATATTTTATTCAATGCTGCATTATCTAATAAATATGGTATTACATTATACCAAATAATAGAATGATACAATAATGGGTATTTATGTAGTTAGCCAATTAGGTATTTATAACAAAAAACTAACAAGGTATAAATGTGTTTAAATGCCTATAGTAAAACGATTAGGTATATGAACAATAATAATTGATATCAAACAGTACGTAGGTAGATATTAGAAAAAAAAACATGTCTATTTTTTATTGACGAGCGAACGATTACGTTTATCTGCAATTGCTGAACAAATAATCAACTGAGTAGGTAATTCATTCTTCATTGTCAAATGTAAATATACAATTTTTTCACAATATTGAATTAAGACACATCTGTGAAAAATATTTAATTGTAGGTACCTACTCCAATAATATTCCTTCCGTTCAAAACAACATAATATAACGGAATGTGTTTTTTGTTGTAATACTATAGATCAATTATTACTACTGTTCCATCACGGCATATGCCACAAGTGGAGTTGCCAGCAGACCAGAGGCCTGAGTCAATAACACATTTTTACGTTACGTTAGACATTTGGGTTGATTGGAAAATATCATTGCTTAATTCAAGGTGTAAAATGTCTTTATTTTTTCGAACACCTTTCTTTTTTTTTCAAAAACTTTCGTTAAAGAGTGAGAGACCAATATTGTTTATCGGGTGTCTTGCGGAATAGCAAACATTTTATAAGGCGTGCTATTATTTTTTTTATGATTTCTGCTATTCTAATCCATTTTAGTTCTGAGAATACCCAATGATAACTGGACAAAAAGAGCACTGTTCTTCCGTCCGCAAGGGTTCCATCGGCCTGGGCGTCCCTCTTTCACAATACACCGTTCCTATAACAACGACATCAGAGCGCAGGGGATGTCGTGGAAAGAGGTGACGCAATTGGCGCAGACACACACTCTGAATGGAGGAGGCAGGTTTCTGCCCTGTGCTCCCGAGAGGAACGTTGAGGGCGATGAAATTAAAAAGAAAATCCATTTTATGTCTTGAATGGTAAGAATGATTGTGTTTGAGATACTTGATAAAATTTGAAACTTTTATAGATTTTTTTTATATATTGCTAATATTCGTTATATAAAGTCACTAAAGATTGTAAAATATATATTATTCATTTTCCGTGGAGTCCCCGGCAAGTTTATTATATGCAGCTGGTCTGCTAGCTATCCTTCTTGTGTGATGTCCCATGATGGTTTAGTAGTCCCCGACAATAATAGGTTCCTTAATTTTCTGTAGATTTTTTAGTGTTCTTTTAAAGGCAGATGTTTATGAAACATTACGGATTAGACATTTAAAATCTTCAATATAGGGATGAGGGATACCATCCCTTACAGATATCTTTTATATATATAGACCTGGAGAAAACAACTTGCATGTTTGTTGCATGTAGCTAATCCACTGTCTACCCACTTGTGAGATAGTAGAGACGTAATAGTACATAATATGTATGATTATTATGTACATAATATATTTTTTTATTTTATTTTATTTAACAACAATTATACAGACATTACAATACATAGACTATTTGATAAAACTTAAATCTAAACATCCTCCTTATAGAGACAAGTCTCGTGTAAAGGAGGGTCTCGTGTAAATATGTACATAATATTATTATAGAAAGACAAGTCTCGTGTAAATATGTACATAATATTATTATAGAAAGATAAAATTATCAAAGATGGTATCTAATAATATGTCTGAGGAAGAATAAAGGTATTGCAAACATAATTCTTTAGTTTTGTTTAAGTACTCGTTATAAATATAGTGAATATGAACAGAAATTAGTATATAGACTTCGGTAGACTGCTATGCATTTAAATATTAAGCCACTTCACCTCCTTCATTCAAAATCCAAGGAAAGTATTATGTTAAATGTAGACGTCGAAAATATAATAATGTATGCACTTGCACCTACATATGTAGGTATGTAGGTAATATAAACCTGTTCTTATATGTCATGCACGAGAATAATTCCCATTTATATTTTGAAATATACCTTCCTAAGCCATCATGAATAATTCTGATTTCAACTTATGATGTATTTTAATACCTGAATTTTCCTCCACTTGAGAATCAGATCTTACATCAATGTCAAAATGGGCATCCTTGAAAACGATATCATAATACTACAATCCGACATGTATAATGGAAAACATCGCTGCGCTGAATAACTTCCAACTGCGAGTATGAGAAGTCAAGAGAGCATTTATATTATGAAAGGAGCATTTACCCAATGAAAGAAATCAAAATTTTCGTAGAGAAGAAAGTACAATATTAATGTGTGTAGGTATGAACGTATTTATTATCATCGTTAAATTTTCGCATACATAGATATCTAAACTTAAACATGGTGTTAAACACACAAAGTTGTATGTAAACTATTGACAATTTTTAAATATTACAATATCTATCAATGGGTTAGTCGGAAGATATTGCGCTTCAGCAATAAACTCGCCCATTGCACAAAATTATTAATTCTATTGTTGTGATACCATGTTTTTTGTTCTTCTTTACATATTGATTTTGTGCAATAAAGTTTATTATTATTATTATTATTATCTATGCATTAAAATTTAATCATCCCATTTATTTTTGCAATAAAACAGGTTTGTCTTCTTACCAAATCCACACATAAATATTTGAGTCCGTTCGTATGTATGTATGTATGTATGTATGTATGTATGTCCTTAATGGACTCGGAAATTAGGAAAGACCGAAGTAAAATAATACACTCTATACAAGGTCTCATCTTCTGGGCAGGTTTAAGGCTAAAAACATTTTAAATATCTTACGTATTGATAAAGATATTTTAATTTTAATGCGACCATGTCACAAAATTAGCAACAAAATGTATGTAAAATTAATGCAAGATTTAGTAAAAAGCAATATTCACAGTCAAACATTTTTCATTGTATTGAATTAATATCAAAATGGATGTAACAATAAATACAACAATTCTGAAACTAAATATTTAGGGTTCATTTTCGTAATAAAATATCGTGTTTGCTAATGAGAAAAGCTCTTGAATTACGTGAATATAAATTGCATATTTTTGACATATTGGGCTATTTTCATAATGGAAGACATTATGAAACCATAGAAAACTATACTGTAGAATAATAATAGTTTTACCTATAAAATCCATAAACAATGTTAAATGATTTTCAAGGAGTGGGAACCTATTTATTTTCACCTAATATTTTTTTACATAAATTATGAAATATTTGATAGTAAAATATTCTGAAATATTGAAGGATGCAGATAATCCATTTTTAAGGTTTTTTGGGAATAAAGAGTAAATACTTAGGTGACAATTTATTCTTGACTTTTTTTAATTTCATAGCAAATACCCATTTATGCACTGCAAACCAAAAATACAAATTCGAATGTGGACAATTATAATATTTTAACATTTATGTGCCTACAATTTTTTTTGTTGTTAGTACTTTTTTTTCCATGTAGGTGCCTACTTATTATTTTTTTACATAAATGTGAACATCTGAGGTGTCAAACTTCAAGATTTTTCAATGGGAAGAGGTTTTTAGCACTTTTTTCGATATAGGTACCTACCTATTTTTTTTACCTAAGTATGGGCATGTGAGGTATCAAACTTCATGATTTTTCATTGGGAAGAGTTTTTCAGCACTTTTTTCGATGTAGGTACCTACCTATTTTTTTTTACCTAAATATGGGCATGTGAGGTATCAAACTTCATGATTTTTCATTGGGAAGAGTTTTTCAGCACTTTTTTCGATGTAGGTACCTACCTATTTTTTTTTAACTAAATATGGGCATGTGAGGTATCAAACTTCAAGATTTTTTATTAAGAAGAGATTTTTACTTCTTTTATCCACATAAGTGCTTACTCCATTTTTTTTTCAATAAGATTTTGTTGTTTTAACCCATGTATTTGCAAGGTTTTCTATTTAATTAAACCCGAGCGATGCCGGGTTACATACGCTTGTATTCAATAAAAGTAAATAAACCCGATATATTATTATAATCTAAATTTGATAATTTTATTTTACCAGCATTTGCCCGACAATGAGGGCGTTAATTTTCAAAAGCAGGCAGGCAAATTAATAATGTCACTAGTGATATCATTAATTTTTTATTCTAATAAACTTCCACTAAGAACCGTCGGTCGGTACATAACATTATTATATGTATGAAACAAACTTACATAATATTGTGATTATTAGATGATTCCACACGTAATCCAAATGCAATACTGAAACAAATAAACAAAATATTAATAAGCACTTGTGTACATATAGGAATGATAATTTTATTTATTTATTCTTTACTGTACATTGATTACAAGCAAATTCACACAAAAATACATTTAAAAGAAATACAATCATACAAACAACATACACAGGGAGAATTTATCGCAGAGGCGCGATTTTTTCCAACTAACCCAATAATCATTGACTTACACAACACTGGTAAAAAAATAATCGATAGGTATTCATGTATCTTATAATACATTTATGTTCAGTATTACCTATACTCGTAGAGAGATACATATTTATAGACTTTGCTCAATAGTGATATACTACTTATACCAAATATAAACCTCTGATATCTACACTGAGAAAAATACTAACGAAATTTCACAACGAATCATTGGTACGTACTATCAGATTAGGACCAGAGATCGTACAAACGATTCATTAGTACGAATCTATAATATTAACTCTTCGCAAACAAGTTGTTGGTAAATTTACGAATGATTTGTTTGCGAAGAGTTAATATTATAGATTTATACCAATGAATCGTTTGTACGATCTCTGGTCCTAATCTGATAGTACTGTACCAATTATTCGTTTTGAGTATTTTTCTCAGTGATATGTACATTTACACTTCAATTCTGAGTAGAAAGAAGAATTTCTACCACATTAACTACTCTCTACACGTAGAATCGTTCCTCAAAAAGTAATTTCGTTATTTTTCCAAAAGCTCTATCAATGCATATGGGAAGTTAAGTAAAATAATACGTATTTTTTTCGCAGAAGGCAAACGGCGGAACAACATTCATAGTATATAGAAGAATAACATTTTAATGAAAGGATTTAAGTTCACCAATGAACGGAACCTATGTACCTACTGTAACTATATAGGTCCTATTTACTAGATTCAGAAATTAAAGTACAGTGTATGTACGATGTAGTATACATGGAAGTATTGAAATAGCTAGACAATTCTTTGCTAAACATTTTTTCAATAAATATATTGAAGTAGAAAATTATAAAATATTTGAAAAAACATAATAAAAGAAACAAAATAAAAATATATCATTCTTCTTTTAGTGTTATACCAGGTCCCCCGACGTCGACGATCACAATCTGACTACCACGATATCAGAAAAACCCGAAAATCAAGTAGGTACCTATTGTAAATCTTGTTTCTCAACATATTTTGGAGTAAAAGCAACTAAAACATTATAATTTTACTGACTGCAAACTTTCAAACATTCATAATAATGGAATTGTATAACTGATATTTTCTATGATACTGTTTTAATTTGTACCATTGTAAACAATGTACAGTGAAGAATAAAATAAATAAAGAAATACGAAAAATATATTTATTTGTATCTAAATTATCCCTTAGAGTCCCCGGTAGTGAAAAGATTTCCTACTCTTTTTTGTAATTTTTCAAGTGTCTTATAAAACAGCAGCAAGAGTAATGATATTATTAAATGCTGGGAATATGAAACCTAGAAAAGGGGTCCTCACTTTCATTTTTTCACTGCTAACAATCGGCGTTTCTAAAATTAAAATATTTAAACATTGACCAGATCGCGGCTATAAAAAGGATGGGTAACACTGATATAAAAGTGTTTGAAGGCCTGGCGCATAGTACAATTAACATCTACAATTTAGCGATGAGGCATGCCACCCACACTGAATGCCTTTTTTACTGGCACAAAGAGAACAATCTGTATATTTATTTTTCATTTATTTGTTTCACTATTTACTGTACATTGATTACCACAAAACAGAGATATGCATTCAAATTAAATACAATCGTTTTACATAGGGCTAGTTTATAGCGAGGTCGTCTTCTTCTAACTTTCTTGCGGTTAATACGCTGGCCATCCCACACACATGCCGTGATGGTACAGTAGTGGTAGTTATAAGAAGTGCGAATATGACAATTACGATTACACGTCAATTCGACAAGCACTATTTTTACATGTTGTGTAATTTTTTGTGCGATTTCAAGGTGAATTGGTAGATACGGTACTTTCTTGATGTTTTGTAGCGGCTTGCCTCGATACAGGCATTCGCCTAGTGAGGTTGCTGCGGGTTATGACTGCATAGTCCTGATTGACTTGCTTGTTCCGGCGCGCACGCTCAGTCACATATCTGTTTTGGCTGCCTGTTATGCATGTTGGATTGGTGTCTTGTTGTTTTTTCTTTTTTTAATTTTTTGTATAACTTTTGTAATAAATGAAAAACTTGTGGGCTTGGTATTATATAGCAAGGGGTTGGATGATGAGTGCGGGTTGAGTAGGATAATGCATTGTCTTTGATTTGTGATTGTGTGTATTGTTTCTGTCCATGTGTGTTTTATGACGTTTTGTAATAGTGATGTATAAAAAAAAAAAAAATTATTTTATAAATTACTTTCATTGTTAATAACTTAATACGAGAATGTAGGCTTATTATAATTTTGTTTTTTTTTTTTATAATGATCATTCTAGAATAATCTCTACCTCCATGGTAGTGCCTTACTCTTCAGTTCGCCTCAGATGATGTTCCTTTACAGGTAAATATTTTACAATATAGAGTGGATTAGTTAGTAGATACTTACAACTACCTACTTGTTTATTTACAACAACAAATGCTGTACAAATATATATCTAGATAAATAAGTATTCCTACAATTTTCGAATGAATATAAAACCCCAAGAGTTGCTAGCAATAATGTAATGAATACAAGATTAAATTGTTGAGAGGTTTTTGTGCTGAAGCTTGCTTATTATTAGTACCTGTAATTATTGCACTCACTTATTTCACATTTTAAATTAAATTAAACTACTTTTTATTCAATAATGTTAATAATAATGAATAAACATCAATTATACTTTGTTGACACTTATTTCAATCAAATTATTATGAATTTACTTAAATAATTTAACTTGTATTAATTAGTTTTCTTTTTACTCTACGAGTATTTCAACTTTTGCATTACTCTTTAAATGCTCTATACCAGTGGTTCCAAACTATGGGTCGCGACCAACCAGTGGGTCGCGAGCGAATATTGAGTGGGCCTTGAGCATTAAGTAGTTCCATGACTCGCTACTAGGGAATCTGAGCATTACCAATATTTATGCCCTCTCTTCCTTAAGACAGCTAAAAGGTGGGTCTCAAGACTGAAAATTTTCATTAGATAGGTCGAAGCCCAGTCAACTTTGGGAACCACTGATCTATTCATAAGTGCATACTTAAAATTTCCACTTTTTTAGCTATGCAGAAAAATACATAATTAGATAGTTTAAGGGGTACATAAATACAAGTTGAAAAGTGCCAAACTTTAGAAAAATATTAATCTTAATGTGCTCTAGCTTACTTAAAAAAGGAAACCTAATTATTAAAAATCAAGGTACATTTTTAAAGAATCTATTCCTTTTACACACAAGTAAATGTTATGCAAATGAGTATGCACGTATCGAACTAAATAAGTCTATATAAATAATAACATGTATAAATTACCTTACCTATGTTTGTATGTGTATACACATATATATACTATACTATACTATACTATACCCTCACGCCGTATCCCAAGTGGGGTAGGCAGAGAGAACGGAACGCCACACAGATCTATCTTTACACACTTCCTTCGCTTCCTCCACATTCATACAGTTTCTCATACACGCACGTCGATTCCTCTTACTCAACACGCGGCCGTCCTTAAGAATTTGATCCACGTGATCAAGCCACGTGGTTCTCGGACGTCCGCGCTTCCTCACACCTTTTCTTTCAGACAAGTATATCCTCTTTGTCATTCTTACTTCGTTCATTCGTTCAACGTGTCCAAACCACCGTAGTTTATTCACTCGCATTCTGTCCACAACACTCTTCTTGCATCCGCTCATTCTTCTAATTCTATTCATCATTATTCTTCTATTCATCATTATTATGCATATGTGGGTATGTAAATAAATAACAAATGACAACGAAGACTAAAGGAACGACTATTTAAATTCTGTTAACGTATTATGGTCGACTTGTCAACTTCTTTTCACGTTTTCCTCCTTCATCACTCTCTGTCTCACTGTCCCCCCGCCCAACTCCCCCCTAGAACCTCATCCCACTTCTCCCACAAGAGGGCCAGCCCTGTTCCTTCTCACAATACGAAATATTACATCGCCGACTAATATTCGATCGTCAATATTCACTTTTATATCTCATTCGTATATGTAATAAGTCCGAGCAAGTTTATAACAAATCCAAGAACCTACGTCAATAAATACACCTAAAATAAGAAATTTTGTGTTATATCGTTGAGGTTAAATGATTCATGTTGAACAGAACTGATGAACCGACGAAAGAATAGGAAATAGATCGAGAATAGTCATAGATAGCCTTGAGATAGATAATAATTTACCGCATGAGCACTGACGTCATCACGTACCTAAATGATAATTAGCATACTTTAGGTGTATGAAAGCACAAATGCATTGACGGAAACAAAATTATCAACTGTACTGGTATTTGTTATAAAACTCTTTTCAAGATTTAAACTTAGTACTTACTCGGTTCCTACTTCCGAGTGATTTGAGAATAACTTAAAATAACTTAAAATAGTTGCTTATGGAGGGAGCATTTTTACTGTGTGTTATATTGTTTTATTAATGTAATATCAATGTGCTAAGTGTGAAGAGGTCCTTAGGTTCAAATCAAAGTCGCAGTAAGTGTAGTATAGTGCGTTCACACATTCAGCCCATAAATCACTTCTGTACAATATGTATTTGGCTTTTCGGGAACACGAACGTTCTATTCATTTCAAATATGTACCTTCTTAACAACATTACAATGATAATGTTATATCTATGCATATTATATTGTATACTATACAGTCTACCAACACAAGTATAGTTCTCTAACAATATTCTACAGGTGACGCTGTGGCGTTATTCGGTAGAGCATGAGAAAAGATTAAATAAAATTAGTACGAATCTTCCATACAGAATCTTAGTTTACATATTTATCCCAGAGCATGGGTTGAAATTCCTTCATAAAAATTGCAATTATTATATTCTACGAAACATTCTATATGGACTATTCTGGACTTTATATTATGAATATTTTTAATACAATTTATTGATAATTAAATATAAGATATATATATAATTAAGAGACAAATCAGTTGTGCATCACATACAAAAAAAATGTATGAATAAATTAAAATTACCCAACTACATTGGAACATGGTATGAATACAACATAATTAAAAACTTTAAAATCTACATTACGACCTGATCAAATTCCTTCTGTGGGTACCCCTTCCAGACATCCATCCCATGTTTATCTTTAATTGTAGTCTCTCTTACTCCTCCCAGACACAACTCAAGACTTCTTCATCCACACAGAATAAACAGTATCGATCTCAACATTTCTTCCAACATAGTACAGCTTCATGCAGTTCAATACATATGTAATTAATGTGATTCCACAATTTATCACGAGTCCATGTCTTGTATCCGACTTAGAATTTTATTCTAAGTGGAAACCAGAAACTATGAAATAAGAACTCGGAACTAGGGACTCGTAACTAGGAACTCGGAACTAGGAACTCGTAGCTAGGACCGCATCTGATTAAAATAGAAATTCAGAATTAAAAGAATATTCCATTCATCATTCAATTATACAATTGACTAATTAAATAATTCGACAACGTTTTACCTACCTTAATGGCGGATTAATCACTAATTCACTGTTATAACATTATATATAAAAATCGAATGAATATCTTTAACATCCGATATGAATTAAAATAAACTTTTTTTTATATATTACACAAAACTAATTTGATTTATACATGTCGAGTTGTCGTGAGAGAATACGAAGGTACGTGCGTTTCTCTATCTAATTCCGCTGAAGAATGATTGTTGCAAATTTCATAGGCGACTTGTGGGTGAACAAAACTTTACCCTCCACACTTCCTTTCCGCAATGTTGCAAACATTCAAAATTCATATTCTTAACAATTTTAATGTGAATTAATCTGTCACATTAATACCCCTTTCCCCGGATAAAAAAAAAATTGAATAATTTTTTTTTTTTTAAATACCCATATAAAATTATAATTCATACTATGTTCCAACTCTAAACAAATTAAAATTAAGGAATTTATGGCAACACACTGGCCCTCAGCTGTTAAATAAATTATGGACGCCATCTATGTTTCATTAATTTAACTGTGAAAAATCTGAAAATAAGAATTATTTTTCACAATAGGGTTAATGCCAAATATAGAAAACTCTACACCCTACGAGTATATATAAAAAAATTAATAAAATAAAAAACAATGTGTTCCCACGTTATTTCTTTAGTGTACAATTATATGATAAAACTACAATATATATACATCAGCAGATTTTAATGTACAATATTAAATCTGATATCAAATATTCAACACCAAATTAAATTACTAAAATTTTTTTTTTTTTATGTAATAAAAGCTTTTAACGATTAAATAATCCAATTTTCCTTTTTTTTTTAAACTATCAATATTCCTTTTTATTTACAAAATCATTTTATGAGAAGTCTTTATTGTGTATATTTTACAAACCAGACAAAAATTTACTTTCCACATGTAAAAGTATTTGACTTAAAAAGCATTATAAAGACATCATAAATTTTATCTATTAACAAGATATTTACTCATATTTATACATTACAATTAATATATTCAAACTTATATTTTAATAAAGTATATTTACTTAACATTAATATATTTGATCATAAATACCTTTTCAAAACAAAAGTACATATAATAACAATAACAACAATGTGTGACAATTTCACAACCATTCCACAATTTTCATGACATTTGTATCTTTGATTTTCCTTGGAAATCCAAACATCACCATGAATCTATACAAATTATTATATTTTATTATGTTTTTATATTTTTTTAAATTGCTTTGTAGCATTGTTTCTCTGTCATGAGAATACTTAAGATCGTTTGATCTACCGCATTATAAACATATATACCTATATATATTCTTATAGCTTACTTTGTTTTATTTTAAGAAAACATTCTTTAATCTTATTATTTTACCTAGTCATTTGCTTCCTCAAATAATATTATAAGAGAATATGTCAGGCAAAAATTATAATACTCTGTGATGAGATATTTATGAGTATACCATTGATATAGACTCCATTTTGAACCTAGACATTAGAATTCTTGTTTAGTAAAAAAAACAATCGCAATCATTATGAGGTCCATATTCACTCCATTGCATCTATATTTACAGGCATACAATCTCTATTAAATACACATCCAAAAATATATCATACATTCTTCATCATATATTGGCCGCACACATCATACATATTTTTCAATCAAAATTACTTTCATACTATAGACACCAAAGTTAAATACTCAACTACATAGATTCTGCATTGACCCTTTCACGAAAGTTATTTCTTTATTTTTTTTTTTATTTTAACTGAATATTACACTCCCATTTCACTATAGAAGTTGAAAACTCATTTATATATAATTTATTTTTGTTTCATTATTATAATATCCTATTATTTATATGTGCGCATCCTCATTCTAAACGAAATGGCAACTCTTTGTACGAGATTATGCCTGATTTGCACTCAATTCGTATACACTTTTTCATATGTATTATTAAGCAATTTATGTACAATTTATACATTTACATATTTTTTTATTTCTATCTATATACACTATTGACTATAACATACTTATTTCTATTTTTAACCTTTTTTTATGTATAAACTTACTAGTTAATCTCTATTTTAAATCCTAAAAATTACTCTTCTTTAATTATATCTTTAATGTGATATTTATTTTGTGTACCCGAATCTATGTCTTTTAATAAATATACATTATCACTTAATTTTTTTATAATTATTGATTTTACAAATTTTGGTGCTAATTTTGCTGAGAAGTATTCACTTGCTTTAGATTGAGCAAAATTACGCCTCCAAACCTCCTGACCGACAGAATAAGTTTTGTTAATTCTTCCCTTATTATAGCATTTTGAGTTTCTTTGATAAGCTTGCCATAAATTTTCCGATACTATATTATACAACAAATTCATGTTTTCCAACCTCTCTTTGTACAATTTTCTTTCCCTACTTATATTTTTATAATCATTTATTTGATCGCAACTTATATTGGCATGCAATGATCCATCCAATATATTCTCCCTACCTCGAGCTAACAAAAATGGTGTGTATCCAGTAGCCAAATTAACTGAATTATTTATAATGCTTTGTACTTTATCTAGATACAAATCCCATTTTCTTTGATGGTTATCTACGAAAATTGCCAGTGTATATCCTATGGTTTTATTATATGCTTCAACGTTATTCACCATTGGCGTATATAATGTTGTATAAAAGATGTTCTGTACACCATAAGAATGCATAAGGTTTTTGAAAACATGAGAAGTCAGATTTTTACCGTTGTCGGTAATAATCGTTTGTGGGACGCCCTCCTGTAAAAAGATTTTGTTTTCCAATATTTTCACAATCTCTTGAGATGTAGCACGTCTCAACGGAAACACCCAACAATACTTAGTGAAAACGTCTACGACCGATAGAATGAATGTATATCCAGAAGATGATTTAGTTAATGGTCCAATTAAATCGACACTATACACTTTACCTGGTCTATCTACCTTCTTTCTGTTTTTCATTATACCTAATGGCGGTGAATTCGACGGCTTATACATTTTACATTTTTGACATACTTTTACAACGTTTTTTATTTCATAAAACATTCTCGGCCAATAGAAATATCTGGCGATATTTTTATAAGTCTTAAATGTACCCGAGTGTCCATTTTCGTGATAGTTTATAATAATTTTTTTACGAACATCGCTTTTTGGAACCTCCTTCCAACTAAATTCTTCCGTCAGCGGATTATCATCCTTCATAAGTCTATACAATTTACTATCATCAACTTTATAATTGACAAATTTAGCTGGAGCTTCAATACAACCATTATATATCTTATCATACCACGTATCATTGGAATTTCCCAATATATCTAATTCGTTTATATCCGATGGAATGCGAGACAATGCATCGGGTACTCTGTGAGCAACCCCTTTACGATGCTCTACTGAGAAATCATATTGCGACAGCCTCATACTCCACCTTGCTAGTCGTCCAGATGGATTTGAAATTTTCGATAAGAATCTTAGCGCTGAATGATCTGTAATAACCGTAAATTTCATTCCTTCAATAAAAGGTCTAAAGAATTCAATCGATTCCATAACAGCAAGAAGCTCCCTCTCAGAGACTGAATAATTTTGTTCCGTTTTACTCAATGATCTGGAAAAGTACGCAACTGCTTTTTCCTCACCGTCTATGTTTTGATGTAAAGCTGCACCAATTTGATGTTGACTAGCATCCGTATGTAATAAAAATGGCTTTGTGTAATCTGGACAAATTAAAACTGGTGCAGTCATTAACGCATTTTTGAGATCATTAAAAGCTCTTTCTGCCTCATGGTTCCATTTAAATGTATTTTCTCCCCTTTTTACTCTAAGTAATTTATTTAATGGAGCTGAAATCTCACTACAGTTTCTAATAGTCCTGCGATAAAAACCAATCATACCCAAAAACATTCTAAGTTGTTTCAAATTTCTAGGTGCTGGATAATCTCTAATGCTTTTTACTTTGTCTGGATCTGGACGAAGCCCATATTCATCTATTAAATAACCCAAATATTTCAATTTACTTTTACAGAACTCACATTTAGAAAATTTTACTGTCAAGCCTGCATCCTTTAATCTATCCCTAACTTTCTTTAATAATTTTATGTGTGAATCAAAATCTGGGCTCAGAATGATTAAATCATCAATATAGCAAAATACATTGTCATCGAAGCTAGGTCCGAATAACCTATCAGACAATCTCTGCATCTCACTTGCCGAATTAACCAAACCAAAAGCCATTCTCTTAAAGTGGAATAAACCACGCCCTGGGACCACAAAAGCTGTCTTTTCACAAGAGCTTTCATCAAGAGGAATTTGCCAAAAAGCTTTAGATAAATCGATAGATGAAATGAATTTAGCGTTTCGTAAGTTTGTCAAAATCTTACCGATGTTTGGAAGAGGATAATTATCTCGCTTCGTGACTTGGTTTAACTTTCGAGAATCTAAGCAAAATCTACCTGTTCCATCCTTTTTTGTAACTATTAACGTAGGGTGACTCCATGAAGACTTTGACTCTTCCACAACTCCCAATCTGAGCATGTCATCCAATTCCGCATCCATTTTCTCCTGCATAGCTGGAGACAAAGGATAATACCGCTGTCTAATCGGAGGCCCTTCGGTAATTATTTTATGTTCAACTAAATTTGTACATCCTAATCCATTCTTTTCGAACGATATATCTTTGAACTCATCTTCAATTTTCTTTAATTGGCAAACTTGATATTCAGTTAAATTTTGTCTATTTTCTATTTTACCTAATTCCATTAATTCATTTTTATCCGAATATTTAATTATATTTAATAATCCCGGTGCTACATTAAACTGTTTCCAAAAATCTATTCCCAATATTATCTGTTGTTGTAAATCATTTAATATATAAAATTTTATAATATTTATTGTACTATCGCATGTTACTTCCAGGCTTAATGTTCCATGAACATTCATTTTATTTCCATTAGCTACCGATATCAATTCTGTAACATTTTCTAGTTTCCATCCCTTTCCAATAAAATAATTTGCTAAATCGCAATTAATTGCAGATATGGACGCCCCAGAGTCCAATAATCCTATAAAAGTTTCATTATCAATTTTAAATTCGAGATAAGGTCTACTATCTCCTCTTTTTGCACAAATTAAAGGTGCAATTTGTCTAGTTTTATAAAACAAATTTACATAATCTAGCCAGCTCATCCACTCCCGATTTCTTTGATTTAAAGATGGCCGGCTACTAACTAGTTTTTTTGGTTATTATTTCTGTTCATGTTATTGTAAGATCTTTGGTTGTAAGTTCTAGAGTCCGAATTACCCCGGCTTCCCCTAAGATCATTATTTTCTAAACGTTTTCTTTTGAAACATTCCGAAATTAAATGCCCTGTACGATTACAAAAACTGCATGTTTTAATTTCCCTATTATGAATTGGAACTAAATTATTTTTCGAAGCAAAAGTTTTGTAATTATTTTTATGATTAACATAGTACCTACTTTGTTGCTGTTGAACATTTCCTGTATTATATGAACAACTGGGTATGGAAATATTTCCTGTATTTAAATTATCAGAGCGCTTAGACTCTACAACATTATAATTAGTTACATTTTTTTTAATTTCATTTATCTTTTCCTTAACATTTGAGTTTTTATTAATTTTTAATGACACGGACAATGATTCGAACTTTGCACATAAATCCATCAATTCCTCCAAGTAAATTATATTTGCCGAAGCTACCAAACTAGCATAATCCGGAAGTAAACCGTGCAATGCCACATCTAGAATTTCATCATTAGGTAATGGACAATTCAAATGTTTATTTTTAGACATAAGATTTAAAATAAATTCAGAAGCACTTTCTGACATTTGTTGCTTAGATGATAAAATTTCTAATTTCAGATCTCTTTGCCTACTTAACCCTTCAAACTGCTTTAAGAATTTCTTTTCAAACACATCCCATTTATTTTCCAAATCAGTAGCTCTGTACCATGTCAAAGCGTATCCTGACAATATGACGGGCATATAACTAACAAGACTGTCTAATGGAATTCCATAAATACGAGCTAATTCAACCAAACGAATTATAAATTCCCTAGCATCTGATGTTCCATTGAAACTGATTCCCAATTTACGAGGATCCATGAATCTTGTCGTAGAATCAATAGTAGTGTTTTTCAACAAAGTCTTTGAACTATTTCTCTTCTTCATAGTTTTTTTTATGTTATTTAATTTTCGAGTGTGCGCTTTAACACTTATCACGTTACCCACTGGTGGTGAAGGTACGTCAATATCATTGCTAATGTTTTCATTAGACGAATGTACATCTTCCAAATTTTTATCTAAAGGTGAACGTTCCGCCATTTTGTATTAATTTTTCTATAAAAATTCAATTTGAATAACTTTTATAATATCATCAATTTTGATTTAAGAAAATAAAAACCTATTCATATAACACTTACTCTATAATTGTAATATGTCTTTGTCAACTACGTATCTTATATACATTTGTTTAATTGCGTACTAAATATAAAAAATTTGTAAGCATCTAATGTTTAATTCATAAAGTATAAACTAACAATAATATTTCCATTTGTTCTCACTCATTTTATATAAATTCAAAACAAATGATTATTCAAATTCCAGAAATGACATATTGTATAATATAGATATATTAAGCAATATTTTAAATGATTTCTAATATGGAATATCATACGAATTTTTTCAAACTACATTTTAATATACTTTACAAAACAAAGATGACTGATCGCATTGAACAAAATGCATCCAAAAAGTATAAACAAGGATTTATCATTTGTCTGCATTACGCAAAATCCAACCTAACAACATCTCTCACTTAAGTTACTTAATATAATAATACACGCAAGGGTAATGAAAAAGTACTCTTTATTTTTTTTCACTTCATCGTCACATCGTTCCGTCAAATAATAATGACTCGCTCAACAAAAACAAATATTATACAGTATTATTTATGTATTCTAATACCTAATTATAATTAAAATTTCTTGATTTTATTTTTTTTATTTTAACTTTAACAATTTAATTTATTTCTATCATAAAACTAATTTATTATTTACGAAAAATATAATACCTAATTAATTTTGTACATTATTTCTTTAGAAATAAATTTATACACAATGAATATTTAAAAAAAATATATCTCCCTCCATTGGATTTATTTAATTTGTTTTTAACAAAATAACAATCTTTTTTTTTTGACAATAAAAATCGTCATTTGACAATATAAAAATCGATAAAAAAATCGTTACCTTCTCTAATTAACGCTTAAATACAACTATAAATTTATAATTTTTTTTTTTTTTTTATTAAAATTATCCGAATACTATCAAATAGATTTTTTTTTTTTAACCTAATATTATTATTAAATTAATTATTCTAATTATTTTAACATCAACTTATATTATGCCTAAAATAATTTTTATCATAAGATTAATAAAGAAATTATTAGTCCATTTATTTATATTCACATTCAATCATTCTTAAAACTTTCTTTCCATCCTGTATATATGCAGATAATATTATAGGCATGGCATCAATATGATTATACCTATAACATAGTACCATGCGGTTCTATAATAAATTCACAAGCCGCTAATATTGATAAGTCATAATTCTGTTACACGCACCGTCAAAAACATTATGTTGTAGGTATCTTATACCTATAAAGACCAAATTTTCAATACACCAATCGACCATACAATATAAATGTAACTACCTATATACCTATCTGATTATTTTATGCAGACTTCTATATTTTAATATTGTAAATTGAAATTTTTTTTATTTCGATTAATTTTTAGTAGGTAATTGACTATCTTATTAAACTAAATATATGTACCTACATATATGTCTCATTGTTTTAGCAAAATCATGGCATTGAAATTCCAAAGAAAATACATATCACAAAATCACTTACCCCCTTCGTTGGAGTATATTGCTTGGAAAATTAACGAACTGCAATTCTTTACTTTGTAATGTCGTAAATGGTTGTGCAAATGTCCTGTATAATTCCTTCAATACTATAATTTATTTTCCTTCTGTTATTTGCATTTGTTATCCTTCTGTTATTTTGTTATTTGCTGGAATAATTTCATATGGCATTAATATACACATCACACATAGCACGCAAATAATTTTCCTTTTATGATACAAATATTTACTGAAAGAGAGTAGAATACAATTTATGAAACAAAATATATTTTATTTTATCAAATTCATAACCAATCAAATATAAGGCAATGTTTTTATAAAATTTGCAAAATTGCTAGAATTATTACTCTTTAAAAATATTACAAAAATTGCAACTGTATTTATCAAATAATTTTCGGCGATTCCACTATTTAAAAGAATAATCGAAAGCAAATAATACCTAAATAAATTTTAAATTACCTATTGCAAGGTTTGTAACATCAGTATTATTTTTTTTATTTTAAAAAAAATAGGTTACATTAAATTAATCTTTGCAACATTTCTTTATAGCAACATGTGGCTGATAAAATTGCAACAAATTATATGCGATGCAAAAATACACTGTTGCCAATAATTTACATAGCTTCAATTTTAATTATTTTTTTTTTTAACAATTATTAATGATATGATTACATATATGAAGCAAATAATTTAATATTTAAAATTTTCTTAAAACTAATACTTATAATTAGGTATTGCAATTACAATGCGACAACTCAAAATAAAGGAATTTCCCCCAATTAAGGCAAAATTAGCCTCACGTGGGCGCAAATTAATGTGGCGTTATTCGGTAGAGCATGAGAAAAGATTAAATAAAATTAGTACGAATCTTCCATACAGAATCTTAGTTTACATATTTATCCCAGAGCATGGGTTGAAATTCCTTCATAAAAATTGCAATTATTATATTCTACGAAACATTCTATATGGACTATTCTGGACTTTATATTATGAATATTTTTAATACAATTTATTGATAATTAAATATAAGATATATATATAATTAAGAGACAAATCAGTTGTGCATCACATACAAAAAAAAATGTATGAATAAATTAAAATTACCCAACTACATTGGAACATGGTATGAATACAACATAATTAAAAACTTTAAAATCTACATTACGACCTGATCAAATTCCTTCTGTGGGTACCCCTTCCAGACATCCATCCCATGTTTATCTTTAATTGTAGTCTCTCTTACTCCTCCCAGACACAACTCAAGACTTCTTCATCCACACAGAATAAACAGTATCGATCTCAACATTTCTTCCAACATAGTACAGCTTCATGCAGTTCAATACATATGTAATTAATGTGATTCCACAATTTATCACGAGTCCATGTCTTGTATCCGACTTAGAATTTTATTCTAAGTGGAAACCAGAAACTATGAAATAAGAACTCGGAACTAGGGACTCGTAACTAGGAACTCGGAACTAGGAACTCGTAGCTAGGACCGCATCTGATTAAAATAGAAATTCAGAATTAAAAGAATATTCCATTCATCATTCAATTATACAATTGACTAATTAAATAATTCGACAACGTTTTACCTACCTTAATGGCGGATTAATCACTAATTCACTGTTATAACATTATATATAAAAATCGAATGAATATCTTTAACATCCGATATGAATTAAAATAAACTTTTTTTTATATATTACACAAAACTAATTTGATTTATACATGTCGAGTTGTCGTGAGAGAATACGAAGGTACGTGCGTTTCTCTATCTAATTCCGCTGAAGAATGATTGTTGCAAATTTCATAGGCGACTTGTGGGTGAACAAAACTTTACCCTCCACACTTCCTTTCCGCAATGTTGCAAACATTCAAAATTCATATTCTTAACAATTTTAATGTGAATTAATCTGTCACAACGCGTTTTCAAATTTAGAATTATTATAGAATATTTCACTTTTCAATTTGAAATTAGTGTCAAACATACCTATCAACTCGTATCTGTTACTACATCTAATCCATGTACTAAAAATGAAGGTTTTCTACGTTCAACTGTATAATTAAGTGTTTCACAATTTATATATTAATTTTACAGAATTTACTCACAATTCCTTATGACAGTTGGTATGAGCCATAACAAAATAGTGGTTCTGATATTATGCATAATGCATGCATGTATTTTGTTGATTGAAAAAATAAAAAATCCTTGAAAAATTGTCGAAATAAAATATACATGATAAATTAAATTGCTGAAGTCTAAAATATCTGGAATTAACCTATATTCCAGAAAATTGACAATTTAAAAATATTCCTTAAAAAATATGTTTACTTTACAAATCTTAATAATCGTTATTTGTTTCCATTTAAGCAACTTTCTCTAATTAAGCTAATAAAGAAATCATTGATGTAATCTGCTTTCTATACATAAATGTTATTTTAGTAAGAACTGTATTCATTCCTAGAAATGTAAAGTGTTAACCAAATATAAACTGGTAACAAAATATTTTATGTCTAATGTATAAAATATAGTTAGTAATAACTTTATGAACAGTTTGACTGTATTTCTAAATGACTCACTAACATTCAATCTTTTATTTTGTCGGGACAGTATTGTATAAGATAAAAAGTGAATTGAATAAGACTACAAATAATATAATATTTTAATAAATAAAAAAATGCATCATCCAGAAACATTGAAATATAACACGTTCATATTAAAAACCGTATCAATAATAGTCTTTAAAATCTACAGGAATTCATTCGAAGGATTATACTAACCATTAAATATTACGAATATCACTGTATAATTGATGTTTACTTTTTTACGTGTATCCTTAAACTCAGTTTTTTTTATAAGCTTAACTATTATAAACACTAACCTTTAACCTGGCATTGCTCAGAAAACAATAATGAAATTCTCAAAGACACTAGTCAATAGCACCTTCCTGAAAAAATATTTATGAAAATTCCATGACATTTGATGTAAAATGTTTTATAATGAAGGTACAAGTCGAGTTTTAATTATAAGCAGTTACTTTTATTAATACTGGATTGGCCTCAACATCAAGCACCCAGGCCTACTTATCACCATCGCGGAGGGCAAGACCGAAGGCAAAAATGGTAGTGACCGACCAAGAGATACCTATATGGACCAACTGAAGAAGGACATATACTGTGGTACAGACGTAGAAGAGATTAACTGAAAATAGGGAGGAATGTAGAAAAATCCTAGTTCGTTGCAGACCAATCCAATAGATTATAAACTCACTATATATACCTGTTTTTATAGATATTATATAATATGCACAACAAGATAATAATTTTGTTTAAATGTATTCGATTCCCATACTAATTTGATAAGATGTTCTCTTTGGCAAAAATATGTAGGTAATGCCTATTTTTATTCTTTAAATTCTGCTTAAAGAGTGAGACTTAATTTATCTACTATTATTTATCTTTAATCTTTCCTAATATATTGGACCATAGATAATGATATATAAACATACACGTCTATTTTCGAACGTATTCAAATATTTCCACGTCGGTCGTTTACTCAGGCGGGTGATAACTTCGATTAATGATCTTCTTAGTCTTCTCTTTTGTCTCGTTGTTTCTATAGACATACCCACTGACTGTGTTATGAAAAGATTGTAGGTCATTAATTCGTTCAAGGTTTCATCTGATCGTCTCTATGTAATTTATTATATCTACCTAAATATATGTATTTGCACTTTAGCACGTTTTGTATTTTTTATAGGTTTACCCATTTATAAAGACTAAACAATATCCTAATTTGTGTCTGAACCTTTAACTTACCTAAATATTTCTCGTAGAAAATAACTTATTGGTTTTAAAAATAATAAAAAAATTATAATTACACAGTATTTGCAGAATTTACAAAAAAAAAATAGGTATGTTGAAAGACTTGGTTTGGAGTGGCCAGAGGTCCTGGAAGCAGCGGTAGACAAGGATCTCTGAAGGAGGTACCTAGGTGCAATGAGCCCCCGACCCAACTAGGACAAGGGGAAGAAGATGTATGTTTGAATGTATATATCTATGCCATCACAGCATATCCTACTAGTGAGGTAGCCAGCAAACTGACTGACATGTAATAAAGATATACTCTATGTACCAATAGTAAAAAATAGTTATCTATTTGCTTACTTTACTTTTCGTGTGGTTTGGTGTGTTGGTATATCTTCACCCTTATAGGCTGCGTTGTATCCTCTTGTCCTCTTGTATCCTAAAGTCTTGACTTCAGCGCTTACAGCCAGTTCACCATTTCTGATCTTGCCTCATGGATGTTCTGCAGATTTCCGCTAATAGCAGATGTAAACAAACAAGTTTGTTACATGCATTGATCCTACTGAATACTGACTACTCCGGTTATAGGATATGTCATGATGGTATATACAGATATCTTTATGATACAATTCTTGTTGTTTGCTTTTCAGTGTTTTGAGACTTTTATTGTTTAAGTAGTACCTAGTGCTGAATGGCGTATCGTGATTCGTGAATGGGTGTTCCGGGCCATCAGAATCCTTGCAAAAATGAATTCTTAATTCCTAACCTCTATTATATTCCCTCACGCCGCACCCCAAGTGGGGTAGGCAGAGAGAACGAAACACTATATAGATCTGTCCTTACATACTTCCTTCGCTCGTCTACATTTTCTTCTACAATCATAACATTGTGTTGAGTTTATCAAAAAATAAACAATACATACTTGTTAAAACACTCGTATTATCCATATCCGTTCATACCGGATATTATTTACGGTGGTAATTCGTTTCCGATTTCTGTGTACAGAGACGTTCTCAGTATACCTATAATATTTATAATAACCACATCCTTACTTTATCCTGTTTGATACAAAATTGATTTTTCCCGTTATTCACTGTGTCAGTGTTTAGGTAGTAGAATTCCATAACGAAATAAATAAAACAAATATTTTAATCTACTATTCGATTTATTTACGAGAGAGATAAAACTTTTGTTTTATTTATTTAGCATTTTTCCCGTTCTCCAGACAATTGAGAAAAAAAATCTATATCTGAAAAATGCCATTCCCTATGTTCAATGAAACACGATGGAACTTTTCATAGATAACCTTTAAAATAAAACAAATTTGTATAAGAAGTTGATTCTAGAATGACATAAAAATGTATAAACACAGCTGTAAGAAATGGTGTTCGGAGATGTGACCGACCGAGAATTAAATGGTATGATCATGTAAACTAGATTCTGTAAAACAGAACGGACAAGTTTTTAGTACATTGAATAGGAGGCAATGCATGAGAAATTATGAACTATGGTGATGAAAAATGTACCATGTAAGGATAAGAGGAAGTGGCGCTCGGTGGCGTTCTTCCTGTCTACCTTGCAAGGGAAACAGCGTGATGGGATGTATCTGTATGTTTGGTTATAAATTTAATTTAATAAATTTTCCAAATAATATATTGAATTGAATATTAGAAGCATCACCCAAAGAGTACTCTGGGTGATGCTGATTTTTATATAGGTATGTACCTACCTTTATTCTTTACAGGTACTTCATCTATTTGTGAATGATCGAATTTTAGTATTCCGAATAAATTCAATGTTTTTTTAGTAACAAGATTCTAAACAAAAATTTAATTTCCCAGTCTAGTTGTTTGTTATGCCATCAAGACTCAAGACAATATTTATTAGGGGAAAAGTACGTAATAATATGTAGTTGGTACATATCAACATTTATTTTATGACCCTGACATCAAAACCCCTCGTCTCCTTACCCTCGAGATGTACAACGCTATGATAGATATTATTATTTATTACAGACTGTGGCGAGTTTTACGAGAAACAAAATGTGTAATAAAAAATACAATATAAATACCACATCTGCCAAATCGCAAAATATCTCTCATCTTTATAATATATACTTACTGACTTTTTTATTAAAAACTAAATGGCGTGGAATGCTCATTAAATCTCTGCTAGATACAGCTTGGTTATATAAAAAAATATTTACGCCCTTTTTGTTGGAATGCAAAGATCATCTGATTCAGTGCTTACGCGAATAATATTTTACCTTCTTCGTCGTCTTCATGATGTGGTAATATATGAATAAAACCTCGATGAAGATCTTCTTCATCCTTTCCATGTTGTCCAATTTCAAAGCGTTTGCATGAATATCCCCTCTAAATATGTAATTTTACTCTTTCACTTATATTTTAAAGGATTAGATAATAAAATTATTGTTTTGAGATTAATATTTGTGAATTGATTTGTATTTTACTTACAAATTGATTGTAATTTATGAAACTTACGTTCTTAATTCTACTTTCATTTATAGTTATTATCTCTTTTGTGCTTTTACTGTAGGTAAGTAAATACATCCAAATTTATAAAATGTTGCAAATGTATGTACCTACTTTTTTATATGACTCCAAAAATGTAGGTATGTAGTTATCTTTATACCTATAAAAGACAGGGAATGATTTATTTGAGATAAAATGGTCAAATAAATTGCGGTAGGTATATCTTATACCGAAGCAATTTGCCTGTAACCGGACAGGACAAATGTCCCACTCGCATCCTGTAGACGCCTTTATTGCGGTCATCGTACATAATTCACAACTACTAGACGACGACATTGCTACATACCCGACAACGCTTCAATGTAGGTAGGTTCAACGACGCTACAGAGGGATTTTCCCACCCCATCACATAGATGGTTAGATACCTATCAATCCAATATCCACCATAAACAGTGACGCCTGAATCTCCCAATCCTCCATAACAAACTCCAAATAATGCAGTTTGGTAATAAAACACACACAAAGACCATCGGAAAGAATTGAAAAGCATAACCGTAACTACAATATTATAGTAATGAATTTTCGAATAGAATCAATTATACAATACCATTCAATTTAGAAAATCTGGAGTGTCCAGTAGGACACAGGCTCTCATGAGATCAAATTCCTACGTATCGGCTCAAATTGCATTGAGAAAAGTTGTTCTCGTGCTATTCATCATTACTCCGAATAAATTAAACTGAAAATTATCATTTCATATTTACCTCATCTTACACGTATTGTCCTTCTTTTATTTTTTTATTCTTTTTTTTAAAGATATATCTGGGTTTTGTTATAAACCCAAATACAGCCTTATACAACTTTCACAGTAAGCTACTAAAAGTTTGTGTCGTGAAAGGGGAGTTTGCCGGCACATTTATTTGTATATATTTTATTTATTTACTTTTTCTTGGAGGCTATGCACTCCAAAAAAGAGACTTTATAGAGAGAGTATGGTATAAAATATACGCACGATAGCGGTTTAAATGTGCGGATAAATAAGAATTTACGCTCCTGAGGAACTCGATTGGGTATCTTTTCAATTGTCAAATCTAAAAAAATTAAAGAATCCCTCCGTTTGCCTTTTGATTTTGTATGTGTTCCATGTAGTTTCTAAAAAAGTATACTTGCAATATATTATGTGTTATAATATTCATATTTATGTCAAGACGATAAACCAATACTGTACAATTCACACAGTCAATATTTCTGTACAAATGCACTTACAGAATACACTGAACAGTAGGTAGTGGATATAGATATCTATGAGCACTAACTATATTGGATTCACAGAGACATGTATCTACATGTCTCTGTATGTGCCAACTAGGTTCAGTGAGACCAACAACGCAGATCTTTACAAGTTCGTATGTACAGTACCTACAATAGCTAATACGAATATGTCGTGAGTTTAATGAAAATAACGCACCTCTTTTCAAAAAACCTAAGTAGGTACCTATATATTTTTCAAATCAAGAACTATTCGGAGTGTCATTCAACATTGCAAATAATTACTGACCAATGAGATACCGAGAGCTTCTATCTCATAATATGAGAACATTTTCTAAATCTGAAAGTGTTGAGTGTGCTATATCTTGTTTTTTGTGTAGAAAAGCTGTTCCAGCTAGTAAAGGACAGAGAAATCTATGCCAAGGTGTTAGCTGATGTCAGTGAGACCTGGCATGACACTTTAAGAAAAAGGTTAATTAATCTGTTTTATAAATAAAATTAATAAAATTAATTTAATAATAAAAATTTATTTTATTAATAAAATTTATTTTATTAATAAAATTAATTTTTATTAATAATATTAATCTGTTTTCTGTTTTGTAAATAAGAGGTAATTCATATAACATACATTTTTTTTCAATCCTTTAGCAATTTTTGGAATAATTCTTCAGTCCCAAAACACATTTTCAAGAAAATGCTTTGTGACTCATCCTGGGTTTTGAATAGAATAAAACCTACACGCTGCTCGCTTTTTATGAAATAACAATATACAATTTTGAATTATGTTTATTCTACACTCTAGCATCTGTAGTTTCAGAGGAGACTTCTTGTGACGTTGATTCTCAATTGTACTTTCACCTCTTTGACGGTCTTCCAAGTAGAAGACGTCTCATAAGTTTGTCATATAGAGCGATGTGAGGAAATCTGAGTGAAACTAAAGAGTAAGATCAGCGCAGATAATTTGTAATAAAACACATTAACAAATATTTATGTTGCTATGAAATACCTACCTCTGCAGTAACAGTTTAGACAATTTGGAAAAAGGTTTGTTATATTAATTAGTCTACGACGTGTACAGTGCATAGTACATATTATGTAGGTAGGTAGGTATATGAGTTGAACGCAGTTATGTCCCGACGCAGTTCATTGAACATACAAAAGTCATTTGTACAACACACACATTCATTTATACCTACCTACGTACACATGGCTGATAGATATTATATTATATAGGTACCTATGTATTATTCATGACTGCATACAAGTAAGTACATACCTCTACACTTTCAGATACTGTAACGTAGTTGGTACAGTCAGTTCAAGGTAAAATTACAGTTTAACATTGACGACATACTAGCTAATTTCCATCACGAATAAATCCACAGAGGACATAATTCACTCGATTGCGGGTGCATTGCCATAATATGAAACAAGAACAAGAAATCTACAGAGGCAAATTTATCCACTACATTAAAAATAATATTGCTAAGAGCATCTCAATAAAATCATAAATGGATCGGAAAAACAGGATTTCCATTTTAAACAATTAATTTTAAGATTGAAACTATAATTCATGATGATGATTTTGGATCATTTTATTTTTGACGCCGTTTAACAGTCCCTAGACCGTCTCAAGGGCGAATGCCAAATACACATCATCTCGAACATTAGTAAATGTTAAGTTTTTTTCTAGGAATGGAGTTGTCAGTGAGATGAAACAAAAAAAATCATTCCAAAGCCATTTGCGAATGCGATGAGAGAAAGAAAATCATATCTTGAATGTTGCATTCATATACACAGAAGTCTGCTATAGTACTTCGAATGATTATTTCAGAATTTTGTTGTCTTAATCCACACACACTTTGGACAATAAATTGCTTAAATTATCTCATAATTCCTAATTATAGGAACTGCATGTATTCAGAAGGATTTTTATCATGACTGAACTGTCATTGCTTACCATTTAACGTACATTTTTGCGTATGGCCTGACTGGTTGTTATTTTAGAGTTTAGATATTATGTGGCACATTACGTGCAATAGTACACACTGCACAGCCAGCATCCATACAATAACACACATCCGTGTTATAATAATAGGTATGTATGCAGTTGTAAAAGTTATTTTATTTTCATATTACATGTATATATTATTATTATATTCAGTATATTATATAGAACGGGGGTGCATCCATATGAATTTTATTAATAATAATAATTACAGACAGCCGATGAAACCTGCAACAACACGTTAATAAAATCATATTTGCTACATGATGATATACACATATGCACCTGTAAAATAAATGTGTTGATAATATATTGTGTATGTCTCAGGAACGGTGCGTTTGGGTACTTGTTAAATTATATTTACAAACTTTTATGACTTTTCTAAGTGGTAGATACGCATTTCCTTTCGTCTAAATATTTTTTTAAGGATCTTGAGAATAAATTTTGATGGATCAGCATATTTCCATTTCATTTTTTACTTACACTTGATATGAACTGGGTTTCTCATCATAAGTCATCGTTTTAATAACAAAGTTAAGCTAAAATATTTACAATTCGCTCAAAGCTTATAATATGTACTTAATCAATCTAAGATGGATTTTTTTTGTATCGGGAGCTGTCGTTTGATCGTTTTCTTTTATGTAAGTATTGAAATGAACAACATAAAAAGTAATTAATTCGTAACGAAAAGGTGTTACCAGTTATGTACAACTAGAAATTTAATGGCCACTGAAATGTGTAAAGTTCAGCAAGTTCATGCTCAACGCCATCTATTGGATGTATTTGTTTGTGTGGAAAACTCCGAGAAATTCTAACATTAGCCGAAAAGTTGTGTAACTCAATAACGGAATCCGTAAGTTATATATGATAGTAGTAGACCCTGCAGAGAAAACTGTCAACAGTGAGGTTCAGTCTGACTGCTGGAAAACTTACCATCATGACGAAGCGAGGAGGTGAGGAGAAGGTCGGGTGGGCGGACCACATTTAAGACCCGCCCCCGCAGCTCCCACTACCTTGTGTTGTATATCTTCCACTCTTCTCACTCGTATCCGTTACAGTGTGAAGGTGTGAATGGATAAGAAAACGTAAAGGTAGTTTAGTTTCTTGGAAGTGAGAGTCACCGCTCGGTTCACTGTAGAGGTGACGGAGTTACAGAGAACGCACACGCTGGATGCTTTGCTTTTTATTTTGTTTCAAATGAAAACAGCATCACTCCATACATGCATCCATACACATCATTATTATAGAGAACAGAGGTGATGGGAGCTAAAGTTTATTCGCACTAAAAATCTCATTCATTCACGAGTGTACGAAGCAACGAATAGATATTTACTCATTAATATTATTCTTATCTATTTCACTCGATATACTTTATTTTACTCATTTACAAAACTATGCAATCGTTTACATTATTTGTTGCAAGGAAATTTTATTACTTTTACTTACAAAACGGTTACTTTTACTAGTATACCTAACAAATCATTTTGTCACACTTACATAAAGTGCATTTTAGAAAAAGGTAAAAAACAAATATTACATTAAAATTTATTATTCAAAACAGCCTTATTATTAATAGGATAGTATTATTTTGTATATAGGCTGCAAAAAACAAAAAATTGAAACAAAATTTAAATTATTTCTTAAAACAAGTTTTTTTTTAATCATTGTGAAAATCATTAGGTACTGTAAGCTATCAAAAACCATAATATCTATTATTCAAACAAATTCTAGAATTTCAAACCTTAAAATGTTGTAATTTTATTTTTTTGTAACCATTAAGCATCTTGCATTAACTATATAATAATTTCTTGACTTATTGATTTCAGATAATCACTCGTTAATGGTGGACGTTCCACCGAAATCGCGATAAGGAAAAACTCATAATATAATAATCAATCACATAGTAAAGTTACTCTAAAAAATTATCAATATAATATCAACAGCTAAGTATTCACAAATAATTTGATTTTATATAGAAATTATTATTTTCTTACACGTTTTATGGAAACACAATAATGTCATGTCTTTTGATTGTTTTGACTTGTATAAATATTATTATTAACATGTCATGTTACTACAAATATTTAAATTATATAGGTAAATATGAATAGTTTGTCATGTGTATATAAATATTGGTTTAATGAACTTCAAAAACGTCATAATTGTAGTGTTAGTACAGTGTACACGTGTAAGAGTTAACTTGGTTACTTACACACGTTCATGTGTCGCCAACACTGCTAATCAATAATATTTTTTGTTAATTGAATGACAATTTTTATTACTTTAGTTTCAAGATCGGTGAAACTAATGAAAATATTTTACTTTAATTCTCAAATCAACAGTGTACCTGTTTCAACAGTTTCTTTGCTAAAATTATTATCTATAATATTATGGGCCTATGACAACCTTATGGGCTTTTAATATAATACAAATTGTTATAATGTGTACACTTATAGGGCAAAAAATTGATGACTTCTTTGACTATGTATATTGTTTGTTATTATGTATATATGTTGTCTGCAGTGTTGATGCTTAATAAATAAATGAATATGAAATATATTAGGTATTTAGAAAATATTTTATTGTCTAAAGCCATGTTTTGCTCAATTTAGCGACGCTGACTCATATTATGTCCTTATTAACTTTTTAACAAATTATATGGAGGAAATAGACAACTTCCAAGGAGAGCAACCTTGTGTAAACTATCAGCGATATTCCTAAACCATTTATAGGTATAGTACCTACGCACCTACGCCTAGTAGTGAATGAGAATAATTGTGATTGAGAACGTAGAGTCTCGGACTTCTACCCACTACCGACTTACTCCACCTTCATGATACAAGCATTTTTCTTTTTGTGAGGGTGTCTGATGTGTATTTGGGTGTATTCCAAATGCAGATTCATCTCTAAAATAAAGAAATACTGCCTCAGAACAGACTCAAGTCTAGTGAGGCAGTAAATTCCATTTTTCTATTGTCAAAAGAATGTGTTTAAGATATGATGTTTAGTTAGTAGAAAATTATTTTTTTGTAGTAGTTAGTTGTTTTATTGTTATATTTATGGAAAATAAAAAAAAATAAAAAAAAAAAATAAAAAATAAACTGATATTAGACAGGAAAATCAAATCTTAAATAAGTGCCTATATTTAATAGAAATCATCACATTTTTCCCACAGATAGTGTAGCCAGTGGACCAAATGCATGCAATAAGCATGCAAGTCGTCTTCTATGTGACTAAATACTTTGTAATTATAGAAAATGCCATATAAACTATTTTATAAGATGACCTTATAAGTACATATTTTATTTCAATTTTATAACACAGGTAGGTTCTAATGAGCATAGTTTTAAAAAATGTAACCAAAGGACAAAAATAATTTTAAAAACATGATCCCTTATGCAAAATGCCTTAAGGGTCATGTTCCATATTATATGTGATTTTATGCGTAATATATTATTTAATATACAAATAATGTTCCCTGCTGAATGATGCGCAAAACATAACGAGTAATCTGGCAGTTGCACACCTGGTCTCCCTCCAAATATACAAAAAAATAAGCAAGCATCCAATGTAAATACAACGGGAGATTAAAATATCACTACACTCTTAAATTCAATTTGTCATGAAAGAACTTATTTCTCAAATCTCTAAAAAAAATTAACCCAATATATTGTAGGTGTGTCTGTTCTAGAGACATTTGCACAGGAAAGTCATATATTTTCTGTAAAAACTTGAACTGATTGATCTTGTTCTAGGTAATAAAACTGCGTAGGTATATACGAAATTATATTACCGAAGTGTTTTGATATTTTTTTCTTCGATAGTAGGTCCATAATACGCACAAGAAAAATAATAATCTTGTTTGTAATATTTAAATTAGGTACCTATATACAGACATTATTTACATGTATGAACATTTGTATGAAATGAAATTGTTCATCGCACCTCAATATACCTATATACATTATTATATACCCACCTGTAGATACGCACATTCATTTTTTTAAGTGGTAACAAATTCTAATAATCTCCCTAGAAAAATCCTCAAGTTCTGTGTTTTTAATATCACAATATTTCTGCGGTGATGGCGTCTAGGTACCACATCTCAAAACGGATATAGTTTGTTAGATCACAACATGAAATTAACAGCCAGGTCATTTCCTACGTGGCGTTTAAAATATAGGATAGTGTGCCTATTCGCTGAATTTGAGATTCAATATTAAATTTATTGTAAATTTATTATATAATTGTACATTTCTCATAAATTGACTTTTTCTGGACGTACCCACTGCATCAAAAGACATTTTAAATGACGACTTTGTTAAAGACGAACGTATAATAGTACACAGTAAATAATGCGTAAATAAAAACCAAAGAAAAAATAGTACCTACCTACCACACAACATCGTGACAACTATCATACTATTTGAGTGTGTGTGTGAGTGTTCTCATTCAGTAGCAAGATTATGTTTTGGTTGTATGTATCTTTTATGACACCAAATTATTAGTGTACAGTAGCTAGATAGATACGCTATCAACCTTCAAGTACTACCCAACTGTTATCTTGTAACATACGAATTGCCGAAGGTAGAGGTAGATGTATGTATGGTAAATCTCCAATGTATGTAGGTGCATATTGGATATTATGGTACCTACACACAGCAGCTTCCAACACTACACAGCAGGATGCATGCTGTTAAAATATAAAATAATATTATATATGGGGTCAGAGATACCTACGATACAGGGCAGACATTCATTCGGAGAATGTCTATTAGATACCTATAATAGGAACATAGGTAAGGTACTTACTATATAGTATGAGTCTAAGAATAGATATAATTCATAAGGGCGTACCATTACTTAGTAACTATTATAATTTCATATCATATCTGTTGTACAGGTATGTAGGTACACTGATATTATAAATGGATAAGATAGAAGATATTGAAAAACAGCGATAAAATCGCACTACGTTCATGAAATATTTGTAATAACATTTAACCGATGTACAGTTGATGATTCCAACTTATTTCTTCCACAAGATTGCTGCATACAGTTTTTACATAGAAAATATTATTAAGCTCTTTTTTGAGAGTCTGCTATACAAACCCACTGATGTGAAAAGTTTATATTTTAACTTTTATAAAATCGATTATTAAAACAATTTTATAGTGCCTGTCTATATATACATACAGTTTAAATATAATTAACAAAAAACAAACTAGTGAGGATTTCTACATTACCCAAATGTGCTGTAGGTATATATAAACACACAAAACTAAATAAAGATATTTTACATCCTAAACTCATCGATAAGGTATGCCACCCATCCTTAATGACTTAATTTTGGCACGGAAAGGATAGCTTGCATGTTTATTACATGCAGCTGGTCTGCTGCCTTTCCTACTTGTGGGCTATGTCTTGATGGTATAGTGCAAAACTAAATCTGCAACAAACACACAAAAAAGAAACAACAACTATTTACAGCATTATTTATTTATTTATTTACCAAATAAACGGCTTATGCTTTTTACAAAAATAAAAATTATAATGCAAAACATAAAATACATATTTCACATCCAATTAAAATAGGCTAATAAAAAAAAACTTAATAATAAAATAAGACTATACATATTGCCAATCTTAAAAAAAATACATATACTTAACAATATAAGTAACAGTGTATACAAATAATAATAAAAAATATATAATAATTCCATGATTAACAAAAAAAAAACAAAGATATGATGTGCATATAGATATCACTAGTAAGCTATTGTAGATGCCTAATAAAACAAAAAACTATATCACATTAAAATCAATATGAAAATTTGTTTAGAATAATTACACCCATTATTCATTAAAAAAAAAACAATTCAATTCAGTGATAACAATATAACACAAACAAAACGGCACATTTCACGGTATAGTTACGTCATAAAGTACGAAGGTATTTACTGTCAATTTTATTCTATTTATTTTTTATGTTTATATAATAATAATAATAGAATAAGCCTCCTGATTCCATTAGGTCAAGGTCAAGTTGAGAGCCAGCCCGTATTATGTGTTATAGAGGATCATTGTTGTCAATCGTACAATGAATGAATAATAATACATACATACAAACATAATGTATTGTGTGAAAAAGTAGTATTGTTGAGTACAATACATCTATAAATTATTATAATAATAATAATCATATAATTCGGATGTGTATCAGAATGTACCTACATACATATGTACATATGAACCAATACAATATTTACTAACTCACTATGTTGTATTGTATTACATCTGTCTCTACACTTTGCACCGACTACACTGTCTCCTTACTATAAACAAAATGTAGAATATTAAGCGATACACAATACTAGCTTTGTACCAACTCCGTTTTGATTAAGATAATTGATTAATGAATTTGAAAATGGCATGTGACGAAATTAAAATTGCAGTGTTTTAATAAAGCATGGAGGATGACATATTCCCATATTGTGAATGCTTCAAACGTATGTAAGTTACATTGTATTAGGTACTTCAAGGTATTTTTATAGCATAATTTTTATGTTGTTTACCCAGGAATACGCAAAAATTTTGAAAGATATTATTAATTTCATGTGAACCCGAGATCACTCAGAAAATAATGTCATATTAAACTCATTTACGAATCCATTACGTCATTATTTTTAAAATCTTCTACATGGCTTAAAATGTCTTGTGATTTAAAAAGACCTAAAGCGTTATTATCCATGAACACAGTTAATGGATGTCAGTTTTGATACAAAGAATTAACTTCTCTACCTATTGTCAAGTAAATGCAACTACATAATATACCTGATAAACATAGGTACCTACAGATATACAAACGAACTCCAATATTTATTCATTTACACTGTATATTTACAAATGGGCAATACACTCAATACTCCGTATTTATTGAATGAATTAGATACGCAAATTTTATATTTAATATTATTGTTGCTATTATTCTCATATAAATAAAAGTTATTTAATTCTAGGGTAAATATGAGAATAATGATAAGTCATTATATTAAACAGATTTAATTTAGGTAATGATGTGGGTTTTTGTAAATAGCTATTTCGAAATGGATTCCTTTTTGGATAAAAATCAAAAATTGCTCAAATCGTATATGGATAGTTGAATATCAAAACACTTTGTTCAAATATCCTAATTAAATTACTGACTGCGTATGTTTTCATATCTTTGAATACATACATTTTCAAATTGTTCATCAACTGCGATCCATATGCCTTTATAGTAACAATTAAAAATAGATTTATGTATGATAAAATAATACGATGATTATGCATGCTTTTGTTAAAAATAAAATTATTTTATAACTGTGTACATAATTATATTCAAACGTATATAAGAGGTAGGTAAAAAAGATGCCGTGATGATGGTATAGTAAAAAAGATTCACTGAGAAGAATGGTTGGTAAAACGTTACGAGATAGAGTGAAGAATGAGGATATCAGGAGAATGAGCGGATGCAAGAAGAGTGTTGTGGACAGAATGCGCGTGAATAAACTACGGTGGTTTTGGACACGTTGAACGAATGAACGATGAAAGGATGACGAAGAGGATGTATTTATCTGAAAGAAAGGGTGTGAGGAAGCGCGGACGTCCAAGAACCACGTGGCTTGATCACGTGGACCAAATTCTTAAGGACGGACGCGTGTTGAGTAAGAGAAATGCGCGTGCATTTATGAGAAACTAGATGAATGTAGAGGAAGCGAAAGAAGTGTGTAAGGATAGATCTATATGGCGTTACGTTCTCTCTGCCTATCCCTCCTGGGACATGGCGTGAGGGTATAGTATAAATGTAAAGAATTATAAATTAATTAACTAAAGGGCGTAACTACCTACATTATGCAAATTTTCATATCCGCATTATGCATAATAACAACTCAATCGGAAATTAAACTAGAACATTAAACTACTAGAATAATTAATAATAGTTATATAATAGAAAAAATACTTTTACACATTTAGGTAGGTTCTTTCATATTGTTAGTTTACCTAAAATTCGTATGTAATTTTGATTCTCATAATACATCATGTGTTTTTGTAGATATATATTATATAATAGATGTGTGTTATAAGTACCTACCTATGTGTAGTGTGGTATAGTTATGTTGTATTGTATATCAGAAATCGATTATGAACTTGCTTCAGATCCCCTCACACTCCTTCCCTCACACTTCACGCACTCTTGCATGTTTGACCCGCGAGGCTAGGGTGACCAAACATTAAAAAAACTAATAAAAATCAAATTTATACTAGATATTTCGACTAAATCAAAAGAATGACTGAATGTTTTTTTTAGATACTTTTCATTTCAAACTTTACAAAACCAGGAAATAATTTCGAATACTGCTCCACTTTACTTGCAACGTATCGTTAAACAGACGAACTATAAATAATTGAATATGGTGTAGTTTACAAGTTTTCGATTCATACTAAATACGTTGAAAAGCATTTCATTCAAATATCAAATGTTCACAACTTTGTTAAAAAATTAGAACGCTAACTAAATTAAAATAGTCCCCTAAGAAATATACACAATCAAGTTGTTTTATATAAAAATATGATTGTATCTAGCGTTTTTATATAACATGTAATAGACTCACGCCGAGGATCCATTAATAAATAATAAATAAATAAAAAACTTTCAAGGCTACCACAAATTTTGTAATCAAAAAGGTCTGTGTTAAAAATATCGTATATTTAAGAACATGCTAATGTACGTATATATGTACATATATATGTAAGTCAAGAACATAAGGAAAAATATATCAACCGACGGAGCTAAAACCATAATTAACTCATTCGTCGTATCACGATTGGATTACTGCAATGGCATCCTCGCAAATCTTCCGCAATATCAACTCCAGAGGATTCAGTCCGTTTTTAACGCGGCTGCACGTTTCATTTACCAACTAAATCGCTCTGCACACATATCTGCCACCCTTCAATCTCTTCACTGGCTCAGATGTCCGGAGAGAGTTGAATTTAAAGTGTGTTTGACAGTATTTAAGGCACTTCATGCTATGGCCCCAGAATATATCATGGAACTCTGTGGTAGACAGGCGTTAAGTCATAGACAGACAACACTTAGGTCTTGTCAAGATATTACAACTAAATTGGAGGTGACCAGTACTGTATCGAAACCAGTGTACGTGGAGCGTGTTTTTGCAATATCGGCACCTGTAGTCTGGAACAGGCTTCCACAAATGATCAGAGAAACGCAGGACATATCTCGTTTCAAGAACCAACTGAAGACTTATCTATTCAAGAAATCTCACGGAATAATCCAAGCACAACCTTAGTTAGCAAAGAGCGCCCTTGAGGTAGATTTTTTTTTTCACAAAACGGCGCTTTACAAATCATCCAAATAATAATAATAAGTCCATTACAAGTAACAGAAAATTGAATACACTTTATGCAAACGAGCATTCGTTGACCTTATTCTAGGATACAGTAAAAATATATGTATGTACTTACCTACCTATGTCTACTTTATTTACACTCTAACAAAATAATAAATGTAATTTATACATCTGATGGAGTACACCTGTAATTGATTTGTTATTCTCAAAATATACTACTATTACTTACTCTATGATTTTTCTTGTGAAATGATAGGGTGCAATGCGTGTATTTCTGGGTTATTTTTCTTTCTTCTCTATTTCCTTTATTTTAGTGTTTTCTTACTTGTTCAATGTTTATTATTTATTATTGTGTTGGATTTTGTTAACTTTAATCCTTATTTTCCAATTATTAAGTTATAGGTTTTTTAGTTGTATGTTGTTTTTACATTTTTTGTATTTTTCTATTTAGATGTAAAATGTATGATTTTTGTTAAAGGCTTATAGCCGTTTATTGTGTAAAATAAAATAAAATAAAATAAAAAAATATACCTATCTCATTTTGAGATTTGCTTTCACATTATTACCTATAGATATGCATATCTCAAAAAGAGATAGATAGGTATATCTTTCTTCTGCGAGAAGAGGTACGAAAATATTTAAAACATAATATTACGTAGTTTGATTACATTTTCACATACCTACCTACGAGATCACGAGTAAACCAGTGGATGACATACGAGTATGATCATAGAAAAACATTTCCGTGTCTACTATTCTGTAATATGAGCTAGTAATGTTTACTTAAAGTTAGTAATATTATCTAATATTCTTACGAGTAGTTGTAGATATTTATTTTTATTCCCTACGTACTGAGTGAATGGTCACAGTAAAACTGTTGGCTTCTTCTTTTAGTAGTTCACCCCGTGATTCAGCCGGTTCTATTGTTACATCGGAACCCTCCGTACAATATTATGAGGCAGAGTATTAATACCGTCCTCTACCTACCTACCAACAAAACAAACTACCAGTAGGTATACCTAGTTACACAACACTTAGAATAAATACGCTTTTCCTTAGCTAAAGTCTTACCTTAATATCATATTGTGTTTATCGTGAATTACAAAAAATATTTGTACAGAAAATATTGTTGACATTCTCTTTTTATTAGGTGTATTCCATCACATTTATCAGAAAATATGTGTAAAAAAATCACGTTTGAAATTCAGAACTGAGGTATGCCACCTTTCTCGAATACAGTTATTTTTGTTAGTGACTGTATGTTCTTTGCAACTGCAAGCATTACGCTGTTTTCACTATCTACTTATTGCAAGATCACCGTGCGATAGAATTATATCTATTGATGATAATGATAATTACGGGAGACTTTCTTTTAGGGCCGTTTAATATTCTTTAAATTATCTCGTATGTGATATTTTAAAGTTTATCTGTATACTTATAAAGGCAATTGCCGTATATTGTATTTAAATAAATTAAATAAATAAATCTCAAGGGCGCTAGCAAATAGTAGAGTCTTTAACTTCCTTCTAATTCTAGCGGCATATTGGTTGTTCCCCAGTGGCATTGGTAAGCTGGCTTTTATAAGACACACAATGACTTACAAAAAAGAGTAAGTATTTTTCCTATTCCAGGTTTTCACAAGCAGTATTATTTTCAACATGACGTTCTTTAATGTTATGTACCATATTTAATATTATAATTATAACTAATAACTTTAACATCACAGAGAATTATGTATTTACCAAGTCATGGCTACAAATTACTTCCGATCGTTAGCTCCACGATATCGTAAGTTATGTAAATTTATAATTACTCTAGTGCCCTTCAGACTACTACCGCTACTAATAGTGTAGTTGGTAGTTACAGACTTCTGTAAGGGTTTGGAATATTACTCGTATAATATTTACTTTGTAAAGTAGGTAAAATACTAACCCACCGTTAACACCATTACCTTTCAATACCAATAAGTTGAAGACATAACAATCATATTTAAATAAATTCATTACCAAAACCACTTTGTTATACACTTTTAGTAATGCGAAAGGAACTTTCTACAAATAGGGTTATCAACTAATTGAGAATGTAATATAACTACCAACTAAGTTGCAATTTAGAACAACTTTAATTTAAGTGCCTCATCACCAACTGTACCATTATAATATCCGTGAAAGCTTTTGAAGATCGCACGTGTAACAAAATTATTATGATGAACGAATAAACCTATAATTTTATACAAGTGATCAGGGAAATAAAAATTAGATTTGAAATAATACCTTAATAATTCAATCGTATTTTATTTTAACCACAATTTTACAGTTAAATTCTAATAACTAAAATAAACATTTTTTCACGTTCTTATACAATAAATTCTCAGATTTATGACAAATTCATATCAGACATTTTAATATTTCGTGAATGATTTTAGACTGACATTAAAAAATTATAGTATAATTTTCATTTATATAACACCTACCTTTATTCGACTAACTTTTAAGTTATATAAACAGGAATTATTATATAAGGTATTCAAGGGTAGTTTATAAATTTAGTATCGCTTTTATCACCTTCAAGGTTAGAAATATTACGATCATAATTATTATACCATCAACAGATTACCTACCGATGGAATCTTACAAATTCTTTATAGTGAAACAACGCAAATACTAGTTTACGTAACCGAAATTTTGATACAAAATAGCGTCAAAACAGAAATATTATCAATTATATAATTTTATAGAATTATTCTGTCAACTTCAATTTTCCATGTTGATAAAAATGTTATGTTTACATAATCCCTAAAATCTTATGATTACATGATTACGAAAAATAAGTGAACAATTAAGTGTATATCGGTAGGTACATGTTTGTTTGTAGTCGTTCCGAAGTTGAATAACTTTTTTGTTGGTTTTATTTCTACCTTTAGGGTTTATGTTTGTGTGTTCACCTTTCTGTTTTTTATGTTGCATAATGTTCTAATTATAATGATTATTGACTTCTCTACATTGCAAATACCTAGTAAGTTCCTATATTCATCTCGGTTTACCTATTGTATGTTATTACGCAGACTAATGTAATAAAATTGGACTAAATTTTTACACAAAATTTCGAAAGTATTGCAATAGAGGGATGATTTTTTTTTTTTTTAAAAAAAGATATATCTGGGTTTTGTTATAAACCCAAATACAACCTTATACACCTTTCACACTAAGCTAAAAGCTTGTGCCGTGAAAGGGGAGTTTGCCGGCACCTGGGATCGAACCACGGACCCCTTGTTCTGAAGGCCGGGACTTTACCCCCAGGCTACCGACGAACTCAAATTTATATACTTTCATGAGACAATTTATATGCTGCATTGCACATACATCGTGTATTGAGTATATTTTTTATTTTACAACATATCATTTTTTTATTTCCTCTACTGTTCTAGTGTTTTCATATATATATGACAAGGTCTTCCTGCTGTGTGTGTTTTTATTTTTTTATATATGTTTGTATGTTGTATTTCTTTAAATGTAAATCCAATGTCTACATGTGATTTGATATCTATGATTGTGGATCTTTTAATATTTTTTTTAATGTATATAAAAGCTTATTAATAGCTGTTAACGAATGGTTAAATAAATAAATAAATCATGTTGTATGCACACGAGTAGAATTCCATAATTACGTAAATTGAAACGAGTGTTTTTTTTTACTACAAATTATGGATCAATGTGAAAAAATTAAAGTGCTCCTACGTACCTAATGCCATCAAGTACCTACGCACAAAAACACTGATTCAAATAATCTAAGAAAGCTAGTTGTAAATAGAAAAAGGATAAACAAATAAAAGAGAGAGTCTAATTTATTCCAACAGTTCAAGAAGACAGACGAAATAATAACAAATAAATACACATTATATATGTAAGGACGTAGGTATTACGATTAAGATGTAGAATAGAAAGAAGAAAACAAACACACATTTTCTCCTTATTATTATTATTATGCAGACAGACGGGCAGGTTGTCTTACAGAGTTGTATAGAGCACAAGTAATTATTCGGTTAGTTAACAATAAAATAAAACTGATCCCGAGTACACCAGACTTCCTGGAACCTGCAACGTTCGCTGAAAAATATAAACCGCAATCGAAATTCAACCGCAAAGAATAAACGTAGTCATTAAAATAATAATATGTAGCAAAATTAATTAACCAAAATAAATGCATTTTTCAGAAAGATAATGTACATTTAAATGCAATTCGTATGTTTTTTTTTATAAAAAAAATGTTTGATCATGGAAAATTGTCACAGAATAGGGAAATTAACTCGCCTTAGAAATAATGCTAAATATAAGGTGGTCAAAAATATTTCAAATTCTTACAACATGTTGAAAATTAGGCGACAGCTACAATGGAAGGGAGGGGGTTAGAATTTCTTATTTAAATCAAATTTTTAAATCATTAACAGTGAGGCTCTCAAAGTGGAATCAGTACTCCTGCATATAGAGAGGTCGCAGTTGCGATTACTGGGTCATGTTCTTTGCATGCCATGCTGTAGGAGAGGGCAGAAGACCGGTGGGCCGCCCTAGAAGAAGCTGGCAAGGGCAGGTGTCGAACTCGTATGTTGAAAGGCTTGGTTTGGAGTGGCTAGAGGTACTGGAAGCAGCGGTGAACAGGTATCTCTGGCGGAGGTACCTAGACGCAATGGGCCCCTGGAGAAAATCCTGGCAAACGCTCTTGCCAAACACTATGAATGGGAGAATGCATGTCATTTAATTAAATACGCAAATAATTAAGATGTAAGTAAATAATATCTTAGTTTATAATATTACTTGTTACATTCTATTGGTATAAATTTTCGAAAATTCACTACACAATTCAGATACTGTATATTTATTTTACATGTGATATACCTACATCTTTAAATATTTATGCTCATCTGATACTTACACACTTATTCTTTTTCGTGTTAATAAGAATAGAATATAAGAACATGTTGAATTTCTTCATCGTTGTATTTCATTTCGATTCGTATTCTGATGTCAAGGGAGCGTTCTCTTGAAAAACTAATCCAAGAACAAACGAAAGACTTGCGAGAAAAAATATAATATAAACCTTTCATATTTCCTCGTCTCTCCCGTAGCACAATTCTAATTTTATCTCGCTCTATACCATTATTATTATTATTATTATTGTAACTGGGTAAAAAATAATATACATCCTTTCTAGTGCACAGATCTTTCTTCGATTCTATTGTTTGGTCCAAAGATAAAACTTGGCTTGTTTTTGCAGTTGCTTGTACTTGCAGCACAGCTACCTATATAATATTACAGCCCTATGTACAAGATGATCACAAACAATGTTTGCATAATTTGAATATATCCACTGTGCACAATATAATTAAAAAAATAAAATAACACACTGGTCATTAGTTTTATATTAGTACATCGAATCTTCAACTGAATTTTTTTAAATATTTGAATACAGTAGCCGACTTTCTTTCGACTTTATGACTCAAAATTACTGTGGGCTGCGGGGGGAGGGGATTTGGAATGTATAGGTACATATGGGTTTAATGAAAACTTTGAAATTTGAGGTTGGAATAAATGATTTGTTTACATGTTGGAATAAATTATTTGTTGACAAATACTTTGACTGAATGAAAGTTTTTTCCTCTATGTTTTGTTTTTTTTGCAGGCAATATGGGGTTGTTCTTGTTGCCTCATAGTACATAGTTCATAATATAATATATATATAATGTACTGATTTTATATTCATCCTGTAGTGTCTGATGTTGTTTCGCGGCGTGTAAAGGATGTCAGTCGAGTAAAGGGATGTTAGGTACCTATAATAAGTAGTTGATGTTGTGGGATGTGGAAGATACATGGAATATGGGATGGGTATTGAAGGTAAGTGAAGTGTGTGCGTATCCTGGAATCTGCCACTGCCATTGGATTATCTCTCTTATATATGTACATACCAAGGTAGAAACATATATGTAATATATTATATTTAGAAACTCAACACCAGAGATGACAAAACTTTAAAGAAATTATTCCTTACTTTTTAGCTCGTATGTTTTGAGAAGTAAATTATGTGATAAAATATTTCGCTCCATTACAGAAAATTTGTGCATGACTTTAATTGCACAAAATAGTGAAAAAAAATCGTTAATTATTTTTGTCTTCATTATTTACTTTTCACATCATTATAGCTTTTGGCCAATGCGATATTCAAAAAGATACAACTTATATATAGTTACGTAATATTCAAAATAACGTAATAAAAATAAAAACAAATAAATAAGCAAGCAATATATAAACCATCTAGTTTTCTTCCTGTTCACTCAGCAAAAATAATCTAGTCTTAGTCTTTACATTGAATGTAGGAACTTTATCACAAAGAAGTAAAATAATTTGAAAATGGAACGTTCATAGCATAGAAAAAGAAAAACAATGTAATCGGCTAGAAAAAACTATATCTCTATTATATTATTATGATCTTAGGCTTTCGCACGCTTGTACTATAATGATAAAAATTGTCTATGGCCAGAAACCCGGCAAAACGCAGGAATAAATGAATATTAAATGCTGAATACGGCATATTTTGTACCTCAGCGTCATGCTGTTTGTGTGTTTTACGGGATATTTCTATCAATAAATATATTTTTTCGCAAAAATTGCAGTATTATTGTGTTGATTTTGATCTCATTGATTAATAAAAAACAATATTATTTACTTGGGAAGAGTAATTTATATCAAACAATTCAACTTGCAATGAGTTAAATGCAATGGACCCTTAAATCAACTTGGACGAAATGAAATGTAATATGTACCTACATATTTTTTCTATCGAATAGTTTTTTGCACGTGGATCGATGGTGTAGAATCACTGTCCCAAACTGACGGACGGATTCCTCTGTGTACCTACATAATATTATGATGTATATGTATATACATAGTCTATCAACCTAATAATAATAATAATAATACCCGTACCAAAAAAAATAAGATTTTCAGATGTATTAAGAAGTAATCCCACTGATGGATGTACAGACTACAGAAATCATTTCAAAGATTGAAGATATCGCATGCCTAGTTATGTACCTATCTACCTAATGTATAAACGTGTACATTCCTACTACACTCACTGCCAAAGTTTTAATAAATCTAAAATAATATGTAAAAAATGAATATCCAAAAATAATCTTTTTTTGTTTATTAAGACTTTACAAAAAATAAAATGCTCTATAAGTTTGGTATGTTAAAGTTTATCACTGATTCACTGTGTCGGTGTTAAAGTAGTAGAATTCCATGATGAAATTAAAAAAACATTTTTTTTTTCTACTATATGTTTCATTCTCGACAGAGACGTCTTTCGCCTTATAAGGACATTGTCAATTTCTATTTATCAATCTCTAATTGATTCACAATGTTTTTAAAGACAAAAGACGTAGTGTCTCGACACTAAAACATAATATAGTAGAAGAAAACATTTTTTTTAATTTCGTTTATTACTGATATAACATAATTAATAATCTACTTGTTCGCCCATAAGATTACACAATTTCTCACGAACGGAGTAGGTTGTAAAAGAATCCATTACATAAACATGCAGGTTTTCCCCTCCATAGCATAAAAATATGACTTTCAGTGTGAATTGAAGATGTAAAATATTTTATGGGTTTGTGACAAGATGATCTTTCCCCAAATATAGACATAGATAAATATTTAACCACTGTCCAGCTCCATAACTAAACAAGTCGAAATGTCTTATATCCCAGAAATCGACATTTTTGTAATTTGGTATATTTATAATATTATTTTGCTTTAAAAATATAGAAATATACTACATAATAATCGACTGTTATCGCATTTTGTTATGTTGTCATTGTTCCATTAAACAGTTAAACAATTCGAAAAATTTATTTGTGGAACTAAAAATAGGCGCATATTTTATTTCATTTTCTAAATATTTTATATGTAAAGGGAATCGTGCATTTTTTATATTTATTTGGTTGTGGAATTGATAGAGTGGAGTTGATTATAATATGTATAATCCATTAAAACAAAACTTTCGATTTGTTAAATTATGGAACGGATTAGTCGATATATTTTATTACGTGTCTGATGTTTTGCTAATACCAGCTATCTAAGGATCACTGAAAAACATACAAAAAAGAGTAGGAGGGCTATCCTAGTAAAGGGACTTCTCACCGGTCATATTTTTTCATTTTCATTATGACAATGAAACCTTAAGTGTTTAAAAAAATTGGTTTGTTTTATCACTACATATATATCTGGTAACAGATGACTAAGTGGCAAGAAGAGAGTTGCTATCGGGCTAATGATCTCCCCTAGTTTTATTTACAAAAGTAAGTAAATACATATCTAGATATTCACCTTAATTCTATTTATTCTTTTTTATCAGTTTTATTTTGGTAAATATATGCAATGTTTTAACTTCATGCAATGTTGAAAAACTATCATTAATTTTTATTTCACATAATTTCATCTAAAGTAAACACCAGCAACAATCTATTACCTATCATAAAGGTGAAATGGATCAGAAACAAGATTTGGACTTCACATATGTATTTCTTATATAGGTATAAATTCAACACTCTACTATCACATAAATATAAATTTCATTTACATCCTTTTCAATTAAGGCACCCTCTTAATTATTCATTTTGCAAAAATAATTAGTTCGATTTTAACTTGGGTAATAATTATTAATATAGTCTGAAAAATTATCGTAATCGCTGCAGCAATATTGTCGAAGTCATTGGAGTTAGTTCCTCTCAATTAGTCGTATTATTATTAATTTTATTAGAGCCCTCATCATCTCCTCAACAGACTCTAATTATGCCAGCACTCAAATTACGACATAATTATTTGCCTACACCATAAAGTAAAGCATAAGAAAAATAAGAAATATGTATTTATTTCATAATCCATTATTAATCTAGTGATACAATAATCACTAAGAACATTCAGTGTGAATGAAACTGATATTTGTTCCAATCTTTGGTCGTTTAATTTGAATCGATACGTTTTTGACAACTTTTCTATTTTCTATTTAGAAAACGTACGGCAATGAAAGGAGTAAGTAATTGTTTTTCATAGTTAATTGAAAAATAGTTTGCATTGATATTTCGTAGGAAACTGAACAATAATTTGTAATAATTGGTAACTGAACAATAATTATTTTCTTATTAGTAAAAAATAAGAAATAAAAACGAAAAAATATCTAGCTAAATACACCGAAAAAATGTGTAAAGCATGAATATTCATATGAACATAATTCAATTCTCAGACATGAATTAAACTCGGTAGATCAGTATATCAACGACTGTGTATGAAAAATATTTTAAGTTATAATATGCTAGTTTACGGTCACCCTATGTACCCATAAAGAGGAATAAAGTATTATCACACAGTTGGATGAACTTCCAATGATTATATTCTCGACGAATCGTTAAAAAATACCCAGGTTTATTGTTCATAGCAGTTAAATGTTGGCTGTAAGTACCTAGTAGTAGTAATATTGGCTAATTGTGCGCGAGGCTAACTTCATGCCTAATGGACGAGCAAACAGCTGATGATGGCAAATGAAGGGTGGTGATACTGTTGAAGGCTCGACTTCTATTAAAATATAGAAGTAAATGCAAGTTTAATCACCAATATAAAATCATTAATCAGGATTTCGATAATTAAAAACGAAAAATAGGAGGAGATAGAAAGCTATAAAAATCTAAATCCTAAAATTTCCCCAAAATCATTGGTCCTAAGAAACGTGTTAAAAATATTAAACTGAGAACAGAAGGGAGTTAAGATAAACGGATGTGCTTGAACCACCTCAGGTTTGCTTTTGACTTTTTTATAAAGATTTTTTATGTTTACCAATTTTTACATAAAATTAATGCTAAAATAATGCTTTCAGAAATCAATAATGATTTCAAATAATCTTTTCAATAAAATAAATATAAAAGCATGTACTATTTCTACGACAATGACTGGCAGGAAGTACCTGGATATACAGTGATTGAATAGAGAGGAACAAAGAAGTCACATGAAAGGGTTGTAATGGAAAAAGTTGTATAACCAGAAAAACCTGTAGCAACAAGTAGCGCAAACATAATATAGACAAGATATCAAAGAGGTAATTGAATATAATACTTTTCTAAGAAACAAATAAATGAGTAATATGTACTACATGTTACTGATTATGTATTGTACCTCTGCTTGGAAATGTTTTTCTCCAACTAAGGATTGTCCCTAATATCTATAATATAGGTATTGTATAATTATTCATAATACGAGATTTCCCCTTGATCTATGACAGAAACTTTACAATTTTCTGTCAATGTGAGTGGAAACATGTAAGAAATTTCACTGTAAAAATCTATGATGGCTGTGATTAATTGTAGAATTGTTGAATACGTTCGTTTGTATAATTGTTAAAAACCCATTGACTCAGAAGATGCTCTTTTTCAATAACTGTTCGTAAGATGATACATCAAATCATGCCACTATCGTAGACTTGCAACAGGCACAAAAACACTCTAAATGGAGAAGGTTTACCTATACACTGTAATCCAGAGTAGAGTATCGAGGGATGAATGGAAAATATATTATTATTTATAAGATTACGGCATCGGATTTGTGCCAAGTCCAATATTTTTAGAAGGTACTATGTAATTATAAGGCATTAATCTATATAATAATATACGAGTATATTATATAAATAAAGATTACACATACTTCTCTGCATCATATAAAACTAGTAATTATTTTGGATCGAAGTTACTATTCAGTAATACCTATTTTTCACATACATTTGTTCTGCTGGTTTTCTAAAATTGTTTGAATACGATGCGATGGTGATTTTTTTATATGAAAGGTTACCGACAATAAGTGAAAATATTTTGAAGTAATTCTTTCTCTTTATAGTTGCACATTATGTTGTTTCATCAGAATATCTCCTCCCTGACCTCTGCGCACGCACCCTACATCCCTTTCTAGCTCCCCTACTACCCCCCAAGGGGCAATTTTTGCATGTGATTTCTGCTTTTAATTACTCTCCCTTATCAGCCCTTATTATTATTTCTTCTACTACTTTCCCTCTTTCTAGACTTTAACAACCATTGCAGCCTACATTTTTCTTTCACATTACTTTTCATCGCCCATAATAAGTACAACAAAACTTAGTTATTATTACGTACCTCATAATTATTAAATTTATCCGTGACTATTTTTCATGAAAATAATTTTATCGAATTGAGAGAGAAATGGTAGTAAAATAACATTCTAACATTTTACTATTCTTTTATTTAAATTTGACAACCTTATGGGCTTCCTTACGCCAGGGTGATAGCCGACGTCGGGGGGACATGACATGGCACTTTGAAAAGAAGAAGATGGGCTTCAAACATAATATAAATATTTAATTTGTGTGCACTTATAAATAGGGCGATATATAGATACTATTCTTTGTCTGCATTGTTTGTTTTTTATGTAAGATATTTATTAAGTGTATCTACATTTTCGTATTTTTTTACAAATGATGTACCACTTATAGCTTTAAGGCCATAAAATGATGGGTAATTTACATTCTATTTAATCTTAACTGACTTTATGCTGAAACATGTTTGTCAAAAAATTGTAATTTTACTGAAAGATTTTATCTCAAGGCAAAATGTACCTACTTTTGCACAAAATTATTTTTAAATTATTTAAAATATGAAATAATACCGTATTTTGTTTCAACTATGTGTATTTAATGTAGAATGCAGTCTCCGTGGAGCACCTGGCAAATATTGGTCTCGCACTCTTTTCTGTAAGTTTTCGAGTATCCTGCAAAAGACAGATGTTCGAAAAATAAAGACATTATACATCTCAAACACATTTTCTTAAGAAATAATCGTAATTATAAGCGTCATGGAATATTAATAGTTAGTTACATAAAGGTAACGTGTATTATAGAAAACCTGACGAAAAATACAAAATGGTTGTTTACTGAAATTCATATAGGATTAATATAATTATTATGTGTTAGTATAGTAATATAGAAACCTCTGCTTATGTACACTTTGTGCCTAATTACTCGTAATAATTACAGCAGCCATATTATTATTCCCTCTCATCGTGTTCCCATAATAATAATAATCACCTCCTCATCACCCTCCTTAGAAGACAATCTCCAGCAGTTACTAGCGCTGCGATAGCAGAGGACGTGGCAGTGTGACCTAGTATATTATAGGGACGATATGGTATTAATGTCTGGCTGCAGGACTAGAGGGCTCGCCTCCTCCAGTTATTCTAGAAGGAATGGCTGTGATTCATAGCCCCGATAATAAGTCCTTTCCTGTAATTATGCCACTACCACCACCACCACTGCGTTGAAAAAGGTCATATGATTATTATTATTATCAAGGAAATCCTGAGCTAATAATTAGAACCTTGTTATATAATTCCTATTTGGTACATCATATAAAATACATATACCTATATATACATATCATCATAAGCACGTGCTTCGAGGATAATGTCATTAACTTAATCACGATAATTATATATAATAATTATGTTCAGGAACACGAATAAAAGCACAAGTAATTATATTGCCGTGTAATCAAAATGTATTAACATATACCATAACAGATATCAATTAAAAATGTAAAATATGTTTTTCGAAGAAAATATTAGGTACATATTTTAAGTATGTACATATCATGAAATGATCAATAGATACGTAATTATTTTAATACGATTTGAAGATGTGTAATATAATATACTATACATCCTTGTATTAAAAAGAAAGCTGAAGAAAGAGCACGTCACGATATGTAGATAACATTATGTACATACATACTAAGTAACGTGTATGTAATATATAATAATAGATATACAAGCATACCTGTAAAGAGGATCGGGTCTGGCAGGGTTGAGCGGTAAATAAGAAATTGAATGATCAAAATGGGGAAGAAAGCAATGAATGGGCATAATGCTTCGCCATTATACGTAAACATGTTTGTATTCAACATGGCAACACTCACAGGATCCGCTCTAGGATGTGTGTAAAGAAATCGTGATACCCGAATAAAAGTTATTTGAAAATTATATTAAACCAGTAGTAATTATGAAAGAAATTGTGTCGTTAATAAGCAAATAAATTTCATACATCTATGCAATTGTGACAAATACGTAGAAGAGTATTGAACATAAATTTTAATTTGCTCTAAAATCAATGACAAAATGTGTTAAAATTTACCTTTTATATAACCATCCATGATACTTGTATTTTTCACTTCCAGATGATACCTACATTAAGTCATGAAATTTGAAGATGTTCATTACTACAAATAAAACAAAATGAAATTTTGATAAAATCTAAAAGCAAGAAGAGAAACGAGAAAATTTAATCACATTGAAACGCCTCTGATTCAAATTTGTATTCCGCTCCGGAAATTCTCCTAAAAGGACCAAACGTATAGCATTATTCTCATACACATAATATGGCGCTAAATCCAGTTAGATGCTGACGATACACAACACAATCTCTAGTACTGTACTGTACTGTACTCTACTGTGAACTACTGTATGCAATGTACCTTCTGCTAACTCCACAGTATAACACCGACTGTACAAGTAAAAACTACACGCCCTCCATACTAACTCCGCACCTCTATCCAATCCAACGAGCATCAGTACCGTGAAACAAAGACAAAATACAATTTGGCAGATGGAATAAAGATAATAGGTAAATTGTACGTGAAAATACCAACTATTTTCTACTTCTCTCTTTGCTTTGCTTTGAGTTTCGTTCAAACGTTCGAATGTTTTATATCTGCAAAGTTAAAATTGATGTGTTCCTTTTATTATTTACTCAATGAAAATACAACTGTTAAACTATAATTTAATTTATCGTTTAATTGTAAGTATTTCCCCCAGTGGTCAATCCGATATTTAAACAATGCATAAAACTATATAATACAAATACAAGTATGTATGTACTTTGATCATCTACGTAATATATAAATAAACACTATTAAAGACATCAAAAGGATATTTTTCTTTTATTTTCATTGATTTGTTTATTGTTTATAATGATTGCTTTCGAAATACTCTTCTCAATACGAATACGTGATGTCACCTAAATCCTTCTAAGTTTCCATATAATAGTTTACCATCTATACCACAGTGTAAATAAAGGAATCCCTATAAAACAATAAATCAAACAACGAATAAGGGAGACTGCACTCAAAGAAGAAATAACTGGAGCATTCACAATGAAATAATCTAAAAAAATAATAATAAGTTCACTTGATCGTTATGGTATTATGAAATAAATATTGTACTGAATTAAAGAAGCCAAAAATGTCCAAAACCAAACCTTCGACCAAAAAAATATTGATTTGTTTACTCTTAGGCTTCATGATATTGAAATGTAGGTACTTTTTGAGAACTGCAAAACCTCTACTAACTTACCTTATACTGATCAGTGAATATCGTCTAATTAATACCCAATCTGAGATTGAATTTTGTTAACAACCTAATCTGGGAATAAGTTGTTAACCGTATAAAAATACAGTAAAAAATAAAAATGATTTATTAGAAAATAAGAAGCAACAGAAATTGTCAAAAGTTTTCTGAAAATCAAGTAATAATTTTCAATCGTAATCGTCCTGGTTAACTAAACACTTCTTCAGGTGAAATAAAAGAAACGTTAATTTAGATATCCAACATCACATTCTGGAAGAGTTGTAAGTAGGTAAGTTTATCGGTCCCTATTAGGATTCAACACAAGCATATAATATTTTTAAGCTGCATTTGAAACGAAGAGGGATGATGCTCTTGATGGACTAAGGTTTCATAATCCTTTCCGCAAACACGAGTCCACTGGAAGATTTAGGAGAATTGCCTATATACCAACTGCTTACTTTCAGCTTATTTACACTGTTTATACCACAGGGATTAACTTACACTTTGATGTTTTATATGGATGCTATATTACCTACAAATAAAATGGAGATTTTCCTTAAATTGGTCCGAGAACGAAAAAATAAATACTTAAAGGAATATTTTTTCATATTTTTAATGAATTAATAACACAGTAAATTGAATAGAATGGTAGGTATATATTTTGTAATCATTAGTAAACAAGTGCGTCATTTGCATGTATGGTAAAAAAAAATACTTAGCTTTTCAGAAGGATTTTTGCGAATGAAGGGTTGACCTGAATAAAGTTGTAAATAATGATCTACAAGATGCAATCAAATCCCCTTATACCATGGACTCCTAGTCCCAACTCTTGCTGGCAGAAGGGGGAGAAGATTGGGTGATGAACGATCCATGATGGCGTTAAACCGATGTTTAGGGAACGGATCATGGCCCAAGGTGACTTCGATGTGAGGGTAAAATCCCAGGAGAATTTTCAGTATTAAGTTGATCAAATGAAATGGCATAGTACTTTTATAAAAAAAAATGTTATGTTCCATACATACTGCATAAATATATTGAAATTAATGAATTACAGTATAAATAGTTGTATTTTTTTCTTTTTGGATATTTAGGTACATAAAATGTGCTTCATAAAAATTGATGAAAAAATATATTTCGAATAATTTAGTTGTTATTTGTTAGTGTAAATAAACAAAATTAAAATTTTATAAAGAATTTTATGAATCCGTAATAAATTTATCACTGAAAAAATAATATTTTTATATTACGCCATTAGATTTGTGTAACAGAAAATAATAAAATAGGGTAGAACAGTAGTTGACAAGGGAGAATAATATTGCATATGCCCATACAATGTCCCTATAGATTTCCCTTAGATCGCTACATTCGATATAACAGACCCACTATTAACACTACGTAATGCCCATAAAGACGTCATATAAATAATAATAATGCTGTTTGCATTAAAAATAGACACTGCTGATTGATATCGATTATGTTTGATTAAATACTAATCGTTGATTGATCACGCTGATGTTCTATAATCAGCTGTTGATTGCCTACACATAGGTATACGAGTATTATTAACTATTATATTAATCCTTATCAGAGGATCATTTGTACTTACTTATTCTATAAAATGTTTATTTATTTAGAAAAAGATATAACATTTTGTAATTATGAGAAAGAAAGACCGTAAATCACTTGTAAGCTAATTTTCTATTTTGAAATCACAAAGAGGAAAATACAGTTGTCTAATATAGTTGTGTCTGAAATGTGTCTGCCTATGTCTGAAAATACAGGTCGGCCGGTGTGGCCCGGAGGTAACGCTCTTGCCTTTGAGTCACGAGGCCCCGGGTTCGATTCCCGGCCAGGGCAAAGTGAAGAATGACCTTTTTCAAATTGTCCTGGGTCTTACATGTATATGTGTGTAGTGCATTGCATATGTGTGTATCGTCGCGTTAGTACCCATGATACAAGATTCATCTTAGTTTGGGACTAGCTCGATCTGTGTGTGAATTGTCTATGTATGTATGTAATACAAATTTCCGAGAAAATGAAAAAAATCTCTTCAAAATATGTTGTTGATTGATCATGTTGATGTTTTATGATCAACTATAGATTGCCTACACATATACAAGTATTATCAACTATTATATTAATCCGTTTCAGGGGATCATTTGTATTTACTTTTTCTATAAAATGTTTATTTATTTAGAAAAAGATATAATATTTTGTAATTATGAGACGAAAGACCGTAAATCACTGGTAAACTAATTTTATATTTTGAAGTCACAGGGGAGGTTAAATAAAATACAGTTATCTAATACAAATGTCTAAAACGTGGTTAGATGGAAGAAATCACTTTATAGTGATAATCTCGCCTCTGCACATCGTCCTAGTTTCTAAAATTTTATATTATTTTTTTAACACTGTTATGTAATGATGATGTGCAAAAAGAATAAATAAATAAATAAATAAATAAAAAAGTATCTATAAAATTTTACCTGAAAACAAATTTGCGCATAAAAATATATCACTGTGATTAACGCTGCAGTATTTTTGTATTCAGTGAGGAAGGATTGTTTTAATTTCAAGTAAAGAATGATGTTTGAATTATGTGTTTTATCGTCCATATCGAAAGGGTGGATTATTATGAAAGGCGAGTATTATAAACAGCCCTATAAATATAATAAAATACGAGGATGAAGTATGGTCATAAAATTATAGTGGAAGGGTTGAGAATATATTGATGGCGAGGAGGGAACTAGGGATAGCTCCAAAGGTAAATGGTACCACTAAAAGTCGAGCATTTCTGGAGTGATTCGCATCATTACCGACGAAATGACTATCATAGTTCATACCTCGTTGAGATCACCATGTTGTTGGAAAATATTGAATCGCGTGTTCAACAGATAAATAATATATATTTGTTACAGAAATTTCATACAAATACATTCTAGTAGAGGTTTTGAATACATTGAAGCACGAACATGAAAAACGTAATGTGCCTACTCCAAATATGATTCAAATGTCATTGAGTTGAATTAAATTGCGAATTAGTTTAGTGATCCAGAATCCAGAATGTTGTTTTTTTTCTTGACATGGAGAGGCCATTTTGTATGTTTATAACATTAAATGGTCTGCTGACAACCCCAATTGTGGGATATGCCGTGATGGTATAGGTATAGTACTAGATAAGATTAAGATAACTTTGTCATATCATTCGATCCTCAAGTTCATTTTGAGAATGTAAAAGGACAAAATCCATTTCCATTTCATGCTAACACCTACATACCTTTAATTCAGATGAATGATAGTAATATTATTCAATACAAATCTTCATACGCTCCCACAGTAGCATCATTAAAATTCACATCGACATACGATATGATGAATGAAAAATAAAAACATAATATGAAAGCCTTCGCTTTGACGATGATAATAATAAGTAGGTATGTATTTTGATATCGCTTCATTCAACCAATCACGAATGGTTGCCTTGTGGTCGCTCATCTGAGATGGAGAACAATCATAATGTGATCTTATCTCGTTATCCCATCGCGGTATCACCATATACTGTGATGGCGGTACTCTTTTGTTTTCCCTTTCCCTTTTTTATTGTTTATTTTTATCGATAGCTTAAATCAAATACACGTGTTTTTTAACCAATGCGGTTAGGATAAAAAGGCATTCAATACGATGTATTACAAGAAATTAATGGTTGAAGAATATAAATCTTGTGCGACACAAACTAACAATAGTACAAGACATTTGATATTAAATTTATAAAAGACATATGCGTATTTTTTCTTGAATAATGTTTCTAATAACCCAGATAGATTTGTTCTTCTTTTTATATCTTCAAGAAGGAGGTTAATGGTCGCTAGTCTTCTGTTGCGTTTACATACAAAAAAATCCTAAGGTTTTCAATATTTTTCTATAATTTTTTATTTTTTTTTATTTTATTTTTCGTGTATCCAAACACGATGAGCAGTCCTACCCCCATCCCTTCCACTTTATCCCATCCGTCCCTACTCAACATCTGTGTCGAGTCGTTTATCCGATGTTATTTCTTTTGATCAGGTATATATTTGAGTAGCTTATTTTATCTGTAAATTTATTTTGGTATACGTATGTGTTTATTTATATATTTATCTATATGTATATCTTAATTTATTTTATTTTGTTTTACTTATTTATTTATATATTATTATTATTATTTGTTTTTGTTTAATGGGTTAGTTGGAAGATATTGCGCTTCAGCAATAAACTCGCCCATTGCACAAAATTATGTATTTTATTGTTATGTTACCATGTTTTTTTCTTCTTTGTATACTAATTTTGTGCAATAAAGATTATTATTATTATTATTATTATAGATTTCAGTATAAAAAAAAATATCTTCGTATAACAAAAATTTATGTAACATTATGTATGTTGATAATTTTGGGTTATTTGGAAGAGATCGCGGCTCTGCGACAAACTCGCCCTCTTTATTTATTTATTTATTTAACACATTAAATGGTTATATTGATAATAGTTTGCTCCAACTGATACTGATGGGGATGATTGAGGGGCAGTGTGATCCTGTCTTGGCTGCAGACACATAAGTGATTGGACCGGGATGAGACATATGGGGGAGCTGTTCCGAGTCGCGGAGGATAGAGAAGCCTTCGCTAGAGTGATTGCCAACGTCAGGGGGGCCTGATACGACACGAGAAAAAGAAGAAGATATTGATAATATCTTATTTGAATGCATTTTTCTATGAAATTGTATGTATTGTGATCATTGTACAGTAAAGAATGAATAATAAATAAATTTTAATATAAGATTTTCTGTGTGTCTTATTTCGAACTATGAGAAAAGGTTTTCCAAGTATAACGTACTATTAAATATATTATTGATTTCAGCCTACCTATTATTAGAAAGCGTGGAGCACCTGATAAAGAAAAGATCTCCCACTCTTTTCTGCATGTTATTGAGTGTCCTGTAAAAGGCAAGTGTTCGAAAAACAGATATATTACATTTTTCGTCTTAATTTTAGCAACGAAATTTGCTACCAATCCTGAATGTCTTATTTTTTCGTTGGCACAGAGAAGATAGTTTGCATATTTTTACGGCTGATCTGCTGGTTACGCTACCTGTGAGATATAGTAGTATTATTAAATTGACAATAACAAATTGCACAAAATGAATATTGACAATTCGCTAGTTCCAAACTACGATATGAATATTGTATTATGGGTTCTAACGTAACAATATACATATATATAAGGCACTTAACATACCTATATATGTACATGTAACACCCAGACCCAGGACAATTTGGAAAAGGCTGTTTTCCATTTTGTCTCAGCCGGGAATCGATCCTGGATCCCCGCAACTCAAAGGCAAAATTGATACATCCACGCCACACTGGTCGTTAGGTACTATTGATAACTTTACAAAAGTTTTTTTTTTCAGTAACCTTGTAGGTCGGAAGACATACCTTTCCTCACAATATACCGTTCATTGGCGCAGAACTAATTGTGAAAGTTTATATTATATTTCATATGTAATTGCACCTAGATAATAAATAATAATACCATTTGTATATGGGTGTATGTGTGTGTATGTGTGTGTGAGGGTGTGTGTGGATGTGTATGTGGGTGAGTGTGTGTGTCTGGATGTATGTTTGGGTGCATGAGCGTGTGTGTTGTATCATATAAATGGATGACAATAATACAGAATAAGGGAAATAACCTAAGTACATAAAGTAGAGAATATTAAAGCGCTGAGACAAAGTAAAAAACTTAAAATGCTGTACAATAAACGAGTGAATAAATAAATAAAAAAAAAACATTATATTCAAATTTCATTGTTAAAAGATTATTCTTCATATTACCTTCTTATTCAAAATATATGCTTTAAGTACAGACGACTTTCTAAAATATGGAAAAAATAGAAGTCTTATTTGATTCCGAGACCTCAAGGGATTGTGATATTATTTCAATACAAAAAGAAAAACTAGAGTGAAGAAATAGAGCATTTCGAAATAAAATTGCAAAAGGCATGCAAAACCAAAACAATGTATCAGGAGCATATACTCGGAGCGGAGTAAAATAAAATAAAAATATCTCTTGTATTTTATTCGATTCCCGTATCCTTAATGTACCTATGGAGTACTTATAATAATGTACTCACTACACACATGCACCTGGGTGCCTCCACGGTAGTCAGAAGGGCGGGCGTTCTACATTCAAATTCAAATGAGACGTTCCATTTTATGGATCGTGTTTCATTCTTGAAAAAAGGGCGGAAGATTCGAACCGTGAATATCTAAAAAGGACTAAGTGCTTTTACAACACACAGAAACGTTTTGACTAATGACACGTGGAACACTATGATAAGTAGTAAAGTTATAAGCAATAGAAAAGTTTGCCCACTATCCTTGATAGAAAATAAATGGACTTGTGTCCTTTTGAATATGGGTTGTAGATTTTTAAGTACAGGCGCGGTTATATTCTACTTTCCCAGGTGTTCTATTCAATCAGGTATCATCAACATTATAGATAAAATAAATGTTACGTGCCCACTATTCCCTTACCATATTTTTTAGTATGAGGATGTGTTTGGATTTATAAAAACAGGGTTATCATATTAGATATGAAGATAATATCTTTCTTGATCAGAAAGATATTAATCTTCTCAAATGTAAAATAGATACCTACGATCGGATTGCACTATTACATTTGCAACAAAACTCAGAAGACATAATTCTACGAAGTATTTATTAATAGACATAGCTCCGATATGAAAACTTATTACCATATTTTTTTGTATCTATTTCACACAGAGAACTTTTGGTAGGTTACTATAATCTTATAATAAGACTCATTTCAATTTTATTTATTTTTCGCTTTAATTTTCATGCTGAAATTACTGACTGAAAGCAAACGTCCATTTAGATCTTCTTTTTGCAAATTATTTAAACATCCTCCTTACACGACATTAATTTTGTTATTGGATAAAATTAAAATAAACGTCGTCAAACCAATAGTTTATGACGAATGTAAGATATTTAGCGGTGCATAAATAAGATTCGATACAAGCTGATATAGGATCTCATGTCGAGATTACTACTGCTAGGGACGCTCTGTTTGCATAATCGTGAAATATATATAACTAAATCATTACATATTATAATATAATAAAAATCCTTGAATAAATATTTAAGTAAATAATTATATAAGTTAGTATGTAAGCTCAAATGTACTTAATGTATACCTTAATTAGACAAGGAAATAAAAAAAATAAAAGCTTTGGAATATATACGAGTTTAAGGTATTACACCGAAATACTTCATTTCCTCAATTTTAAATGCCCAAAACTAGCATTTGCTTAAAGATATTGCAACTACTGATAATTATAATGAATAAACCACTTATTAAAATGAAATACATCCATATACATACCTACATTTTACAATATATACAAAATATCTGATCTGAGAATTACTAGTTTCTAAAATAAAAACTCCAATTATTTTGCCCATTGAATCCACCCTTGAGATGGATGCTCCATTAAACGGCGCTAAATAAATCATCCAACATACATAAGAGTACATACAGACATTCTCAGGATAGTACATCTACAATTGCACCATCATGGCATATCCCAGAAATGAAGTAGCCAGCGAACTATATCTGCATGCAATTAACATACGGATTTTCTTCTAAGTGACATTAAATAAAATATGCATCAGGAAGGGTAGCATGCCTCATCGCTAACTGTAGATGTTGACTGTTTTACGTCTTTTACAGGACACACGAAATTTAACACAAAAGAGTTGGAAGCCCAGGACTCTTTTCTTCTTCATGTTCTATATTATCACAGCATCACCCTCAAGTTTGGTAGCCACAATTGATTATTTTTCCATCTAATCTTCATTCCATGAATGAAGCCGAATTTATAGTTAGTATACCTACCTACGTAATATGTAACAATGTTATTCTACATAATAATGAGTTAGTAACAACATCAATCAGTAGGTGTTCCATCTGATAAACACACGGCCACCGTAGAAGTATTGATCCCGCTATTGTATTGTATATAGGATAATAGAGACATTATAATGCATGTCTTACCTACAACAAATTGAAATACTCTAATATGCAATAACAAACGGATATAATGCCATCAGCTAATCTAAAATCTCATGAAAATACAACAATAAAAAACTTATGAAATTAAATTTGTATTATTGTTATTACAATTAGTCTAATACAGACCGCCCTACTTGAGAGAGATGCCCTGATAGAGAAGGAAGATATCATTATTGGTGACAGACTTGGTCTATACTGGCAAGAAGTTCTGGTAGCAAACCGAGAGAAATCTGGTGTAAGTAACTAGGCACAAATGGCCCCCAACCTATCATTAACACAAAAGGAAAAAGATGAATGTATCATAGTTATTATAATCTACACAAAAATACAAATATTTATAACATAAAGTAATTAATTATTCGATTGGTAGTTTATTACAATAATGATTGAAGAATACCTAATATAAATTGCAATTGTTTGTGATTTAGTTAATTTGTTTTATTATTTTTTATTTTTTTTAACCTAAGTAATACCACAATCTTGATATTGAATGACCAATAATAGGTATAACATGAACTTTTATGTTTTCTTGCAGCTTTAACGTAGGTACTATGAATTTGACATAGATTATTTGACTTTTCAAAGGGTTGCATTGAAAATAATTGAATACTTTTTTATATATGGATTTTATCAACATGGTATATTCTATAAAAAAAAACTATCCTTGTCTATTATCTTGAATAGCTTGCAAAGCGGCCAGGTCGTGTTGCTCTTCAGAAGGTAGTTCTTTAACTTTTTATTTTAAATTTCTTATTAATCCTCATAACTGATTCAGAAAGGAAACCCCTAAGCGTGTAGATAGATGAGAAACACTAAGGATGTTTATGTGGTGGGTGGAATGATAAATCCGTAATATGAATCGCTACAACTCCGTGACAAATAATCTTACATTTGAATTGCAAAACACATTCGCTTTTGACCTATATAGATTAATCTTGATGTCTCGATCGTGCATCTTCGTCAATCTTCGGGATCGATGGATCATGGCCACACACACGGGCAAAGGTTTAGTCTCGCGCCGCCGCTTATCATAATTCTTATTTAAAATCCAAACTTTATGACATTTTTATATTTCCATTCCAGGAACTGATCGTGGGTCCACATGACCGCATCGCATTAAGGACCATTAAGGTACAACCACCCCTAGGAGGAACCATAAATTCACCGGTGACAATATTGTTTTGTATCAAAAGATCCAAAGGATTAACATCAATAAAAATAAGGAAGGCATAATTTTTACATCAATTTAGTCTAATGTAGGTATGTACTAAGAATAGGAAGAAGGTAGGTGGGTACCTACCTACTAAATATAAGAATCTTGTAGGTATCTGACAATGTAAACCCTAGGAGGAAAGAGAAAAAGGTTACCTACCTAGTGATTATACATTCGCAGTTGAAAATATGACAAATAGTAGGTAAATATGTTTCAAGCATGTTCATTATGTAAAATTATACCTGTTATAAAATTATAAGGAATACTTTAATCGCGTTTATATCAAAGTACTACAAATATAATTATAAATAAAACACCTATTTATAGTATATCCACAGTGACTTTTTATTGGACGCGAGCCGGCTTTCAAGAGCTTCCGCTCTCATCATCAGGCTAGCGAAAAGTGCACGTCTAAGTGTGGATATAATAAGTGTTTTATTTATAATTAATTCAACATGAATTTCCACCAAGTACCGTCGGTTGAAAGATATCAACTACAAATAAAATTGGAAATATTAGATACCATTCATTTACGATTGATTTGTTAAGATAAAGAAAATCTTATTTGTAATATTACACGTGACAAACATTAAGATAATCGAAAGTTGTCGTTTGAGCCCACCTGATGTGTGACTCTCTATAAAGATGAACATGCGACATTCTAATTTAGATCCTCATAACATCACGATTCTAAAAGGGGTTTAAATTTATATTTTATGAACACAAAGTAGACAAACAATAAAACTAATAACAGAAACAAACTGTGATTTACACAAGATATTTATTCTAGTGGAGCACTAACAGCGGGTGATTGAGAGGAAATTGTTAAGTTTTGTTTCCATATTTATAAGACAAATAGGGTGAACTACTATTTTTTATTGTATTTTAAATTTATACGAATGTAATAATTGGTTGTTGAAAAAAAAACTAGGTGGCCTATGTGAAGTAAATTTACGCGGTAGCGACACAATCGGATCAATTTATTATGCAGTATGCACCATAGGGAGTTGAATGTTTTTACATAGGGCATTCCAGAGATGTTTTAAAATAATATAATTTCTAATATTTTTGGTCCATATGATGAACACAGATATCACTTCCTTTGTTTCGATTTATTTTAGTTGAATCTATTTTATCCATGCATTTACATAAAAATGTAGTTTCGACAGTCTTTTCTATAATGTAAAACTTCTTATTTTTCATAGCTTAAAAAATAGTCAAAATGTATATTGTGCTCGAAATATGATAATATAATCATGGATAAGAATTTTTACAAATTTAAAAATAATTGGTATTTACCTAAAAAATAAATTAGTACCTAGGTACATTACGTACTTATAGCAGATAATTTATAAACAAATCTTGAGTTAAGTATAATTGTTCAACATAAATGAATTATATTTTCTTACACTATACGATGACATACTTGGACAATTACGAGAGTTTGTAAAGAGATTAAAAATATTAATCACTCATTGATTGTTAGGCGGTACGAAGTTCGCTGGGTCAGCTAGTTGTGTATTGATATATTTGGCGTGACGTATGCGGAGTTTGTCAGGAAGATTGAGAATGTGTTGTGATTTTTGTCTAGATGTTGTTGATTTTCTTCTGGGATCGCATTGGCCTTCCGCTGTAATAATCCCTGTAAGAATCGTCTCTTTGTCAGTAATAATAATAATAAAAGATTTTATTTGATAGAAATGGACAGACATATTATTAGAACCGACAATAGCGAACGTGTCGCTGGAAACTTGTCGAATGGAAATAAAATCACAGTTTTTTTTTTATTTTATACTTTATTTATTTTGAATCCATTTGGAGACACTAAACAAAAATTCATTTTGGAGTACTCTATGGTTTAGAATCTAAATTATAAGGCGTAACTGACTAGCAGATATACCTAATAACAAAATAGTATTGAATGATACATACATACATGCTCATGAATGAACTTATTCAAACAAAACAACACCGAAACATAAATTATTCGTTATATTTTTGTTATTTATACTTAAATGGAATGTTACGTTGCATTCAAACGAATTAAACCTCGTCTGCAAATATAATAATATTAATATTCCAGAGGGTTGGAAGGGCAGTTTCCCATGTATAAAGGTACAAATACTGTAATACAAATTCCATTGTTTCTGTAGGAGTCTCGATGAAAACACTTCCCAGTAGGTAGCATTTATATGTTATATGCAAATGGTGAACCTTTCATAATACATGCAACGCATTCAGATACAATAAAACATGTCTAGTCTAAGAAACGAAATAAATTGAGTATATTTTTTTATCTGAAATTTATATTTAAATCCTCCACAAAATCTGCCCTCTAGGAAAATAATTATTTCGTTAAAATAATTTTCAATCTTCTTATTATGGATTGTAGTGTTGGCTTTTGCATGTATAGACCATTAAAGGTCACGTGGTCTTTTCTATGGATTTGCTTTTGCTTGGGGGGCAAACAGTCAGATTGCGCAAATCATCCTTGTAGGATGTTATGCCATAAGAGAAAAAAAAGAAAGTCAGACGACAAAATAATAAAAAAATCGACACTGACAGTTTTTTTTTATTATTAGGTATTCTTTAGGCGTTCCACCTAATATTACACCGTAATCGTCTGTTGTGTTGGGATGCCTGATGCCCCTCAATGATTTTTCTGTGACGTCATCCTTTAATGGTCTATACTCAGAATAAGTGAAGATGTGGAATAAATAAATTAATTTGATATGTTATTGTATTGTTTTAAAACAGTAGGAAAACACGAGTTATCCACCTACCTGTGACTTAAGAAAATTATCATCCAATCATCTTCCTATACTTCCATTAGGTACCTACCTGTTATTTATAATATTTATCCATAGATTTATTCTAAGTTTTAGAGTATCCTATGGAATACGGTTGATAAAACACAATATTATTATACCAGAACACAAAAAAGACTATTACCTACTTGCATCTGAACATGACTGAAGAAATATTTTTAAAATTGTTTTTTTATTCTTTTCCATAGAGCACCCGGCATAGAATTGGTCTGCCACTATTTTCCACTAGTTTTCGAGTGTCATGTAAAAGGCAGGTGTTAAAACATTTTACATATTATATTCAGCGATGAGGTTTGCCACCTTAATTTTTTGCTGGTACGGAGAGGACAACTTACGTACACGTTTATTACATGCAGCTAGTTTGCTGGCTACCCTACATGATATAGGGATGGTAATGTAGTAGGTAGTGGTAATTTTTTCAACTAATTATCTGCAATACTATACAATATACGATACAATACACACACCTGTATTTCTATAAGTATGTTCACCTGGTTCAATTTAATTTATGTAAGTACTTTTTTCGTTTAATAAAAAGCATTTTATGTAGGTATTATTTTTTGTCCATTTTGCTACAACAGAGAGAATATTTTTCATGTTCAGGTGAGCGAACCGAGTTAATTTATTGCGCAAGCATGAACGAGTGAAAAACTCAAAAAGCCAACGAAACATGGAAAATGAACTGCCATTCATTCGTTCATTCACTCGTAATGGACACCGTCCATCTTCGTAGAGAAAAATATTAAATTTATTCAAATGTGTTTTATAAACTTTTTCAGAAAAATAACTACCTATCTGCGATCCTTTTTGAATTTATGTGGAAACAAAAAATGTTTCCTTTCTATAAATCTACCTTGGTACGGGCTCATGCCCAGTTAGGTAGACATTAGTGACTTATCTTTTAAAAACTGTTTTGTAAATAAAATAAATAAATAAAATCTGTAATATTACACTTTTTGTATAAAATGTATTCTAACCTTTAAATTCATGTCATTAACTAAGAGTACACCATCATAAATGGTGTAGCCATCGAGCTCACTTCCTGAAATAAACAAAACCTTATACTTTGTCTAAATCTAAAACAAAATATTCATAATGGGGAACATAGCTCAACGATAAATTAAAAAATTGAAATGTCTTGATAGACACTCGAAAACTGATAAAATAAGGTAGAATACCTTCCTATTCCAAGATCTCCACAGTGTTTATATAACCTACACATTCTGTATTTGTATAATACTCATATTAAATATTTTTTTATTTAAAAAAAATCTGATTCATATTTTTTTCTAGGGTGTGCAATAGTATCTTACGCGCATATATATTATGTATTTCCAAGGTAGAAAATATAATTACTTTGGATTCGTTGTTGAGGGAATTAGAGCGAGCAATTAAATTTTCGTCGAAAAATAACCTGAATGGTCAGACAAGAGCCCTTGTGTATGCCCACGTTATTCTCAATGGCTCTTCCCATATCAATTAGATATAGTATGTGATTCAAAGCGTAATAATATTATTTCTTGAAAACCCTAAGTCTCATCATCAACCTCATCTTTGAAATCTCTCATTTCAATTACACACTTATCATCAATTCACAGGAATCATTTTTATTTTCATTTATTTTTTCTTTACTTCGGAAATTATTTTGACGGTCGAACACTTCACATCAAAAATTAAAAAAAAAAATACAAATATTTGGAACGTATGGGTTCGGATAAAAAAAAAGTAGGTAGTACTTCTTCTTGAACAGATATCAGATGAGTGTTTTTGACAAACGTAATATAATAATACCAAATCAAAATACACTTTAAGCTTGGGAGATTTTTAAAGGATCGTTTTTACTCATTTCCTTTAAAGTATTTCGTGGATGTTATCAATAAACCTAAGTACAAAGTAATTTGCGAAGTAAAGGATTGGTAAAGTTTGTTATGTAATTACAAGTAAATAGTTACATATAAGTGAAATGGTGTAACAAATAATTCTGATGAAAACAGTGAGAAGTTTCTCCTCCCCCTTGTTACGATGGTTGGAAGTGTCAGTTCATAGCGGTGCTTTCACGTTCAAGAGTTGCCATCTAAGTTTCTATTAGCGGGACGTCGTTGCTAAATAGATTGCTTATGCGAGCGACAGCCAACCAATCACCTTCCTACCTCACCCTCAAAACATATCCAATTTACTTGGAAGCTTTAACCACCCAACAACACCCGTTTTTCCCATTTTGACCCGAATTCGTTCCTTATAAAGCCGTTTGCAATCCGCCCTATTCAGCCCTGGGCCACCTAGTGTTTCATATATTGTTAACTTAATCAAATAACTCTTCGAATTTCTCCACTTGTACCACGGTTACAATATGTTTCCACCTTATAATACCTACATAGATGCCTACTACATACTCGTTTATATACGAGTATCTACTTACTTTATCAGGACTTAATATATTTTATTTTATTAACCCGAAGCAATATTCGATTACAGCTTTGTGCAAGTTCATTTAAAATGGGGCTAAGAATATTTTAACACTAAAATACATAAAATTGCGTACATTTATGAACTTTTCATTTTTTATTATAGCTGACAAGTTGAACAGTATGAAACACTTACCGAAGAATTCAATCAAATACCAAAATGAATTCTAGATTTTTTACAACAATTTTTAATGTGTAATCGTGTCTCGTAGCACTCTCTTATTTTTATGAACAAATAAAAATATTATGAGCAGGGAAAGCATTGTGCAAATAAAGACGTTATCAGATCAAATATTATCTACAAAGTAGGGGATTACCCTAACCTAACCTAACATTTGCATTTGTAGGTTAGATAGGTGTCAATCTGCAGTTAATAGTTATTTTGTCACCAAAGGGGATATATGTTTATATTCATAATTTGCATGCGATTGATTTAGTTTGAAGGAAGTCACAAATACCTTATTTTAACTTTTATTTCTTACAACATAAATCGAAAAATGCAGCAAGTCGTTGTATTGAAATGGTGAATATACTATTTTTATGTTTGAAGAATATCGAAAATTTCTGAAATAGAATGGATAATCTATTACGAAAAATTCCTGGGACTCCACGAATATACCAACTAAGTATTTCCGCATATTTATACTTATCACTCATAACAGCGTCGATTCTCTTTAAAATGTAATTGAACATAAAAGTAATTAAACCTAAATACCTAAACATGTTAATGATAAATAAATGAGAAAGTATTTAAATTCACAAACTGTAATTAACATTGTTTAAAACAATATTTGAAGATTCAAGATATACATATACTTTATAATACATATCATAGTTGTCAATCTTCCGACTACATTACATTTTTAGCAGTGTGTTTATAGAAGTAAGTTTATTATGTGTGTACTGTGGTTAATGTATGTATGTGTGTCGAACCAGCACGCACCGCCACCCTGTGACTGATGGTCCGGTTAATGAGCCAGAATCTTCAGATAAAGCAGTCAACAGTAGTCTACGTACTCTGTACCCAACAGTCAGCCGAGTCGGGGTGTCACACAACTGAAGATATTATAAATGAACCACACAACTGAACGATGAACTACTAACTGCTATTAGCCAAGAGATCCTAACTACGCAACCAAAATTACACACTTTTCACATCAACGAAAATTATTTTCGCATCGCTGACTTATATCAACTAGGTACATCGTTTCCCATCATTTTTATTTTGACTTTTATATAACCATGTTTACATCTCTATTTTGACAGAATGATAATATCTTATATGCTCTAAAAAAAATATGTACTTACCTAAGTTTTACGTTGTTTAATTTGGATGTCAACTTTATTTGATATCTTCATTCACCTTCTAAGATTATTCATTCGTTTACAAAAAACAATTAACAATTTTATTTGACAACAAAAAAAATACATAATAATTAATGTTACGTAAATATTTCTTCATAATTTATTTGCAATTTGCGATCGAAAAATATGTCATATTACTATGTCAACACACGAGTAAATACGGTTGTGAAGCTATAAAAAAAAACACTCGTAAAAATTTAATATGAGAGGTTTACGTATCCATCTAGTATCCAATACGTACCATGTAAGTGTGAGAGGTGGCTTAGACGGGTCGTGTATTCAATTTATTTACCCCCCGAACGTTTCTCAGTGAACCACAAAGTGTGACAAATACTACGGACGACAGTTTCGTTGACAGTGATTGTTTCATTAATCTTAACTCCCTTATAATACCTATACCTCCTATACCTAATAACAATAACGTAAAACTTTGTTAATGCCAACGGTAGTAGGTATACCAAAGTAATAATACACCCAGACGATATAATATGAAGATTTAATATAATTACCTACGTTGATTGCAATGCATAAATTGGAAATAATTTTTATTTTATAGCCGATTTGTAGAAACAGTCCTCAAATTGAAACTGTATATTTTAAAAACGTGAAATAAAATTCTGGTTCATTATTTTACAAATTCAAATAAATTCAAATTCAAATATTTCTATTGAGATAATAATAAACTGCAAACGTTGAACAGGAGAGCATGCATGAGGAATTGTATGACAGTGACGGAAGCGAAAGATGTATAGGGTGTTTTTTTTAGACATGTGGTTTTCAAGAAGAAATAAAACGCATATAATTGAATGTTATGGCCAAGAATTTAGCCTTATTATAAAGATAAGGGTTTGCCATTATGTTTTAAAAATGATTTCAGGAAAGTGGCCGCCGCGGCTGGCTCGAATAAAGTCCAGCCGAGAGCCCCAATTTTCGATCAATTTTGCAGCAATTGGAGCCGTATGTCAGCAATAGCGCGCTGAATATTCTCTTCCAAGACGTCAATCGTCTCAGTTTTATCTGCGTAGACAAGTTACTTCACATAACACCACAAAAAATAGTCCAGCGGTGTAAAATCACACGATCTTGGAGGCGGTGCCACATGTCCACGACGTGAGCTAATGCGCTCACCAAAAGTTTTCTTGAATAATTTCATTGTTTCGTTGGCTGTATGTCATTTAGCGCCGTCTTGTTGGAACCAAAGGTCGTCCACATCAACATCTTCCAATTCAGGCACGAAAATGTCATTTATCGTGGCTCTAAAGCATTCTCCACTGTCTGTAGCATTATGGCCGGATTCATTTTTGAAGAAATATGGACCAATGATTTCCTCTGCCCATAGAGCACACCAAACAGTGACTTTTTGAGGATGTGACGGCGTACAAACAATGACTTGTGGATTGTCAGCACTCCAAATGCGAAAATTTTGTTTATTAACCCCCCCATTTGACCATAAGTTTGCTTAATCGCTGAACAAAATTTACTTGTGAAAATCGGGATCAATGGCCATCTCGTTTTGGGCCCATTCACCGGACGTGCGAGGCGCTTGTTCACGAGTAAGTCTATTTATTATGAAATGGCAAACCAAACTGAACATAAATCAAGAAACAGCTCTCAAGAAGACCAACTCCAAAAAAAGTATTGCTAGATTGAAAACCACAAGTCTAAAAAAAACACCCATTACATGCAAGGATAGAAGGAAGTTGCGCTCGATCCTTTCTGCCTACCCCGCGAGGGAAGCGGCGTGATGTTATGTATGTATGTAATATAAATATATACTTATACAATAAACACAATTATGCAATTTTTTATAATATCTGTTTTTACCCTCAAAATTGTTATTTTACAATTACTATAAAATTATTGTAAAATAATGGACCGGACCGTATATCGTGATAGTGGAAGAGGCAGAATTGGTAAACGTTTTTCATGATCACAAAATGATAACTGAAGCCAGTCTTAGCGTAATTACGTTGTGTTAGCAAATCATTCTTAATTCATCCAAGTCTACATATATTGTACTATATTGTTGCATTATGTTAACATGCTTCTCTGATTGATAATATCTGTATTAACAATTTTCTAAGACAATAAAAATAATAATTTGACTGGTGTAACAGATATCAAAATTTCGTTGACGCATTTCGATGTAGATGTAAGTGCAGTCTCAATTAATGTAAAAATATTGTTTGAAAAGAGTACTTTAAATAATAACCAATACATAATTAAAAACCATAAATACGTATATGTGCGTTTTAATATTAGGTACTATTTTTCATTTCAGAAATTCACGGCCTATGTTGTGTATAAAAGTCTATTATAATATGTAAAAGTATTGTATACCTACACACAACACACGTATACAAAAGTAGTATGAAAAGACACAAAAAAATAGATTAATATAAAGCATAGCTAAAGTAATAAATTGTCAATAAATTTTCAACAATATTACAAAGTGTTTGTGGAAGACGTCAAGAATGACAAGAAGTTAACTTCAAAAATAGATCCTATATAGTAAACTATTCAAATATGTGTAAGGAAAGTTGGAGGATAAAAATTTATTGAAAATATAAAGTACAGTGGTTGAAATAGCGAATTGAATAATAATGTAGATACAGCAAATAATTCACACTTTTTTATAATAGGAATCACAACAAGTTACACAAACACAACTTACTACAAAAAATGAGAGTAAAAAAATATTAAAAGAAAACACGTACATACATTTTATACTTTAGACTGTGTCCTTTTATTTCATTTCATCTGAGAATATAATATGTAGGTAGGTAGGTCCTCTATGTTATATCTGCGTTAGTCACCAAGTCCTGTCAGGATAATGGATTCTTTTGTCCTTGTTTCAGAGTTCCTTCTTTCTACTGTCAATGACCCTAATGGGGTTACAACCCCTTTTATTATTTGCAGAAACTTTAGTTAAGCAAACACAACACAAACAAAACGACGGTGTCCAATATCATAACCATAACAAATCAAAACAAAATCACAAATTATTTTTATTTCAGATTCCGTTTTCTGAAATAATATAGATTCATCTTGAATAAATATACTATACGTAAAGTTGTCATTTGCAAATCTCGCTTTTCTTTTCATTCAATACCTCTACTAGATATTCGGATGTATGAATTAAGTCTATTTAATAGATGAGCATACCTATCAGAGACTTATTTATTTATTTATTCTCGTTGCATATTATCAATACTATAAAGAATATTTTGAAATATACAAAATATAGACGATGAATTGAAAACTTAATATTTATCTATAATACATAAATATCCACTCTTCATTAGAAATTTCAATTATAATTTAGGAAACAAATAATCATTTCGATTGAGCTATATCAATACCATCACGGCATATCACACTAATGTGGTAGCCAGCAGACCAATTTGATATATTAAACATGCAAGTTGCCTTCTCGGTATTTATTTATTTATTTATTTATTAATCAGAGACACAAACAGAAAGTTGACAAAATACACACAAAAAATAAAAACAACATACATTGATTCGGCCAGGCCAACCCCCCAATTAAGTGTGTCTCCAGCATACATATATTAATGTGAACAAAAGAATGAGAGAGAAAAAAAAAACAAAAAACAATCAAACAAAAGCAGACCACAATCACCGCAGGCCCAGTACAAACTGAACCCGCACCAAACAAGCACCGATCACGTCAAACAACAACAAGCAAATACCATCGCAATAAAATCAAGCAATCCATTTAACATCAAAAATCAAAACAAAAAAAGTCAATCTACAAAGATACCAAAGTTGGAGGCAACACTTCTTCTGAACCCCGTCAGTGAATGACAAAAGACATCCAGACCATCCACGCAATGTGAGCATAAAACATTATATAATCTAATAGTTGGTAAGACAAGACCTAAACAAAATCAAAGCATTACACCACCGATCCTAGTATAAAGGAATGTATCAGTATTGTTTCATAGTATAGTTTATTAAATGGTTATATTGGTGAACTCCACCTGCTGAAAGTAATATAAGTGCATGAATTCACGTGCAGCTAATATAAAAACAATCAGCATTAAAGATAACAGTTCAAAGTATGAAAGAATAATAATGGTATAGAGAGAGAATGTGTGTGGAATAGAAAAACAAGGGTGTTTTTAATGTTTTTATATCCGAATCTTTTCCATTTCTATTCACAACTCGGAATGAATGAATATTCCACATGGATGTATTACGTACTACAGTCATTCCTTGCGTTAAATGCATCACGATTAATGTAATATCGATTTGTAGCGAAACTTCATGTCTAATGAAAAAAATTACTGAGTATTTTGATAATGTAATTCGTTCAATTAGAAAATCTGAAATTTGAATTCAACTGCTGACCTACTTAATCTGATAAGCTGTGTGAAAATTGCGTGATGTATCTTGTATACTTATAATGACAGTTTCGCTTTCTAATCTGATGGATCTACAAATAATGTAATTTGGAAGAATGTCTCTTTTAAATAAGCCATAATGTACCTACTAAAAAAATATTTTTTTATTTTGTTTATATCTACTCATATTCAACTAGTTCACAATCAGTAAAGAAATATTTTGGCTATGAATGTTTATCATATATATGTACTATTGTTAAAAAGTGAAGTTGTTAAAATTTGAAAACTAAAGGTTAATATTTATTTAATCGAAGTTTGGTTGTGTATAAGGTACACATAATTTGATGGATCTCGCAGGGGGCCCCGCGCAAGTTACAGTGAAAAATAATCAGTCTGAAAGCGGAAGTAAGGAACAATGATTTAAAATTAAAGGGGTAGATACATGCATACGTACATATACATATTGTAATATAAATATATGTATACCTGTGTATATTAATATTCACCGAATGTAGCTACTGAAGGCACCCAATATAAGTTATTATGCCTATAGGTATGAATGAAAATAGATGATCTACATGATAGGTACGAATTAAATAATTTGAAACGCCTACTAGGCTATAGAAATACTTATATTTGGAGGTTTCTATAACAATTAATTTTATCCAAATAATACAAACATCGTGTAATTTTGATTAAAATTTATATTTTACTATAGCTGTCCTTGTTTCATTTATTGCACCATTGTGGAGTATTCAAGAGGAATAAAGGACCAAAAGCGAAAAATAACAAGTAGGTACATGTTAGCTTACTCTTATTATTAAGGACCATCTGGATCAAGATCACATCACAATTAAAGCAATATATTTTCAGGGGAGTGTACGAAAATACCTAACGAAAGGATGAACTGAAAAGAAATTATACATTGAGTATACATTTTTAATATGACAAAATACTGTAATGAAATATTAGAAGTATCAAGAATAATACAGAGCTTACCAAAAAAGAGTAAGTATACTATTCTTTACAAAATAAAATATCACAATGTTTTTCATCCATATCAGAATATTTCCTGGTGGATTCCCGCTGGTGTAATGATATTGGAACATCTCCGCAGGAAGCGGGCTATGAGAATAAAATATCTTCGTCCTATGGCATCCTAAGTGCAATACGGCATAGTACCTACATATCATAGAAATATTATTGCCTAAAGCCTGAGCTGTCAATCACACGAAAGCTGCGGATTTCTCATTTAATTTAATTAACGTTATTTCTCATAACAGTCAACATCACGAATAAAATAGAAGAGAAGACATTGTGTAGATATTATTATTGCGTTGCAACAATTGAAATACAACACCCGCTGTTTTCTATACATTCTAATAATATTATTTGCTATCACACGGGAATAAATACACTTTGGTGCATAAGTATTTTAAAACGGAAACAAAACTTCAAACACTTGTAAATTAAAACTTGAAGAAATATAAAATCATTATAATCATTTTAAGTATCAACACCTTTATCGATTATAGGGTAGTGGAATAATTATTATCTGTATATTGTGTGATTAGTGTGTATATAATGAATAGATTAAAGTTAACAAATCTTGATGAAAATCCATTTAAAACAATTAATTAAGATGAATAGATTTAAATGCATGAAGAAAATAATAATAAAGCTATAAAGCAAGATTTATAAAAGCCAATAATTTATTGATTTTATATTGGCATGGAGAGGACAGCTTGCATGTTTATTACATGCAAGCTAGTCTGCTGGCTACTCCACTATTGGAATATGCCGTGATGGTATAGTGGTAGTAATTATAATAATTATGACTAATCGCCTGACGATGGAGTCGAGAGTCCCCGGATACTAGTAAGCGAAGTTAATAAAAGTCATTTGGTAGTTAACTACATAAAACGTTTTTTTTCAATTTATCTTGAAATGTAGGTAATTCCAACAAGTACCTACCTTCGGTCAATAACATCAAAATTTAGTTCAAGGACAAAGTATGTCACCCATTCTAAGTGTCTTAACTTTCGTTAGCACGGAGAGGACGACTTGCATTCTTATATCAAGTAATTGATCTGTTGACTACTTCACTTGTGGGAGATGCCGCGATGGATGAATGGAAAGATTGACGTATCTATTTCGTTTGATATATTTATTTTATAGACCTAGTGTGAAGTCTGATTCTAGAAATTGACATATAATTGTGAATGTCTCCCCTACTTTTGTATGATGATATGGGTTATGGGTTATATCGTGTAGGTGCCTAGTGACGACCAAACAGACATTAGCATATTAAATACTCACGGGACAACTCAACATCTATATTGTATACTAAGCGTTGTCCCATGAGAATACAATATGTTAATAAATAAGTGACAAAGGGTTACTTGAATTAAATTTCGATAAATAAGATATTAAAACAAGTGCTTAGGTTCATTTAGGTTCATTTTGTTTAAATAGTTTCAGACGCGACAGCCTGGAAGATCATTTTTCAGAGTAACTATACCAGGGGGGCTGAAAAGGCCACTTAATATGAATCATAATAGGATCATATTAGGAATTCTAAAACGATTTAACAGCTTCACCAAATATGAATCATTTGATGAAATGAATTGCGGGTGAATCGCGTACAATCGTGACCATGTTACGAGAATTAGAGGAATTGCTACGTATCTGCTGGCAATTCGGGAAATGAATCATCTGTAAATGAATTGCTCAATGTGGCCATTTTAGGCCCCCTGACCTAAGACAAGTTTAGTATTTAAGGAAATTGAGTACATTATAGAAAATAAGAGATTACTCCATTCTTTCCTTTGTTCTAAAGTGTAAAAATATAAAAAATGAATAAAAAATATTCATATATAGCATACAGGTGTCATTATTTGGAAACACATCTCTTTTTATCCAATAATTAACGAAATTGAGGCTTCATATGTAATAAAGTAACAATAAAGGCATAACATGTCTTTTGAAGACGTAAGGCATTTCTTTCAAATAAATAATTTAGTGATATGAAAATAGTACGATACTAGTAATAATACAACAATATAGTGCACTTTATTTTAGTTGTGTTACATTTATTTAACAAAATGTATATATATAATGAGTTACAATCCATTGGATTGGTCTGCAACGAGTTTGGTTTTTCTTCTCCATTCGTCTCTATTCTCCGCCAGTCTTTTCAGCTCCACGTACGAGCCACAGTTCATATCACTCTTCAGTTGGTCCATATATGCGTCTCTTGGTCGGCCTCTGCCATTTGTCCCGTCGGTCTTACCCTCCGCGATGGCTATGAGTAGTCCTGGGTGCCTGATGTTGTGGCCAATCCAGTTAGCTCGTTGTTGGCTGATTCTCTTAAGGAGTTGCCTTTTTTCGCCTACCCTGGTTAATACTTCTTCATTTTCGACGTGCTCCGACCAATGGATCTTAAGCATGCGTCTGTAGCACCACATTTCAAAGGCCGCCAACCGTCCGCTTTCACTCTTGCTGATGGTCCATGTCTCACAACCATAAAGCAGAATGCTCCATACAAAGGCTTTAGTAAGGTTCTTCCTTACGCTTAAGTCAATATTTGGGGATTCCAATATCTTCGATTTTTTGTTAAAGGCAATCCTTGCCTGGTTTATTCTGCTTACGATTTCTGCTTTGGAGCGTCCATCCTGGTTTATTCTACTGCCCAGGTACACGAATTCACTTACTTGTTTGATGCTCACTCCATTTATGGCAATGTTCGTAGTCGCTTCCTCTCTTCCAACGACCATACATTTTGTTTTTTCTTTATTTATTTTCATGTTGTACTTTGACAACAGTATACTTTCCATTTTTCCTAAGGCTTCGTTCAGCTCCATCTCGGAGTCTGCGAGCAGTGCTATGTCGTCAGCATATCTTATCATGTCGACCTTTTTCCCATTTATTTTTACTCCTGTCCAGATCTTCATTTCTTCTCTCAGTTCATCAATGGCTCGCTGTATATAGCAGTTAAAGAGAGCTGGCGACATTGAGCATCCTTGTCTTACGCCTTGTTCGACCCTTGCTTCTGCACAGCTCTCTCCGCTTTTAATCACAGCCATTTCGTTCTTGTATAAGCTCCAGATTGCTCTTCTGTCTTTATAACTCATTCCTATCTGGTTGAGGGTGTTAAAAAGTTGTTCCCATTCTACTTTATCGAATGCTTTTTCAAGGTCGATGAATGCTATGTATGTGTTTTTATTCATTGTTATTCTCTTTTCTAGAGTAAGTCTGAGACTCAGGATTGCATCTCTTGTACCTGTCTCTTTGCGGAATCCAAATTGATCTTCTGTAAGTGTTTCGTTTATTTTATTTTACGCCCTTTTCATTATAATGTTGGTGAGTATCTTAGAAGCGTGTGATATCATGCTTAAGGTTCTGTGTTGTTCTGTTTAACAAAATGTAAATGTATATAAATTATGTATAATACACCTTAGTACAATTATTCAACTATTCTTAATATCGTATCGGGGTAGATAACCTTATCAACTTTCCCAACAATACTCCAATGTAGTTACGTATCTCTATAATGTGAGATAGATCCTTAATTTGGTTACTGGTTACTATACCAGCGCATGATAATAATAATAATATGAATGCAAATTAATTTTAACGCTTTCACATTTCACTAAACATTATTTATTTATTTATTTATTTATTTTATTCTTCTTGCACATCATCATTCATATAACAAATAAAATAGGGCAATATACACAGGAAAAAATGTGATGATGTGCAGTGGCGAGATTATCACTATATAGTGATTTCTTCCATCTAACCACATTATCAATATACACCAACCCAACATGTAGTCGGTCTAATACTACTACCTACAATCTACCCTTATACCTTATACCAACTTCCACATTGACACATAGTACGTGTGTACCTTCAGCCAGTAACCCCCCCCCCCCCCCCAAGTTATGTGATTTAATATTAATTTCAAATTATTATCATGGAACGTATTGTATCAAATACTACTTGTATAATATTATTACACGTACATACAGCACCTATGTAGGATCTTATTTTATGAACTATGCACACTAAGAAACGTTATGTCACATCATGAATACTAAGCAAAGGAATCTGAATTTCGGTCTAACAGAAATAAACTTGACACTTGACATCGGGTGCGTTGCTATGAAAAAAAAGTAAGAAGGAATGAGAAAATAAAACATAAAATATGTAATAACAAAATGTTAAAAATCTTAGTCACAAATCAAACTGAAAATGAAAAGATTATGGAAAAACGTGAAACAATTTCCAAAGTTACATTATAGCGAGAACAAATTTTCTTCTAGACAACATTGATTATTATTCGTCGTGTGATTAAGCCAGAAAATCTAATAAGATTTTAAACTTTCCTGTTTCCACCAAGACATTTATTTGATGCAATTATTTATACTTATGCGAGATTATTGTACTGTTGATATGATTGTGTTTATTTTTCTTCTTTTTTTTGTGCACTGTTCAACATAAAAGTGCAAATTTGCTTTACCGTGTGTAAGGTTATATGATTATGAAAATTAAATTATTTTGTTTTGTCAGTGGCACAAATCACTCGTACCGGGTGGAATGTCTTTAATGAATAATAATAATAATTATATTTATCTTCTATCAATGATTAGATATTCGATATTGAATTTTAAAACAAGCAAGTCGCTAGGCAGCTTTGGGAAATTGACCGTAAGACACGTAGATATGCTACATACTTATTGCCACCCGATTTGCTTCCGAATTCAGTAGTCATCCCTCCACCTACACACCCACACTTTGCCTCCCATCTCTCCTACAGGCCACCGATTATCTCGGAAATAATTCACACATGATGGCCCATTGGCTATTCAGGCATTTTGCCTGCTACGCGATGTTAATGCTACACCGTGTCCATGTTTGGTTCCAGTACGTTGACAGAGACGCCCTACTTCAAACACAAATTCTTTTCCTAATGTAGGTATAATATAGAACTAACTAAAGACATCATATTCTTAAAGCAAAACAAATAAATACTATGTGATCTTTTCTTGATTCGTTTATGGTTATGTAATATGTAAACGAAAATTACAGATTAAAAATATTAACTAAATATTTTGTTAAATATAGATACATATATGTTTAAGTAATACCTAATCCTTCTTAAACTATCAAAAAATTATCTCTCTTATCAAGTAACCAATACGTGACTTTCTTTATAAAATAATGAAAAACCGTTCGAAAATACCTGATTAGCGTTCATTTGACTGATAAATTATCGTTTGGTCAAGTATCTATATAATTCTATTTATTGCATGTTATTGCTTCTAGTAAAGTTATTCATAATAACTTGCATAAAAATGAAAAATGTGTGCACGAACATGGATTGTTTTCATCCCCTGTCAGGCCATGTCGACGTGTCTATCTAAAAGCAATGCATCAATAACCATATGGTTGATAAAACTCCCCTGAAGCCCCCCTCACGTCCATAAATTTGGTTGCAAGGAGGGAGGAGGTAGTTTGGGGAAGAGGCGGAGAGGAACATAGCTATTTCCTGATCCAATCGGCGATCGAAAAAATTCAAATTCCGAACAGACTGTCCCTCGTGACTTATGCAACATTAACTCAACGAATTATGTATGAGATTTTTGAATTATGACCATTTTTCCCCATTTTTTAAATATTGTTCACAATATCATTATTATTATTATTCTTATTTCTGGCCAGTCTATACGAAAAACTTTTCATAGCCATTGTTGAATCGTAATGTGAAAAGTTTTCAGCAAACTTGGAATGTTAATTTCGTCAAAAAATACGAATGATTCTAAAATATTTTGATATGACAGCTCTCATTTTACGTTCATACATCATTTTTATCTTTTATACAAAATTTTATGAAACATAATACGCGCGACATAATATAAACCGATTTCAATATTATTTTATTTATTGTGTATACCTGTATAATCTGTATTATCATCAACATCTGTAATATTATATGAAGCATCTTGATACAAAAGTACGTAATGAAGCGACTACCTATAAACAGTAATTAACATTTTCAGAGTGTCAGAAGGTATTTCTAATCAAAATCCATCCACTGCATTAGCTGTAATTAATTTTATCCTATTAGAAAAGGTATGTACCTTGATATTTGTGTGATTATTGAGATATGTAGGTAATTGTTAAAATAGTTTCCCAGTCGACAACAATTTGACTCTCGCATTACACAATGATTGGACTAGTCAATTGAATTATCATCCGGCTGCAGGCATTAATTTTAACACCAATTTATTTGATAGGCATCCCACGCTTCAGGGAGATGCTAATCCCACGAAACCCACTGAGCATCGTACGCCGATTGATTTTCAAAATCAAATATCACAACATGTCAGCGCCACGTGTCTCTCACGTGTCAGCACGTGACATGCCTCTGCGCATACGCAACCGAAACGATGCACTTAACCAGATATATAATATACTATGCGTACTATATAATATACTGCTACTCTGAAATATTTCATCAGTAACTACTGACAGCAGTCTACTATCATCTCATCCCGAAGTTATAATATGGGGATGAGCAACTATTCCTGATGTACATTATCACTAAATAATGTATATTTTATTTCTATGACATTTTTTTGCATGTACAATAAATTGTATTTGCAACAGATTGATGTTCGAGTCCTGGAATTTCAATCTAGACATTCCAGAGTCAAGTTCCACCGCCAAACCTACGCCACCTTGACTAGATAATTTTGGCTTATAGAACGAGTGACTTCGGGGTGCATTTTGATTCATATTAAAATTGTATACTTGAAAATATAGAAAAAGTAGACGTTCAACTTTTAGCTTCGAAATCGGCACGGATTTTATTTTATTTTCACAAATAATTAATATCCATAAATTGATGTAAAAAATCGTCAAAGTTTAAATGTACAAAATATATAAGGAATTTTAAATTTTTATCCACGCGTAAATTTGTTTGGTTACATAAGGGTTAACAAAATGTGGCAACCCTGTTAGTGGTATGAACCCGATACAGCGTGTGCCGATAATGAGTAGGACATTATCACATGATTATGTTTTTAAGTAGGTTAAAGAGGATTACTATTTTGCATAAATAATAATAATAATGGTATCATAACCAAACACACTGTATACACATACGTTCTGTACTTGTCTAGTAGATGAGTGTGTGCTATGTTTTGTTATCTATGGTTTATTCACTGTGTCGGTGTTTAGGTAGTAGAATTCCATATCGAAATAATAAAACAAATGTTTTATTCTACTAATGGTTTATTATGTGAGAGAGACGTCTTTCGTCTGATGAGGACATTGACAATGTCCTCATCAGACGAAAGACGTCTCTCTCACATAATAAACCATTAGTAGAATAAAACATTTGTTTTATTATTTCGTTATCTATGGTTGTATTAGTATCGATACAATCAAAGGCGGAAGGCCAACTTGAGAGGCTTAAATGATAAACAACTCTCAAATACATGTAGTTCGGAAAATGTATTACAATATAGCATTAAATTTGAACCAAATTTGGTACAATAAAAAAAATATATTGTTAATAAAACAGACTACATTATAGCCTTCTTTTCACAATAGATTATTTTATTTTTTTTCTTTTATAGAAACACGATAATATAGCGAGCGTTGCAAATAATATTTTAAAATCAGAATAGCATGATTAATTTTTAAAGTCTTTTTCGCCTTATCCGCATTCACACAATAATTAATGCAAGTACCTACCTATATGTATCTTGTTCTATACACACCCGTCCTTAAGAATTTGATCATGAGTGAAAAAACACAGATGAACTACAAACTTATCTCAAAATCATACAAATATCTAAAATATGGTTTTAAGTTCAACTATAATTCGAGATTAAACAAATAAATAAATTATAACGTCAAATTGAAAGAATTCGTTCATCTGATTAATAATATCTTTATTGTATACGTTAATAGCGATTTAAAAATGAAAATATACAATGTATTGCTTTTCATCAATCTAAAATATATGTACCTAGTTAGATACAGACTATAGTGTAGGTACACCATCAATCAGATTGTAGCAAATACGCCTGTGTATATGAACTCTCATACAATGTGCATATTCGATTATCAAAAAAATATAATGTCTACAAAACATACAACTATTTTTCAAATTGTCACAGACGTCCAGAGCAACGAGCAATTAATTTTTCATACACCATGAATTTCTCATCACCGCGGGGCAATAGTCTACGCTTCAGGGGTGCTCAAACCACGGGGCGTGGCGCACGTGACCAGAATATTAAACCTGGGGCCGCGCGCACGGCGTAGACCCATGTTGGCCAAATATGTTCGCTCCACTACCACGCCCACACATTTTCAATCATATTCAACAGAGATTTAGTTTCAAATACAAATGTTGATGTGATGAAATACGAGCACGTAGAGTCGTACACTACTTATTTTAAATCAATTCAAATTAGGTCCTATATTCTATATAATTATTAGATTAATTTCACATTCAAGCTGCGACTGTTTGAATTAAATCATGAAATATTTATGTATATTATCTCACCATCTCCGATGAGTGGAGTAGTCGGTAGACTAACTGTATGATATAAGCATAAAGATTGTTTCTTTTGATTTTTTCTTTTCCCGTGGAGTACCCGGAAAAGAATTGGTCTCCCACTCTTATTCGTAAGTTTTCGAGTGTCCTGTAAAAGGCAGGTGTTCGAAAAAATAAGACATTTTACATCTTAATTCAGCGATGAGGTTTGCCACCCATTCTGAATGTCTTGATTTTATAATGGCACGGAGAGGACAGCTTGCATGTTTATTATATGCAGCTGGTCTGCTGGCTACCCCACTTGTGGGATATGCCGTGATGGTATAGTAGTAGTAGTAGTAGTTGTTTCTTTCAATTGCCTATAAAAATCACAAGTTCAGAATGGGCAATATACTACATCAGTGAAATGAAGATTACTTGCGTAGTAAAAATTTTAATGAAACAACACAAATGAAATTCAAACCTAGAATCTTTCGATCGAATATTTGCGAATATCATCAATCTACGAACCACCTAGATTTATTATAAATTAAAAACATTTCATTTTTAAAAATTTCAATATATTTCATATGAAATTTCATATAAATAGATTAGTTAGTTAGTGAAAGACAGTGTTATTTCATTTTTAAAAATTGTTTAAAATAAATAATATTATGAATCATTACTCGAGTTTATTGTTTTTGAATGTCACAGTTAGCATTGATTTAATAATGTACACATAGCCCCAAATAAAATATGCATCCATGTCGTCCCCTTTCACAAAAAACGAAAATCGGGGGGTCGAACCCCCTCCGACACGAGGCCTGTTTAATTTGCGGGAGCAACTCACATCACCGCAGCTTTTCGCTCTTAATTTCATCATCAGAACCTCTGGCTTAGCACTCGTAAGTGGAGGGTTGATTGAGCTCATACCTCTTGAGAACACAGTTATGAGTCGTGGTAAATAGTTTTCAATAAGTATAGGTATATGCTATTATTTTAAAAAGTGTATTTTATAATTATATAATGTAACATAGACATAAACGATTTTGTAACTACTTCTCTAAATTTATTTAGTAACATTATTTGTTCCTCTTTTTCCACTCCATCTATACTGTCCAACAGGCTAATTTTTAATAATAAATATTCAAGTTGTCCTCCCTGTACCAATATATTTTTTAGAGAGTTTCGAGGTGGATCATCATCACTGATTTGTAGATATTACATTCCTCATATGTTATTTATTTCGTTCATTATATGGCACCCATCCTGGATGTTTTGCTTTGTGGTGTGGAGAAATAACAACTTTTAGAGAGTACTGTGATGTTATATTAGAAGTAGTAGGCGATATTTATAATATATTTCTACTAATAAATGGCTACTACTTTTTGAACGAAACCGAGTTTATATCTAGTGAACAACTAAAAGCATGTTAAATAAACGAAAACAGTTGAGTGATAACGGTGAAATTGAAATATGATTTCATATCAATCTTACATATCATTTTTACGCTTCATCATAAAGTTTAATTAAACACAGAACTATGAGCTGAGAGTTTCCTCAATGATTTCGATCTGAAGGGGATGGAAGCCATGACTAATGTTTGAGAGTGGTGTAGTGAGAAGTACAAGAATGATTATATGAACAACATGAAGTATTATACCGCACCGTACCGCACTATACTGTATATGACTATACCTACTAGCTAGGGGTTGGATCACCTACATATGTACATAACAACTAATCATAACCGATGGGGTGGTTTTCAAGTGGATTCATTTGAAATTCATCGGTTTTTGTAACAGCATGACATGATGATGTGAAGTTTGATAGTTCATAATATGAAATATGTACGCTACAATGAATTGATGCTAAAAATCATGTTTTTGTAATAATACTCTACTTTTTTATAATTATTTTACGTACCTTATAAAATTTTAGTTTCTTGGCCGAATTACATTTTGATCCTCCGATTTAGTTACACATTGTATCAACCATTAATATCTTCATTATTTTGCGTAGCGTATTTTTTTGTTGTTATATATCAGTTTGCAAATGCAAAATTGAACCAAGTAGTATACATATATTCGTTATATGAGATAATATCACTCATGAGAAAAGATAATTGATTGTGATTATTTTTTATTATCTCCGAAAATATATCAGTATATTTATCTATCCTCTCGAGAGAGTTTAAATTACGTGTAAAACCATATAATAATATACTGTACTTTGATTAACAGTTTTACAAAATAAATACCAACAAAATTCAACTTCATTATTCTGTTTTTTTTTTATTATGATTTAATTTTCATTTCTAAATGTGTGTTGTTATAAATTTAATAATTAAATATGCTATCAGTAAGTGGACAAATGTTGCTAAATAATGTATGAGTTATATTCGTAAAAGGTCTGTTGATTTGCCAAATAAAATAACTTAAAAATAATGCTATTGATTATTTTTAAAAATTTCAAATAATCAATTAGTTTATATCTAATAATTGTTATTTCATATTACTGTGTAGATAATATGTTATACTCACTCGTATTTTGTTGATAGTCTGTTCCAATTATTCATAGATATATACCTATTATTAGTAGGTGTAGGTATGTGAATGTAGCTGATGGATGTTTTATAGAAGTAGGTGCCTCTGCTAGTAATCAATCAAAGTGGTCGCTGAATGAATAATTTTTCACTTTCATTTGAAACACCGCCGAGTGTTTTTTGGCACTGTCGATTCGCCACACAGAGAGAGAGAAGAGAGAGAGAGTGTGTGGTATATTATTATAGGTAGGTATATGATTTGGGGAGAGAAGAAATAGCTGTGTGGTGATGGTGGATGGAAGTAGTATTTTTATTTATAAGTTTGTTGAGTGCCTTTCCAGATACTCGGATATAGTATTAAAATATAAAATAACATTCAATGTCGTCACGGTGTGTTACTTTACCCCAACCCCGAACCATAGACTGATACTGTGACAGTGTGACGATACAAAATTCAAATTTAAATTCAAATTATATTACTTGGAATATCTTAGTTTTTGGACAGGCTCATTTTTTGATACAACTCACAGTTGGTATATTTATTGTCAACTGAAACTTTGTATAACTATTTAATTTTTGTTATTTAAAAAATAGGCAACATAAAGATAAAATTTTACTAAATATAATATAATTAAGATTCAACATACTTAATGTATTTAATTAACTTTGATTTCAACGTTCTTTTTTAACTGCCAGTACAGTACAAAACACAGGAAGAGAAGAATTTAAAAACAGAACAAATATATCATTCCTGTCTATACTAACGAAAATAATTACGCCTAAAAACAATGAAGACATTGTGACAGATTAATTCACATTAAAATTGTTAAGAATATGAATTTTTGAATGTTTGCAACATTGCGGAAAGGAAGTGTGGATAATAAAGTTTTGTTCACTCACAAGTCGCCTATGAAATTTGCAACAATCATTCTTCAGCGGAATTAGATAGAGAAACGCACGTACCTTGGGATTCTCTCACGACAACTCGACATGTAAAAATCAAATTAGTTTTAAATAAAAATAAAAATAAAAATAAAATAAACTTTATTGTGACAATAGACAAGTACATTGTACAAAAGGCGGGTTTATTGCCAAATGGCCATTTCTGCCAACCAACCTGATGTTTGAAAAAAAAAAAAAATAAGAAAAATAATAAAGTATGCCAGAACCATAAAAAAAATAAAAAATAATAAATAAATATACCCATACAAAAATAAAAATAAATAAATAAAAAATATATATATAATACATGCATAAAGTGGAATGGGGAAAGGGGGACAAGGAAGGGGATGGAATTATGATGGGTTATTGAGAGCAAGATAGTGATGTTTCAGTCTACTTTTGAAAATGGAAATTGAAGGAGCAAGTCTGATCAGTAAAGGCAAATCATTCCATAACCGAGCTGCATGTATAATATATAATTGAATTAAATTAAATGAATTAAAATAAACTTTTTTATATATTACAGTTTTGTGTAATATATAAAAAAGTTTATTTTAATTCATAATGGATGTTAAAGATATTCATTCAATTTTTATATATAATGTTATAACAGTGAATTAGTGATTAATCCGCCATTAAGGTAGGTAAAACGTTGTCGAATTATTTAATTAGTCAATTGTATAATTGAATGATGAATGGAATATTCTTTTAATTCTGAATTTCTATTTTAATCAGATGCGGTCCTAGCTACGAGTTCCTAGTTCCGAGTTCCTAGTTCCGAGCTCCTAGTTCCGAGTTCCTAGTTACGAGTTCATAGTTCCGAGTTCTTATTTCATAGTTTCTGGTTTCCACTTAGAATAAAATTCTAAGTCGGATACAAGACATGGACTCGTGATAAATTGTGGAATCACATTAATTACATAAGTATTGAACTGCATGAAACTATACTAAGTTAGAAGAAATGTTGAGATCGATACTGTTTATTCTATGTGGATGAAGAAGTCTTGAGTTGTGTCTGGGAGGAGTAAGAGAGACTACAATTAAAGATAAATATGGGATGGATGTCTGGAAGGGGTCCCCACAGAAGGAATTTGATCAGGTCGTAATGTAGATTTTAAAGTTTTTAATTATGTTGTATTCATACAATGTTCCAATGTAGTTGGGTAATTTTAATCTATTCATACATTTTTTTTTGTATGTGATGCACAACTGATTTGTCTCTTAATTGTATATATATCTTATATTTAATTATCAATAAATTGTATTAAAAATATTCATAATATGAAAGTCCAGAATAGTCCATATAGAGTGTTTCGTAGAATATAATTTTTGCAATTTTTATGAAGGAATTTCAACCCATGCTCTGGGATAAATATGAAAATTAAGATTCTGTATGGAAGATTCTTACTAATTTTATTTGTTCTTTTCTCATGCTCTTCCGAATAACGCCACATTAATTTGCGCCCACGTGAGGCTAATTTTGCCTTAATTGGGGGAAATTCCTTTATTTTGAGTTGTCGCATTGTAATTGCAATACCTAATTATAAGTATTAGTTTTAAGAAAATTTTAAATATTAAATTATTTGCTTCATATATGTAATCATATCATTAATAATTATTAAAAAAATTAAAATTGAAGCTATGTAAATTATTGGCAACAGTATATTTTTACATTGCATATAATTTGTTGCAATTTTATCAGCCACATGTTGCTATAAAGAAATGTTGCAAAGATTAATTTAATATAACCTACTTTTTTTTCAAAATAAAAAAATAATACTGATGTTACAAACCTTACAATAGGTAATTTAAAATTTATTTAGGTATTATTTACTTTCGATTATTCTTTTAAATAGTAGAATCGCCGAAAATTATTTGATAAATACAGTTGCAATTTTTGTAATATTTTTAAAGAGTAATAATTCTAGCAATTTTGCAAATTTTATAAAAACATTGCCTTATATTTGATTGGTTATGAATTTGATAAAATAAAATATATTTTGTTTCATAAATTGTATTCTACTCTCCTTCAGTAAATATTTGTATCATAAAAGGAAAATTATTTGTGTGCTATGTGTGATGTGTATATTAATGCCATATGAAATTATTCCAGCAAATAACAAAATAACAGAAGGATAACAAATGCAAATAACAGAAGGAAAATAAATTATAGTATTGAAGGAATTATACAGGACATTTTCACATTTTCATGACATTACAAAGTAAGGAATTGCAGTTCGTTAATTTTCCAAGCAATATACTCCAACGAAGGGGGTAAGTGATTTTGTGATATGTATTTTCTTTGGAATTTCAATGCCATGATTTTGCTAAAACAATGAGACATATATGTAGGTACATATATTTAGTTTAATAAGATAGTCAATTACCTACTAAAAATTAATCGAAATAAAAAAATTTCAATTTACAATATTAAAATATAGAAGTCTGCATAAAATAATCAGATAGGTATATAGGTAGTTACATTTATATTGTATGGTCGATTGGTGTATTGAAAATTTGGTCTTTATAGGTATAAGATACCTACAACATAATGTTTTTGACGGTGCGTGTAACAAAATTATGACTTATCAATATTAGCGGCTTGTGAATTTATTATAGAACCGCATGGTACTATGTTATAGGTATAATCATATTGATGCCATGCCTATAATATTATCTGCATATATACAGGATGGAAAGAAAGTTTTAAGAATGATTGAATGTGAATATAAATAAATGGACTAATAATTTCTTTATTAATCTTATGATAAAAATTATTTTAGGCATAATGTAAGTTGATGTTAAAATAATTAGAATAATTAATTTTAATAATAATATTAGGTTAAAAAAAAAATCTATTTGATAATATTCGGGTAATTTTAATAAAAAAAAAAAAATTTATAAATTTATAGTTGTATTTAAGTGTTAATTAGAGAAGGTAACGATTTTTTTTATCGATTTTTATATTGTCAAATGACGATTTTTATTGTCAAAATTTTTTTGTTAAAAACAAATTATATAAATCCAATGGAGGGAGATATATTTTTTTTAAATATTCATTGTGTATAAATTTATTTCTAAAGAAATAATGTACAAAATTAATTAGGTATTATATTTTTCGTAAATAATAAATTAGTTTTATGATAAAAATAAATTAAATTGTTAAAGTTAAAATAAAAAGTAAAATCAAGAAATTTTAATTATAATTAGGTATTAAAATACATAAATAATACTGTATAATATTTGTTTTGGTTGAACGATTCATTATTGTTTGACGGAACGATATGACGATGAAGTAAAAAAAAATAAAGAGTAGGTACTTTTTCATTACCCTTGCATTTAATATTATTATAAGTAACTTGAGTGGGAGATGTTGTTAGGTTGGTTTTGCGTAATACAAACAAATAATAAATCGTTGTTTTTACTTCTTGGATGCATTTTGTTCAATTCGATCAGTCATCTTTGTTTTTTAAAGTATATTAAAATGTAGTTTGGAAAAATTCGTATGATGTTCCATATTAAAAATAATTTAAAATATTGCTTAATATATCTATATTATACAATATTTCATTTCTGGAAATTGAATAATCATTTGTTTTGAATTTATGTTAAATGAGTGAGAACAAATGGAAGTATTATTATTAATTTATACTTTGTTAATTAAAACTTAGGTGCTTACAATTTTTTCATAATTAATGCGCAATTAAACAAATGTATATTAGATACGTAGTTGACAAAGACATATTACAATTACAGAGTAAGTGTTATATGAATAGGTTTTTATTTTCTTAAATCAAAATTGATGATATTATAAAAGTTATTCAAATTGAAATTTTTTATAGAAAAATTAATACAAAATGGCGGAACGTTCACCTTTAAATAAAAATTTGGAGGATATACATTCGTCTAATGAAAACATTAGCAATGATATTGACGTACCTTCACCACCAGTGGGTAACGTGATAAGTGTTAAAGCGCACACTCGAAAATTAAATAACATAAAAAAAACTATGAAGAAGAGAAATAGTTCAAAGACTTTGTTGAAAAACACTACTATTGATTCTACGACAAGATTCATGGATCCTCGTAAATTGGGAATCAGTTTCAATGGAACATCAGATGCTAGGGAATTTATAATTCGTTTGGTTGAATTAGCTCGTATTTATGGAATTCCATTAGACAGTCTTGTTAGTTATATGCCCGTCATATTGTCAGGATACGCTTTGACATGGTACAGAGCTACTGATTTGGAAAATAAATGGGATGTGTTTGAAAAGAAATTCTTAAAGCAGTTTGAAGGGTTAAGTAGGCAAAGAGATCTGAAATTAGAAATTTTATCATCTAAGCAACAAATGTCAGAAAGTGCTTCTGAATATATTTAAAATCTTATGTCTAAAAATAAACATTTGAATTGTCCATTACCTAATGATGAAATTCTAGATGTGGCATTGCACGGTTTACTTCCGGATTATGCTAGTTTGGTAGCTTCGGCAAATATAATTTACTTGGAGGAATTGATGGATTTATGTGCAAAGTTCGAATCATTGTCCGTGTCATTAAAAATTAACAAAAACTCAAATGTTAAGGAAAAGATAAATGAAATTAAAAAAAAATGTAACTAATTATAATGTTGTAGAGTCTAAGCGCTCTGATAATTTAAATACAGGAAATATTTCCATACCCAGTTGTTCATATAATACGGGAAATGTTCAACAGCAACAAAGTAAGTACTATGTTAATCATAATAATAATTACAAAACTTTTGCTTCGAAAAATAATTTAGTTCCAATTAATAATAGGGAAATTAAAACATGCAGTTTTTGTAATCGTACAGGGCATTTAATTTCGGAATGTTTCAAAAGAAAACGTTTAGAAAATAATGATCTTAGGGGAAGCCGGGGTAATTCGGACTCTAGAACTTACAACCAAAGATCTTACAATAATATGAACAAAAATTAGCACCAAAATTTGTAAAATCAATAATTATAAAAAAATTAAGTGATAATGTATGATATGCCCGGTATAGTTAGGTATTGTGCCGAAAAGTTATTATTAAAATAATAATTAGTATTTAGAAAGTGGTACTGAAATACCGAAATAAACAATGCAGTTCACGAGAAATATGAAAATCCCGACATTAAAAATATTGCCTGCACTTAAAAGGTACCTGCATTTATTAATATTATTATTAGATATTGTTTGCTAATCTTCGTACCTGTATTCAAAATATTATCATTGTTTATTTAAATTTGTACCTGCATAGCAACAGGGGTAATAAAGAGAAAAATATCGACAAAAGATTAAGGCGCATTCATTATGTATCAACTTAAGGCGCATTCATTGTGTATCAAATTATTTTATGAAGATTCTAGAATGTCTGCGTATTGTAATTATTTAGTATCTGCTTGGTTGGATTTTTTATACCTACGCTTCGATCTATTGAGTTTTGATATCGATGATATATTTTGAATTATGTAAACGACTCTTTAGGTATGAATTCTAATTTTATTGTAACATACGTAGTTTGAGTATTTAATTATCTACCTAAAGGGTTGTATTGTGTTGATGTGTAATAGGATAAGATGTGTAGGTATTTTATTTTTTAGTTTTTGTGTGTCTGTAATAGTGGTAAGCAATTTTTATTTTCATTAAATGTTTGAAATTTAAATTTGTCTTTTACACATTTGTCCATTTAATTACAGATAACTTGTCGTCTCTTAATTTATATAGCCTCACTGTATAATTTAATCGAGACCATTTTATTGTTTTAACTCCTGGAGTGCTGTAAGTAGCCCAGTAGAGTCTCAGCCGCTGGCATTTTTTGGCATAATATTTTATTTATTTTATCCTCAACCAAAACCATTATTTCACCATCTCTCTCACCCCCCCATATCATGTATATTTATTAAAAGACATAGATTCGGGTACACAAAATAAATATCACATTAAAGATATAATTAAAGAAGAGTAATTTTTAGGATTTAAAATAGAGATTAACTAGTAAGTTTATACATAAAAGAAAGGTTAAAAATAGAAATAAGTATGTTATAGTCAATAGTGTATATAGATAGAAATAAAAAAAATATGTAAATGTATAAATTGTACATAAATTTCTTAATAATACATATGAAAAAGTGTATACGAATTGAGTGCAAATCAGGCATAATCTCGTACAAAGAGTTGCCATTTCGTTTAGAATGAGGATGCGCACATATAAATATTAGGATATTATAATAATGAAACAAAAATAAATTATATATAAATGAGTTTTCAACTTCTGTAGTGAAATGGGAGTGTAATATTCAGTTAAAAAAAAAAAAAAAAATAAAGAAATAACTTTCGTGAAAGGGTCAATGCAGAATCTATGTAGTTGAGTATTTATTAACTTTGGTGTCTATAGTATGAAAGTAATTTTGATTGAAAAATATGTATGATGTGTGCGGCCAATATATGATGAAGAATGTATGATATATTTTTGGATGTGTATTTAATAGAGATTGTATGCCTGTAGATATAGATGCAAAGGAGTGAATATGGACCTCATAATGATTGCGATTGTTTTTTTTTACTAAACAAGAATTCTAATGTCTAGGTTCAAAATGGAGTCTATACCAATGGTATACTCATAAATATCTCATCACAGAGTATTATAATTTTTGCCTGACATATTCTCTTATAATGTTATTTGATGAAGCGAATGACTAAGTAAAATAATAAGATTGAAGAATGTTTTCTTAAATTAAAACAAAATAAGCTATAAGAATATAGATAGGTATATATGTTTATAATGCTGTAGATCAAACGATCTTAAGTCTTCTCATGACAGAGAAACAATGCTACAAAGCAATTTAAAAAAATATAAAAATATAATAAAATATAATAATTTGTATAGATTCATGGTGATATTTGGATTTCCAAGGAAAATCAAAGATACAAATGTCATGAAAATTGTGGAATGGTTGTGAAATTGTCACACATTGTTGTTATTGTTATTATATGTACTTTTGTTTTGAAAAGGTATTTATGATCAAATATATTAATGTTAAGTAAATATACTTTATTAAAATATAAGTTTGAATATATAAATTGTAATATATAAATATGAGTAAATATTTTATTAATAGATAAAATTTATGATGTCTTTATAATGCTTTTTAAGTCAAATACTTTTACATGTGGAAAGTAAATTTGTGTCTGGTTTGTAAAATATACACAATAAAGACTTCTCATAAAATGATTTTGTAAATAAAAAGGAATATTGATAGTTTAAAAAAAAAATTGGATTATTTAATCGTTAAAAGCTTTTATTACATAAAAAAAAAAAATTTTAGTAATTTAATTTGGTGTTGAATATTAGATATCAAATTTAATATTGTACATTAAAATCTGCTGATTGTAGTTTTATCATATAATTGTACACTAAAGGAATAACGTGGGAACACACTGTTTTTTTTTTATTTTATTAATTTTTTTATATATACTCGTAGGGTGTAGAGTTTTCTATATTTGGCATTAACCCTATTGTGAAAATTAATTCTTATTTTCAAATTTTTCACAGTTAAATTAATGAAACATAGATGGCGTCCATAATTTATTTTAACAGCTGAGGGCCAGTGTGTTGCCATAAATTCCTTAATTTTAATTTGTTTAGAGTTGGAACATAGTATGAATTATAATTTTATATGGGTATTTAAAAAAAAAAATATTCAATTTTTTTTTATCCGGGGAAAGGGGTATTAATGTGACAGATTAATTCACATTAAAATTGTTAAGAATATGAATTTTTGAATGTTTGCAACATTGCGGAAAGGAAGTGTGGATAATAAAGTTTTGTTCACTCACAAGTCGCCTATGAAATTTGCAACAATCATTCTTCAGCGGAATTAGATAGAGAAACGCACGTACCTTGGGATTCTCTCACGACAACTCGACATGTAAAAATCAAATTAGTTTTGTGTAATATATAAAAAAGTTTATTTTAATTCATAATGGATGTTAAAGATATTCATTCAATTTTTATATATAATGTTATAACAGTGAATTAGTGATTAATCCGCCATTAAGGTAGGTAAAACGTTGTCGAATTATTTAATTAGTCAATTGTATAATTGAATGATGAATGGAATATTCTTTTAATTCTGAATTTCTATTTTAATCAGATGCGGTCCTAGCTACGAGTTCCTAGTTCCGAGTTCCTAGTTCCGAGCTCCTAGTTCCGAGTTCCTAGTTACGAGTTCATAGTTCCGAGTTCTTATTTCATAGTTTCTGGTTTCCACTTAGAATAAAATTCTAAGTCGGATACAAGACATGGACTCGTGATAAATTGTGGAATCACATTAATTACATAAGTATTGAACTGCATGAAACTATACTAAGTTAGAAGAAATGTTGAGATCGATACTGTTTATTCTATGTGGATGAAGAAGTCTTGAGTTGTGTCTGGGAGGAGTAAGAGAGACTACAATTAAAGATAAATATGGGATGGATGTCTGGAAGGGGTCCCCACAGAAGGAATTTGATCAGGTCGTAATGTAGATTTTAAAGTTTTTAATTATGTTGTATTCATACAATGTTCCAATGTAGTTGGGTAATTTTAATCTATTCATACATTTTTTTTTGTATGTGATGCACAACTGATTTGTCTCTTAATTGTATATATATCTTATATTTAATTATCAATAAATTGTATTAAAAATATTCATAATATGAAAGTCCAGAATAGTCCATATAGAGTGTTTCGTAGAATATAATTTTTGCAATTTTTATGAAGGAATTTCAACCCATGCTCTGGGATAAATATGAAAATTAAGATTCTGTATGGAAGATTCTTACTAATTTTATTTGTTCTTTTCTCATGCTCTACCGAATAACGCCACAACATTTAAAACATTAAAAATTTCCATGTAAAGCGTTTTTCGAAGATTCGCCTACAAATTGCAAGTACCTAAACTCTTTTTAACCACGTTAATTCATTTATTTATATTTTTTTCATTCTTTCCAATACACTGATCACAATACTTAAAATTTTATAGAAAAAATGAATTTATCACGAAGTACGATCTCTTCCAACTAACCCGATAGCTTGTCCTACCTTATGATAATATCATTCGCTATTTGCACTTAATTATTTCTTCTGATCATTCATTGATAAAGATATAGCAAATAAAACATTGAAAATAGCAGATATAATTAGTTTTATTTGAAAAAATAATAATATTTAAGTGTTGTATTACAATACAATGGGGAACTTTCACAAAAAAAAATTTTCAACCCAAAAAATAGTACAGAAAATTAGAAAAATTACGGTACTTTTTATATTTTTAAATGTGCATTTTTAAGGTTTTTATCACCATTTAAAAAAGCAATTTTCACACTTCGCCGCAAAAAGGTTCACTCGTGGCGGAGCAGTGTTTGACAATATCAGGCGCTACAAACAGTACTAAGAGTGAAATGTGTGGCAATACAAAATAGCGCCTAGCGACGTCACACCGGACTAATTCAATAACAGAAAATATGGATTTTTAAAATGAAAATAATGAATGAAAAGTTTTATTTTATGGTTTCTTATTAGGATATTCGTGATCAGCGTATATCTATTAATATGAATTGATAACATTTATTCATATTCCTCACACATGCATGTTCCCTATTGATAAACTTCAAAGTTGAATTTAAATGGTGTGATGTAATGTATATTCTTTGTTTTGTTTCATCATCCTTTGAGTATCTAGGTAAAATCAATAGACTCAATCATTGTCTTTTTTTTTCTAAAATCGTATAACAATATTTAACAATTCAAATATAACGCAATCAGTTCAATATGAAATATAATATAGTTTTCGCAAACTGTGCTGCATTTATTTTTTTATAGGATAGACAAAAATTGTCACATGGTCACCCCATAAAATTGTTTGCTAGTAAGACGAATACACTAGTACGACTATGCCACTACAAGGAGATCATGAATATTTAGAGTATTTTTACGACGTGTCATACTGCGCTATTACTATTCTCCTATAAGTTTGATAACGAAAATCACAGCAATAATAATCATAACACTAGGTACCACCTACATACATACAACTACTTATTTACTTTTATAACATCACTTGAAACATCCCATCTGATACTCATCCTTCTCTCTTTTCCCGGCGAGGTTATTTTATCTGATGTAATAATAATATTTTTCCTCAATTTTTCAACTCGACGGTTTTTAATATTCTCTAATCGTCCTTCAAACTTTTAATTAAAACAGAAGTGTTGCCATTAAGATAGACGATTTCACATTATTATTTTTTTGTTTCCCTCTATTCACCCTGCTGCCTATTTACTTCGCAGAGATTAAGTATACTTTCAACTGCTACCGATATCTGCTTGGAAATTGCCGTAGTTAAACTTTTGATTATTTTTTCAAGATTAAGGCAAAATTTTCACAAAGTGTGTTTAACGTTAAATTGAACTTGCTTGCCAGTTAATTCAGTAGACTTCTCACATTGAATTCAGAAATAATTTTTATCCCTACAAACCATTATTTATATATATTTATTTATTTATTTCTTGAAAACACACACACAACAGACAACAACTATATATATATATATAATGTACAAGGTAGAAAATAAAAAAAATAAAAAAATTGTCCAACCTAGTGTATGTACCTAAACTACGTTTTTCAAACTCAAATACAAATGACGAGTAATTATATTATGAGTGAATATCTTTATTTTGGTGCTGTTATTATGCCTCACATTGTAAGTTTATTGGATGCAGCTGGTCTGCTGGCTACCCCACTTGTGGGATATGCCGTGATGGTGTAGTAGTAGTATTATGCCCCACGATAAATAATCAGTGAAATGTTCATTAATGTATGTACTTAAAAGAAATTATTTAGATATTCTGGACACATTTTTAAATAATTAAAATTAGGTATGTTAGGAAAAAAATGTCAAAGAAAATTCTGAAATATATTTTTACAACCTAGCGCCCTGACTCTAGTTCATGGTAAAAAATAATCCACCGATTTTGTGAAAATAATGAAACGTGTAACAGACTATCATGTAAGAGAGAGAAGGATGGGTATAAATAAATAGTATTTTTATTGAAGAAATTCATGCAGCAAGCGACCCGTGGTAAAGTTGGCTGGCCAGTGGCAATGTAGCGAATAATGCGCCTGTATGAAATATTGATAGCCAAGCCATTGTGACATTCATACGTGTGACTACATGACTGTGACCACTACATTCCTATAGACTTATAGAGGATATTCGCTAGTATGCTTAGCAACTTATAAAACTTAGGGGAATGTTGGGACACTAGTCGAACTTAAAGTTTCAAACAACCCCAAGTCGTCATTTGTTTTTTTACTGAATTATAAATAAAACATAAGAATACCTACTTTTTTTCAAAGCCTTACATACCAAGCATAATAAAAAAATAACTCCACATTTTTCCCATTTTCATAGCAAACAACTTTCTTTCAGCCTCTTTCTTTCTTGTGCCCAGTATTAGTATTAGGTATTAGCCTAGGATTTAGACTTGTGTAGTAATCTGTTAGTCACCAATCTTCCCCAATGATTCCTGTTCTTGATCTTCAATCCAATGCTCATTTGTCCCATTAAATTAATGTGATACTAGAATTATCTTGTAATGATTCCAGTTTTTATACATTTTGAAATATTTTAAACTCATTAAAAACATTCGAAATGGTATACTTACAAAATATTAGTAGATTTGAGGCATACCTACTAGTGATTCGGGATCCGTTTTAATATTTAATGGCATAATACGAGTTTTACGTCTAGTTTTGATATGAAAATAAGTAAGTAACAACATACTTGTGTAGTGTGTGAGTAGTGGGTGCACCACAATATATTATTTAATGCTTATAGCACAGTTATTGTATAGAAGGAGTTATTGTATAAGCGAGGAGACATAGCCGAGTAAAGTGGAACACAGCGACATTTTCCTCGAGACTACAAATATTTGTTTTACCGCTTAACAGCAATACAATACAATATATAATATGAAAGAAAGCCTGAGGGATCGACGTCATGCATATTTTATTACAGTATACCTAAAGTATATACCTATTATTACAGTAACTAGAGATGAGATTATATGCAACATACATATAATTATAGATTGTTAAAATTTAAAACATGTCAATATATTGCATAATATATTATGTATGAAGATGTACCCCATAATTATCCTAAATCGCATTCATATATTGTCTATGTTGGGTTCCTCGATATTTTACGACAGGACTGTAGAATCTTAGGGTTCAATGTAAGTTTTATTTCGGGATTTAAGTGACGAAGAAGAAAGAGTTCCACAATTTATTATAAAATAGCTCAATACTAACGGGTTATAATTATACTCAAATATGCATTTGCATATAATATGGTCACTGATACTACTAACATGTGCACAATATCGCACGAAAATTTAAACTAGGCTGTGTATTCTGCGGTTTTCGTAAGGAGTTTTTTTCTACCTGTGAAAGTTATAATACTAGTTGAAATAACTACCTCGAACATACCTATTAATCTAGAGTGGTTCAAAATATGTTTGATACCTATGTACATAATGTCCCCCAGTTCTTATGAAAGCATTCGTAACTCATTCGAAATTCGAATATGATTCGTTGTTAAAAAAATTATAAATAAAAAATACTTTAGAGTTTTAAATTTCTTTATTTGTCAGTTACACGTGTTTCGGGTTGTAAGCCCATATTCATACAAGCCCATATTCATTCAGTATGAATATGGGCTTACAACCCGAAACACGTGTAACTGACAAATAAAGAAATTTAAAACTCTAAAGTATTTTTTACTTATAATTTTTTTAATTTAAAAATGGAGTTTTACTCATTAAGTGAAAACAAAATCAATGATTCGTTGTGTTTTAAGTGTATATTTTGATAAACAGTTCACGATACTTCAAATGTGAATTGGTCAAAAATCTTATGGAATGAAAATAAAATACGAAATACATTAATGCATTTCAAAGACAACCTATTAGGAAGGGTATAAATTGATTAGATAATTAAAAGCAATATGGAGGAGATCTTCAACCAGGAATGACTGAAAGGAAGAAAAAGGAATCTTGATGGTACTGTTGAGAATGACGAGAAATATTGCATCAAATATTGAAGCACAAATGAAGCTATACCCCCCCCCCCCCCATAGTAGTCAGAATAAACATACGTTGGTTCTAAAATTATAAATTAAACCGAGACGGTAAAGTATATAAGCTTCCAATACCAAAATAGGTAAACACAGTTGACAGCTGTAACAATAAAAAAATATTTAGCCACTGCCTCATCCTCCCTACTAAAAATCATGGGTACACCCTTGATGAGAAATTATGTTGAAGTAAAAACGTTAGCATAATATCTGTACTGTTTACATGTCTTATTTCATATCTGATAATTTTTTCACTTGTCTTTATAGCGCAATGACTATCGTCAGATGTAAAAGGTCATGAAGGGTTTAACATGAATCGCTTCTATTGTGAATCTCTATTATTCCGATAAGAATATCCAATTGAAAGTTTAGACAAATCAATTGTGTCGTTGAAATGTTCCTGAAAAGCTTTACGAGGAATAGAAAAAATGACCGAGTTGATTTCCGTCAATAAAATAAAGAGTTAAAAAGTCGAATGCTTACTCTAAGTCCATTCTGCAAATGTATCTCCTGTCCTGTAGGTAACTACTCCATGGATACTAGTTGTGCACTAAGCCATTTTTAATCACTCGCAAAATTCTCTTACAATTAATTTATTACTGTTGTGATACGGCAAAATTCGAAAAACAAAACTTACAGGATAATAATATTCCAAACATTACGATCACCTAATAAAATCGTTCGCTTACATATTAGTATTTACGTTTATTTTGCTAATAATAATTTTGTTTTATTATTTTTTAGTGCATTGAATTTAAGTTTCAAGTTATATATCTAGATAAAAATCTGATTTTCACTATCAAATTTTGGCATATAACTACAAATTTACAAACTTGAATTAAATTTGGCAAGCGATTAACCACTGTCAGAAAAACATATTATTATTTTTTATCAGTAGTTTATGCTTTCTATTTTAATAAATGCTAATGAATAAATTCGTAATTTTATAAATATATTTTTGTAGCTTATTTTTACATTATAAAACTCTTATTGGTCGCAAATCACTCGTACCGGGTGGAATGCCTATGAATAATAATAATATAAAGCTATTAAAAAAAATATCTTGTGAAAAAAGATGATCGTAAGAATTTTGATAAATTCTTTATCCAAAAATAAAGGGTGAAAACTATCAATGTGTATGCGGCTATGCGCATGTTTATTCAGCATTATAAACTTGGATAAATGATTTCTGGCAGTTTTGGTACACACGTTTTATGAATACTTAAAATCTCGGTTTATTAAAAAAAATGGCTGTTGCATCTACATAAAAATTGTCCGAATTGAAATTTTAACGTCAGCGTATAAGTTGCAAACTTCACGTATTGTTTGTGAAAACTCCATCAAGCGAAATAAATAAATACCAAGCTAAACAAATACAGAATCAAATACGTACTCCTCTCACAAAAGAGAAGCTTTGAAGCGAATACCTATTCCAGCCATTATATGATAACAACTTGTATTACGACAATATAATATAAATACGAAAAATACCATTAACTCTATACATCCAAAGTTCGTCTAAATTGCAGAAGTGGAATTCAGATTCTTAAAACATAATAGTGCAATGTTTTCCAGATTAACCTACCAGCACGGTTATATAAATTATCTAATACAAAGCTGTAAAACATAGTTTATATGGCGAATATAATACATAATACTTATACATAATCAAACCCAAAATGACATGCAAATAATAAGAATGTAAAATTCATCACAAACAGATGCCCTGAGTCGGACAGGTATACAAATAATAATATTATTAGCATTTTAATAATTAGTCGAAACGTATTACTTCTAGTGGAAGTAATGAGCCTATACAATACTACGTTCGGACACAATAGATATCCAAATATGCATAAAAATTATATATCCACACCGCAAAGTATTTAGATTAATTATTGTACCTGCAGTAAGATGGGTGATTATACGGCGGATGAAACACATATGACACTCATTCGTTACAAGTATTAATAATTATTAAATTAAAATATTAAAGTGAAATTATTTTATACAAAAGAATTTGTACACTCAGAATATTACCATTTAAAAGGTAAGCATACTGTTAATTTTTTTTTAAATATAGAATAGAATAATGTTTAAAATAATAAGAAATTAACAGTTGGTACTTTTTTGAAATCGCAAACATAAATTGGCTTACAGATACAAATCAAGGTTTCCCAACGGACTCGGTTATGTTAGCTGATGATAAAAGGGTGAGGAAAGAAATAGTACCTACCTACCTAGGTACAATGGAGAGTAGAAAATGTGGAGAAAACGGGAAGACGAAAAGGGAGAGAATAAAATAAAGAAAAACATAACCGGAGATATTTGCATTCAGCTAATGGCGGTTACGTAAGACCGTGATGGGAAATCAGGAAAGCGTGGAGAGATGAAAAAAAAAATAGGAACAAGAATAGGAGGAGAGGATAACAATGCAGGGTGATAATATGGGTAATATTGCATTCGTAGCCTGTTGGAAAATCAAGGACTCGTCTCCGGGAGCTTTTGAGATGTTTGTTTTAGAATTGATGCGGAATTAATGAGTTGGGAACTTTTACATTATATTTAAAGCATTTTAAATTTATCAAAAGTACGTATCGACATCCTACTTATATCGAAAATTCACTTCTGTTTTAGTTTTCGATATTTTTTTATATCGTTAAAAAGATGGTGTTTACAGATATATACGATATTGGGTCAGATATTAATTTGTGTAGTGAATTAAGTCCACATCTTCAACATCCAAATTTATTATAAAACTGGACGAAACGCTTTCGTTGAAAAAATGAGAATTAATATAAAAAAATGATAAGACGAGACATGTAATAAAATAAAATTGTAAAGCGGCTTGATATCATTTTTGTATATACACATTTTCCCCAACTCTATTTCATGTAGTAAGTATTTATAATATCCCATGAGGGCGATAGGCGTTGATTTAAAAAATACGTTTTAAATGGCAACATTAAAACGGAGAGAAAAGAAAATAAAGTGTTTTTAAAATGAGTTAAGAAATATAAAATCCGGATTGTGATGGCTAACGTTCGTGCCAAATGGCTTTGGAACCAGGACGAGCGGAGGGAGGGAAACAACAGGGACCAATTAGGAATTAAAATCTATAAAATAAAAAATGTATTCAAAATAAAATAAAGTGCGTACATTTCGTACAAACTTTCACGAACGAGTAAGACTATTGAAATGAAAATATCGTAATATATAAATATGGTAGGTATATTTGCAAACATCATGTATAAATATTTATTTATTTATTTAATACAATATATAACTCATGCCGTATATTGTAATAAATAAATAAATAAACATAAAATTTCTTCATTCCAACCACTCACCTTGAATGTGTTTACTTTTATGGCACAAAAAAGAAAACATATACATTCATGATATGCAATAAGTTTACTTGTTAACAATCTTGTGAGAGATGCTGGAATACTATAGATAGATACAAGATAGGCTTATCTTAGAACAAATATTCAAGCATAGAAATTGTATGTATAACATTGAGTATATTATACGAATAATAAATCTAAAAACGGCTCTGTAATTTTGAGGGTGGTTGGGAGAAATATGTTTTGGAAAATATTTCCCTCTCTTGGCGCATTTGCTGTTTTACTACTTTTATTATTATTTGTCGCGGGGGTTGTGATCTCGGGTAATTTGATCGTTACAAAAACAATTTGTAAAAATAAACAAGAATAAATATACAAGCATTCACATATAATATTATATAAATTATGATAAATGTTTTCAAAAATAAATATTGTTTACATAGTTGTAATGTTTTTGAAACAAAATCTTAACTCAACAACCCTTTTCAAATTGTATGGTAGGTGGAGTCCTCGGTAGAAAGTAGCTGTCCTACTCTTCTTTGTCCCACTTTTCGGGTATCCTGTACAAATCAGATATAAAAATATCTCTTCGAGACAGTAAACATCTTCAATTTAGTGATGAGTTAAGGCACCTATCCTAAACTTATTATTTTCTATTGGCACGGAACGGACAACTTCCAGTTAGTTAGCTACCCCACATGTGGAAGATGCCGTGATGATATGAATAGTCAATATGAATGAATGTAATTTTTTTTTTTAATATGAAACAAAATGTGGGAAATAGACAGGTTTAGAAAGAGGTGAATCTTGATCGCTTGTAAGGAATTGGATATAAATCATACCTAGTGAAAGATAAATAAACAATTTCATACACACAATAAACAACGACGTACCGGAAATGAGTATATTGCAAAGACAGATTCATCTTTTTAGTATGTGGATATATTTTTCTAAAACCCAAATACATTCCAAATATTTTTTTCATTTATCTATATTATTACAGCGTATTATAATATTATTCTACAAATGTAATGGCTAGTAAACCAACTGCATGAAAACTTACAATTTGTCCTGTCAGTAAAATTAAGAATGTGTGGTTACTTCGTGTTTATGCCACCGAACCCTTAAATGTTCTCATCGGAAATGTGAACTGAAAAAGACTCTTGCAATGATAAAAAAATTTTAAACTTTTCAAAAAAGCATTTAATACTGAAATAATCAATGCAATGTTTAATATCACCTGAAAATCAAAAGTGAATGGTTGAAGGTATACACAGTTATTAAATTCTATAAAAAAAATTACCAGATTTTAGACAAGCATATGTATTGCCTAATATCTATTTATGTTTATGCACTCCTTCCTGTCTTATCGTTATTTTCAACTTCCTCTGTTTATCAAAGTTTTGCTTCCTGAGTACAGCTAAAAGTTTACGTCTTTTTTTCCAGTTTTCCTCTATAAACTTATCCTTTATCTCTAAACAGCATTTTCCATTAGTTTGGGGAGTAAAAAATACGCGAATTTAAAAACAAGCTCGATTCTATAAAAGTTTAGTCACATTATGTGATAAGTGGATCCTCTTTCTCATCCATTTAGATATTTTGTATATTTATTATTAAATTCACCAGACAATCATGTGATATAAAGATAAGTTACACGTTAAATAAAATAGGTAGATCAAGAGACATAAATATCAGCAATCGCAATTAAGACTGTCATTAATTAAATTATCTACGATATACAAGTATTACATAGATATACGAGTACATTCTATTGTCTTTGGTTGGCCTCTTCGAAAAACTTTTTAGAAGAAACTAGTCATTTCACCACACTGAGAAAAATATTCACAACGAATCATTGGTACGTACTATCAGATTAGGACCAGAGATAGTACAAACGATTCATTTGTACAAATCTAATATATTAACTTGTCGCAAACAAAACGTTGGTAAATTTACCAACGTTTTGTTTGCGACAAGTTGATGTTATTATATAGATTCGTTGTGAAATTTCATTAATATTTTTCTCAGTGCAGTGATTCACTAATCTTATCTTTGCTACCAGATAATAATAAATTGATATTTTGTAAATTTAACAAACGAAACTACCACACAATCCTTAAAAAAATACAATGTCGCTTTATTTGGTAATGTCCCAAATGGGACTTAAACCCGCAAACCCATTTTTTCGCAAGAAGTACTTTACCCAATTAAGCTACTAGGCGACATTTCGACGAAGCATATCTCGCAAAAAAAATAGGTTGCCGGGTCAAATCCTGTCCGAAGCACTACCAAATAAGGTGACATTGTCTTTTTTATGCCTGATGTGGTTGTTTCTTGTGTATAATTGACATATGAGACCGGATTAATTGGAAGACATCGCATTTTAGCGATAAACTCGGCCTCTGTACATTGAATTCTATAACTGATATTTTTATAATACTGTTTTATTTTGTGATATTGTAACTGATGTACAGTGAAGAATAAAATAAAAAAAAAAATAAAAAAAAATATATAAGTAATGTTAAGTTGTAAAAAAACACATCGATAAATTAATGTTTTCTCGTAAACTTGAAACTTCTTTATACAATGAATGATAGGTACACATTTCATCCAAGTCCCACAAATAGGATGACCACTGTGCCAACAAAACTATTTTTAAATTATTTTTTACATCCGGATATTGACTATTATCATCTCATCAAATTTAAGCTGCTTATGCGATGTTTTTAAATTATTCGTTTATTATATTTTACTTACCAGTAGCATTATGAAATGTGTATATTAAGTGGTGGTGGATTTTTCGTATTCCTTTGCGGTGGGGGGTAAAATGTAAGACAATAGGTAGTACGCTTTGACGCATATGGCAGCGATGAGGCTTGCCACCCATCATGCCGCGTCAAAGTGGGTGAAGGGCACAAAGAGGAGAGCGGAATGCAGGGTGGGAGTTTTGAATGTGAGAGGAGGGATGGTGAGAAAGACGGACGAAATTTTAGAGATGATGAATGATAAGTATTTGGATGTTTTGTGTGTCTGCGAAACGAAGAGGAAAGGGTGTGGTATTAAAGAAAGTGATGGAAGGGTCGAGTTGTGGTCTGGTGTTCCAGATACACAACACGCATGTCAAGGTGTGGGTGCTTTTTTATCGGAAAGAATGAGCGAATGTATGAAAGGGTATGAATGTGTAAGTTCCAGGCTAATCTGGATCCGTTTCAAAGTGGGGATGACTAGGATCTTACTCATAGTTGGGTATGGTCCTGGGAACGATGCCATAGAGACGGAAAAGGAAGAGTTCTGGAATGGCGTGAGAAAGATTGCAGAAGATAAAAAAGAAAATGAAAGATTGATCTTGGCAGGTGATTTGAATGGATGGGTGGGTGTTAGGAGGAATGAACTTGAAAGTGTTTTGGGAATGAATGGAGACAGTAGAGTGAACGATAATGGCAAAAGAATAATTGACGTGTGCTTGGAGATGTATCTCTTTGTGGCGAATACCTTTTTCGCCCACAAGGAGATCCACATGTATACCTGGGAGAGAGGGAATGAAAGATCGATGATTGACCTCGTGTGTGTGGACTCTCGTCTCAGGAAGGCGACCACGGATACTAGAGTGTATCGAGGCGCTGAGCTGGAGACGGATCATTTTCTTGTCGTCTCAAGAATAAATCTATTCTCCGGTTGGCGTTCGAGAACACAAAAGTCCACGCCATCTATGAGATTGAGAGTCGAAAAACTGAAAGATGAGAGTGTAAAGAATGAATATGTAAAAACTGTGAATGAGAAGCTGAGTGCGAACGAAAAGAATGATCTAACGATGAATGAAAGGTGGGATGTCTTAAAAAGTGTGCTTGTAGGAAGTGCAAAAGAAACATGTGGTGAAGCTAAAGTTGGACGTAAGAAAGGCGATGCATGGTGGGATAATGATGTGAAAGAAGCTGTAGATAAGAAGAAGAATGCTTGGAAAGACTTACTGAGTGTGAAACAGTGTGACACATGTGAAAAAGAGCGAAAGAAAGAAGTTTACAAGACATGCAAGAAGGAAGTGCGTAAAGTTGTGAAAATGAAGAAAAAAATGCTTGAAGATGAAGAATGTAAGAAATTGTCTACGTATGCGAGTGAAAATATGAAGATTTTTTGGAAGGAAGTGAAACGAAAGAGGACGGGTTCAAGTGTGAACAGTATGAAAGGGATTAAAGACAAGGATGGATGTGTGTTAGTGAATGATGAATGTGTGCTACGGAGATGGAAGGAATATTTCGAAGATCTGTTTGAATGTGATGGTACAAATGCAAATGAGTATGACGACAGTGAAAGCAGTGTGAATGAAAACAATATGATAGACATGAATGAGATTATGAATGCATTAAAAAAAGCGAAGTGTGGTAAAGCTGTAGGGTATGATTGTGTTGCCGTTGAGCTCATCAAGTCTGGTGGACCGGGGGCTCTCGCGTGGTGTTTGGAGCTTTTCAACGATTGTTGGAGAGAAGGTGTTACACCAGAGGATTGGAAGAGGGCTATCATCTGCCCCCTGTACAAAGGGAAAGGCTCTAGACTTGAATGCGGGAGTTATCGGGCTATTAGCTTGCTGAGCTCAATAGGGAAACTGTATGGTAGAATTTTGATTGAGAGAGTACGAAAGATAACTGAGTGTAAGATATGGGATGCGCAAGGAGCTTTTTTGAATGGCAGAGGGTGCACCGATCAGATCTTCTCCCTGCGAATGGTTATAGAGAAGTTTCTGGGTAAACACCAGAGGCTTTTTTGTGCGTTCGTGGATCTGGAGAAAGCATATGATCGAGTGGACCGTGAAAGGTTGTGGCGCGTGTTGTCGGAGTATGGGGTGAGCAGCCGGTTGATCCGCGCAATATCTTCACTTTACGTGGGAAGCTCCGCTTGCGTGAGGGTAAATAACACTCTATCGGAGTGGTTTGTCCTCACCAAAGGAGTGAAGCAAGGTTGTGTCATGTCTCCGTGGCTGTTCAACCTATTCTTCAACTACTGTATGCGACCTGTGAAAGAGATGGATGTTGGTGTCGAGCTGAATGGGTTTCGGGTGAATGCATTGATGTACGCAGACGATTTGGTGTTAATGGCTGAGAGTGAAAGGGACTTACAAGAGATTGTTACGTGTGTGTATGATAGTTGCAATTTGAATGGTTTGAAAATGAATGTTATGAAGACGAAAGTTCTTGTTTTTGAAAGAGAGAAGGAAAAAACGATTTGCGAGATTAAAGTTGGTGACGAATGTTTGGAGCAAGTAAGTGAGTATGTATATTTGGGAAGTATGTTTACGAGGGATGGAAGATGCGATGGGGATATTGAAAGAAGGAAAGTGGCCGGTGCTAGAGTAAACGGTGCACTTCGACCCATTGTCAGCAATGACAATGTGTCGAACATGGCTAAAATGCTGGTGCACAATACCATTCTGGTACCGTCACTTACGTATGCAAGCGAGACATGGACGTGGTTGAAGAAGGACGAAAGTGGAGTAAATGCAGTAGAGATGCGATCGTTGAGAAGAATGGTTGGTAAAACGCTGCGTGATAGAGTGAAGAATGAGGATATTAGAAGAATGAGCGGATGCAAGAAGACTGTTGTGGACAGAATGCGCGTGAATAAACTACGGTGGTTTGGGCATGTTGAACGAATGAACGAGGTAAGAATGACAAAGAGGATATACTTATCTGAAAGAAAGGGTGTGAGGAAACGCGGGCGTCCGAGAACCACGTGGCTTGATCACGTGGATCAAATTCTCAAGGACGGCCGCGTGTTGAGTAAGAGGAACCGACGTGCGTGTATGAGGAACTGTATGAATGTGGAGGAAGCGAAGGAAGTGTGTAAAGATAGATCTGTTTGGCGTTCCGTTCTCTCTGCCTACCCCACTTGGGACATGGCGTGAGGGTATAGTATAGTATAGTATAGTATAGTATATTAAGTCGTCTCTAATAATATATGTACAATAGAAAAACATTAGCAATCAAGAGTCTAATATAAACGAAATATACTAATGAGCATGTGACATAAACACAAATAATATAATATACTATTAAAGTTCAGAAACAAGGCTTTTACTTGATAATAAGTATGTAGGTACTATATACTAAAAAGGATCAGAGCTTTTGTATACTACAGAGTATTTCTATATACGTGTATATGTAAATTTCCGCTTATTAAAAGCGTGACTTTAGTTTTATGACGTATAACAAACACCGTATAGTATATTATAGAAACACAAGGGAAAATAGAGCCTTTACAAACAGCATTGATTAACAGAAAATCACAAGAAACAAACAATATGCCTACCTTCATAATAATATGTGTTCATAATACGCTCCTTGTAGTAAAGCCGCGCTATACTGACATTAGCAAATATGTAAAAAAAAAAACAACTTTTGAAAACATGAAATAAAGTCATTAAAATTTATATATTATTGTGAATACGTAATGTAGAAGCGAAACTTACTTAACAATACTGACAAACATGTACGTAAGTATTAATTTCATTAAGTTTTTTTATAGAAAAACTTTCATTACTATACAAATAATTATACAAAGTGAAAAATCGAATTGAGCAAAGTGAAAAAGTGTTTTTGAATACCTAAAAGTAAATAAAAATAATATATTCTTGTATTTCTCAGGATTAAAAGATAGTTTGATCCTATATATTCGAAATTAAAAACTTGTGTACCAAATTATCTACCAATAAAATTCAATGCTAATTTGATATCTCTCTCTCTGGTTTCAATCCTGGGATTGGTTTGCAGCAATTATCTCTTTAATTCTTCTCCTCCACTCCTCCTTGTCTTGTGCGGTTCTTTTGAATTCTGCATATGATGAGCAGCGCATGTCCACCAGCAGGTCCTCTAGGTACTCTCGGCGTGGGCGTCCCCTAGAGTTTGTCCCCTCGGTCATACCCTCCATTACGGCATGCAAGAGGCCTTCTTGTCGTATTACATGGCAGATCCACCTTGCACGCCTTTCTGACAAGATCTTGAGCAGATGCCTTCCTCCTTCGATTCTTTGAAGAACTTCTTCGTTTGTGATGTGATCTCTCCAGGAAATTCCTAATAGTCTTCTATAGGTCCACATCTCAAACGCTTCTAGTCTTCGTTTATCTCTTTCAGATAGGCAATACGTAATAAAGTTTGTTTTTTAATGTAGTATTAATAAGAATAATAATATTTGACACAAATCAGTATTATTTTAAATTTTCATTTTAACTTAAAAATGTAAAGCTCTAATAATTTCTTCCTTTACAATATATGTAAACGTGAATGGAGAAGCATATTGTATTTACTTTATTAGAATTTGAATTGTTTTAACATAAATTGTGTTGTATTATTTGATATCAACACCACCCATGAATGAACGTTATAGAAGTGTTATAAGAGTAGTAGGGCAGGAGGTGCACGTTGATAATAAGCGAGCCTCTCCACAATCCCACAAAGCTCCCATTAAGACGAGCAATCGAGCACGTAGTTAAATCTCAAAACCAACTGTCATTAAAATAAAATAAAAATAAAAAACAACGACACACCACAAAGAGTGCCTCGAAACATAACAAAGAGCGCGAAACTCGGCACTCCCCAGTTATGTTCATCACTTGTCAAACGTTTCTTGCATTCATTAAACTATTCCATAACTAAAATATTGAATGATTTTTATTTATTATTTTATTTTTTTACAATCTAGAGAATCAAACAGTCATAACATGTTCTTTTATTTTTGCTTAATATATTTTATATTTTTATTCGATTCTTGCCACAAAGCTTTACATCTAAGAGAGCGTGAAAAAAAGTTTGATTACAAAATAATTAGTTGAAAATCAAAGTAAATTAAAATTAATATAATATTTCACGTATCGCATACTGGAACAAAAAAAAACGCAAACAAAGATTAGAACAGAATACCTATTGATAATTTGGATTAACTCATTGAAAAATAATTTACTTTCGCACATACATAAAAAATATTAAATTTAACAAGAATAGAGTCTACACTTAAACATTTTTCAATATCTTCAACCTTCTTCTGAAAGCTTTAGATGAAAACGCGCCCAAAATCATCATCATAGGAATGAGATAATGGTAAAAAAAAACAAGTCATTAGAAACCTTGTAGATAAAATATACAAATTGAAATAGTTTTGCATGCACTGATTTAGAAAAATGAACACGTTGACATTTTAATTCACTTATGTATGTACAGTACACAGAATAGGTAGAGTGAGTGTTCTGTACATTCCCCAGACTATGTTTTCATCTTTTTATCCTCGTCAAGCATTTGACGCTGGTGCAGAGCTTCAAAGACCGACCCTGAAAGGGTCACCAGAGTCGGATTAAATATAATAATAATGAAATACTGCATCATTTGCATGCGGAAATTGAAGAGAAAAATATTGTTTTAAGTGTGATACAACTGGCAGAAATATACGGGGCGGATAAAAAGAAATATATTATTTATAATAAAATGATAAAGGAGAAAATAAAAGTTCGTAGATTGTAAATAATATTATTTTTATACCCATAGGATGTTTAATGATGTTAGAATACGAACTCATTTTCAATTTACTTATAATTTTCTGTAATATTTATGAATTTAGAAAGCAATGACTCTCACGATATATTTTTATCATTTGAGATTATATATTACAAACCCTCTATACGTACAAAATATATTTATTTATATAAAATTTCTAGTACCTAATAATCTAGATAGGTACATTAAAACAAGTGCTTCTTTCTACTATAAATGATTGATCACGATAGAGACGTCTTTCTCAGGTCATTATCAATCTTGATGATGATTGATAATGACCTGATAAGTCGAAAAACTTCTCTCTCGCGATCAATAATTTTTAGTAGAAAGAAACACTTGTTTCAATTACCTAATTATGGAATTCTACTACGTATGCACCGATACAACTATTAATGATCTAGTTGCTTATGTTAACCTCATTCAAAATACGGAAGTAAACAAAATCAATAATCAATGAGTTATAGGTATTTATAGACTACTAGAACGTTTTAATAAATCGCATGCATAAATAATTTATTTGTTGGCACGATGGAGACGGCTTGCATGTTTATTACGTGCAGCTGGTCTGATGGCTACTCCACCTATGGGATATGCCTTGATGCTAATCATATGCATATCTACCATACAACCTTTTTTAAATTCTGCATAAATGTGGCATTATACATTGTACTAAAATCATCACCAGACTTGCTAATAATGTAGAGGTGCATTCATAAAAAACGATCTAATAAATGTTGCAATCTTCAAAAGTATTCAGTGTAAATATGTTTGTATATCCTCCGCAACAACTTGTACGAGTCAAAGTAAAGCTCTCTATAAAAAAAAATCGAAGATTTTTTTTACTATCCCTTATCATCATGCCGTTTTCGTCGCGGGGTAGACAGATAGATAGCTTTGAGTATTGTTAGCATTGTATAATATCTTATGTACGATAATAATAGATTTATCTCATATAATCACACTACTAATTTTTCTTTTCCTCGTGAATAAATTGGAAATTTATATTAACCTCAAAAACTATCACAAAGAGGTTTCGGCCGACTTGTGAAACCTGTCCGAGCAAAGACTTAAGAATCCGTGACACCTGAGCTATTGACAACCGGTGTGGCATAGACGTAACGCTCTTGCCTTTGTGTGACAAGATCCCGGGTTCGACTCACGACCATGGCAAAATGAGCAATAAGTGACCTTTATCTCATTGTCATGGATCTTGGTGTTACATGTACGTAGGTATATGTGTTTGGTGCATTTTTTATACGTTTGGTGCGTTGCATTGGTACACATAATACAAGATTCATATCATAATTTGAGACTAATTTCATACATGTGAATTATTCATATATGTTATAATTTGATATGTTATTAGAGTGTGTGGAGGGTTCTTTCAATATATTAATAAAAACTATACAGTTATTGCTGTAAGATGAGTGAAATTTGCTGTGGAAAAGAACCTTTTAATTCCCACGTCTTTATTTTTTACCTGAAGATTTTCCCCGAGCGATGTCGCGATAAAAACTAGTGTGTAATATTATATACAATGTTTGTTGTGACTTTAGTGGACATATTTCAGGATTTCGCCTTCTCTCTGCCCAAACGGGATGACGCAGCGACGAGTGCAAATGAAGCAAAACACAAAGAGGTCTGATAATCCCTTTATGCGTGGACCAGAGGTGATATTGTACATATGAAGTGAGTGGTGTTATTATAATTGTTAATAAGGAGGAAATATAGCCGATCATATTTTGTATTTTATTTTAACATAACGAGGTGTAAATGTTATTATATTTTTGTATCTACCCATCTACTTTATAAAATATTAATATCATTTATTTATTCCAACAAGTGAAATTTAATCCCTTCTCTATTACTGCTTCCACCCATACAGTTCCTACTATGTAAAAATTAATCTTTATAAAAAAACCTGTATACATTTTTCGATCATTTCCAATGTTTTACCATATAGACCATTAAAGGATGACGTCACAGAAAAATCATTGAGGGGCATCAGGCATCCCAACACAACAGACGATTACGGTGTAATATTAGGTGGAACGCCTAAAGAATACCTAATAATCAAAAAAACTGTCAGTGTCGATTTTGTTATTATTTTGTCGTCAGACTTTCTTTTTTTTCTCTTATGGCATAACATCTTACAAAGATGATTTGCGCAATCTGACTGTTTGTTCCCCAAGCAAAAGCAAATCCATAGACAAGACCACGTGACCTTTAATGGTCTATTGTAATATATAGGTATAATAACCAATTCATTTTACTAAGTAGATCATCTGTATATTTTGATATAAAATTTGAATCATATTTTTTTTAATTGAAGATTCATATGTACTTCTGAGATGTTTGGTAGCCTGCTAGTGGAATTTATGACTTGAATCAAGTGAAACTTATTTCAGATCCTCCACCTTCACGACAAAAGCATATTGCTTATTCTAATGTTTTTTTAAGATGTATGTTTAAGGTTTATTTAAAACACAGACCCATCTATTAAAAAAGGAGTTTGTTTTTTCATGATAAGGCAAATTAGTAAAGAAGCGCATACAATATCATTGTTGACATTAAACACACCACTGGATAACTTATAGGTGTATAATTGCATGTAAATATAAGTATAAGAAATGCATGAATATATTTGGAGTCCATTCTAAATTCAAATCAAAGAACTCTACATAACTATATACCATACAACAATGTACATCCTTACAATCCTACAATGGCCCATACATTATAATGTTTGCTAACCCGTCATATGAGCTTGACGTAGTTTGCAGTAGTCTCACTACTTGATCTGCAAACTAAATAAATACCTACTAATTCAACACAATAATAATAACACATATATTTATATCAGTGGCGTGTCTTCCATAAAAGCCGGGCTCTAACTTTGTTTTTAAAGCATTAAATTAATTAAAAGACAATAAAGATATAGGTACGCAATATCGATTCGAGAATTCGAAATTTCACTCCCTCTTGTTTACTTGAATTCATCCGTTGTACATAACATTAATGCTTGGCGTCTTAATTGCAAATGTACTAACGATTATATAAGGCAAGAAGTCAATTATTTCATTCTGTCTTGCTGGCACATGTGGTTGCTTACGGGGCAATTTTCTGTAATATTTCTATCTCACTCTATCACAGTACTGATACGCTATGATGTACTAGAACGCGTTGCACGTAAATGTTGTACTGTAGGGTTACTCTTGACAAAATCTAAATACGATCTTAATCTTAATCATACGACGCGCGAACTGACTATTAGTCAAAAATACATGCATACCAATCTCATGGTAGCGTTAGCGTGGTCATTTTGACCATCAAGTGATTAAGATCAAGACTAGATTAAGATCATATTTAGATTGTGTCAAGAGTAGCCCTGCTGATGTGAGTATTTATAGTATTATTTCGTGAATTATACAGAAAATAACCAAGACTTATGATCGCATGTAAACAAATGCATCAGTTTTTATCCGAACACTCTAGGAATTTTCTCTGAATCTTTCAAAAGCAATAAGTATTTTCATTCGCTCACCTTCAATATAAGTTGCCCATTTTAGCTGCTCGATATAAGTCACTAAATATAAGTCGCCAACTTAGTTTTACTTTCGCACAAACAGTCAATTGATTGTTTGAGTACTTTTTTTCGGTCGGCCATTTAAATATACCCATTTTTATAATAATTTATTAAATAAGGTTTTTGCATAATTGTTCAATTGTTTAATTCTAATTAATAAATTGATTTATTAATTAGTTAATTAATTTATTGTTAATAATAGTTTAATTTTCAATTATTCATAGTTCACTTTCACAAGCTTATATTTTTTTTTTAAATAACGTTGACTTTTGATATATTTGTATTGCGTGTGGGCTTACTCGTATGAAAACTCTAGATGCGCCACTGTTTTGTATATCTGATAATATTATGTACGAATACGTTTGTGAATCTAAGTTGAATCAAAATTATTGTATCAAACATGCTGTTTACAGTTTTGTAGATGGTTTGAAAATAAATAACAAAACGAAGTGTATGAAATTTAAACAATCATCTGAAAACATTTCACTTTGATTAAAATGCATATAAGTAGGTAAGTCGGAATATTATAAGTCACACTCTAAAAAACTCATCATAATAAGTTTAAGGCAATAACATGAATTCAACATCGATTGCAAAAAAAAATGTATCAAAAAACAGCATATATGCAGTTTATTATAATTATCATAATTAAATTAAAATCAAAAACATATCTAAGAAGAGTTTATAAAAGATATATTTACTTCGGTAAAAACAGCAAATATTTCTTATTTTCCCGTGGTTTTTGAAAGAAAAATCATATATATTTCGCATTATTATTTTTCTATGTCAATAAGTCAGATATATAAAAATAATAATACTCAAAAATATATTGACCAAATATACTTATATTGTATAGAAAAACGTAAAACAAAAATAATGGAACCAATCATTTTGTGCAATGTGCGAGTTTATCGCAGAAGCGCGATATCTTTCAACAAACGCATAAAGCAAATGTTTCTCAATGTTTTTTTTAATCTCAATAAGTACGCACTGTTTGCAGTATGTGTATCTCATTATTATTATGTAGGTACCTATAGGACTGTAGTTATATAGATATGTATGCAGATATTATGAATCTGTTAAGTGGTCCCGGCTGGCTTCTGATTTGCAAGACAGGAGCGCTGGAATGTCCCATTGTGTTGAGATTTATCTCCTCTAACAACAACAACACATACCTCACTCTACCTACCAACGAACTTCATATTAACTTTATTTACATATGTATTAAACATCTCTTTGCTACCTTATTACTTACTTAGGTACATACTTTATTATTTTCTATTAAAGTATTTTATTTCGATATTTTTAACATAACATACAACGACTTTATCGCCAGGATAAAGACTCTCCTTGATTTCTGTATCTGTTGTTTCTTTTTAATAATTAATATCTCTTTTGTGTTTTTTTTTGTTATTGAATATACTTTTCTTTTTATTCCATTTTTCCTACTGAGATCGCCTAGGCCAAAAGCTGTTATGGTCTCAGTGCAGGGTGATAGTTTTAAAATAATAAAAATACTTAAAAGAGAAACTCTGTGTTATAGGTACGTTTTGATTATTCGCAAAGTGAAAAAAAAAAAAAAAAAAAAAAAAGTGTCTGTGAAAAAACAACTGATTTATGTAAGATGATAGCAAATAGAGTTGAAATGAGTGTGATAAGGAAAACAAATCAAATCTACAATTCAATTTTACTGAGCGTTCCAATTTACTTAATTAACAGACGCAGTAAGGCCGCTTACCACCCCACAAGTGGGAGAATGAAAACCTCTGTGACTATGAGAGGACGCTATGCTTCATTTATTGACTGATTATTTTACTCATAGTTGTTTAAAACAATCGTAAATTAGTGGATAGCTATAAAAAGAATAAATTTTACAAAACGAGAGAGATAAATTGAAAGACAAATGTTCGAGTATTTTAGAATTCGAATAGCGTGTAATTATAATTCCCTTTTATATGAGCATTATGAAGAATACGTTAGTAATAAAAAAACATATATATTAGATATCTAAAATAATAATAATAATAAATCGCGTGGAAATAATATCACTATTTTTATCAACATCTGATATGAATCATATTAAATGTAGAGATTTAAATCTATGAGGTGGGTAAATTACAAACTATTGTAGATATTATATCAAGAAATGATATCACGGACAATATTACTCTAACTATGTAGGTGGCTACGTATGTAGGTATTTGTGTAATGATATTAGGAAATAAGTAATGCGTGAGCGTGATATCATACCATCAAAATGCCCGTGAGAATATGTCCAGACCTCGAGGATTGCAGAATTGGGAGAGTCGTCGTAATATGAATGAGAACCCATCCAAGAATTAACTACGGTACAATACAAACCTTATATTGGACACATTCAAAATGAAAAATAGTTTGGAACTATGTCACTTGTAACGCTAGTAGGTAATCAAAGGTCAATCAGGAAGCATTATAATAATGGTATACATTACATAAGGTACCAACTTAACTGCTGAGTACCTATAACATTACGTTTCTGAAATATGCAATTTTTCAAAATGTTACTCACGCTATACCATTCCCGTACTTTTTTAAAGGGCAGCGCCCGCCACATACCTCGTGCCGTACCTGGAGATATGTATCTCCATAACGACACACACATGCACAAACAAGATTAAATGTCGCATTAAAGCGAGAAATGCTGCCCCGAGGGAGCACTCTAGATTTAGCGGCCACACACCAAAAATTTTTCAAACCATTCCCGTACTATAGTACTTTTTGTCACGTAAAAAAAACATGCTTATACTTGACGCGTTTTTGTTGGCATGCCACTCTAATCTTTATTTTTTATGCCACCCATGAGATGCATTTATAATATGCAGTGAATTCACTGGTTACACATTTTTACGTCATTTGTTCACTTTATACTCTCAAATATTAATCATGGAAATCAAAAATATGAAATAGTACGGTACTTGGAATAACTTTGTGAAAATTCATTTAAATAGAATCAAACTAGATTTAAAATAGTGTATTACTTTCACTATGAACAATCCCGTGGAGCACCCGGTAAAGAATTGGTCTCCCACTCTTCTGCGTAAGTTTTCGAGTGCCCTGTAAAAGGCAGGTGTTCGAAAAAAATAAGACATTTTACATCTTAAATTCAGCGATGAGGTTTGCCACCCATCCTGAATGTCTTGATTTTATATTGGCACGAAGAGGACAGTTTGCATGTTTCTTAGATGCAGCTGATCTGCTGGCTACCCCACTTGTGGGATATGCCGTGATGGTATAGTATAGTAGTATAGTATGAACAATATTTTACTCAGAGGCCTTTCGGGTAGACACCCATCATCAGTGAGTTTTAATTAGAAACTAAATATAAGGGATCATTTAAAAAGCTAAAAGCTATAAAAAATTAACGCTACTTTCTCAGAACAGACAAAAATTTAGAGAGGCAGTAAGCTCTATCTCATATATTATGACACGTGTAATTTGGTTGAGAAAAAGTTATGCCAAGTTATATTGATTTATATATGTAGCAGTTGAGTTTGATGCTATTGGAAAAATAAATTTAAAAAATTCGTCGATGATAATGTATAGAATTACGATTGCTTACTGAATATTAACATATTAGTATATTTATATATGATACTGAGAGGCTTACTTCCACTCCATTTAACAAAGTATCTTACACCATTCATAATACATATTATTTTTATTACTAGATACTATACTGAAACAGACAACGTGTCACAAAAAAGGTAAACTTGTAGATTTGTTCTACAGAGTGTGAAGATAATATCAGAATTAATAATAATATGTATGTACGTACCTACATGTAAATCGTTATTGTATTATGAATAGTGTAATACAAAAGATGTGAATGGATGGTTAGGTAAATACATATGGATTGTTGTTGTGATATTTTTATCTGTTGCCCTTTACAAAATATACATAAACATAAACCTCACACGATGTATGTCAAACCACACAAGTTAGTACATAATAATTATCTACTCTGTCTGCGGTATAATAATATTCAAACTAATCAATTTGTCTCAGGTCAGATATTAAAATATGTAAATTTTATATTAATATTGTATAAAATCTTTTTAAAACACCATGATTTTTTTTATTTTCGAATTTTATATACGCATGCAATATTTAGGCTACATAAGTATCACAAAACTTCCCGATAAAAAATCCAATGAAATAAGTCAATAAAAAATTGTATAGCATTCTTCTTCTTCTTCAAGTGCCTTGTCGGGTCCCCCCAACGTTGGCGATCACCTCGGCGAACTTGTCCCTGTCCTGCGCTACTCGGAACAGATCTTCCACACTTCGGATGCCGGTCCACTCCCTTATGTTTCGCAGCCAGGACATCTGTCTCCTACCGGGACCTCGGCGTCCCTCAATTGTATAGCATTAATCAGCCAAAAATCTATAAATAAAAAAACTTTATACAATTCAATGTCAACGTATTTTGAATTTACAATTCAACAATTAAAAGTTATGGCAAAAATCATAACACACCTAAAAACAAAATATTAAACAATTAATTCAATTGATTCGATTCTTTCCATGATTATCACTATCAATTTTATTTACAAGTCAAACCACATTTAAAAAAATGCCTACTTTTTAGCTTCATTATAATAATTTTCCGCCCAATGTAGACACCTGTATTGTTTACATTATTAGTTTATTAATATTTTTATGTTTAGTGACCTACTTCAAGTTTATTAATATTGTTTGTGGTGTTTTTTTTATGTAACAAAGTGACACGTGTAAAAATTTGTCAGTACTTATTGTTTTTTTTTATTGCTTATTTTACTTAATTAGAAAAATATATCTTTAAATTTCAGATAATGAAGTCAAAGTTAGTTATACTGACGGACCATGATCATTGTAGATCAACAGAAATTATGTATGTATCTACTACAGCAGAAAAACTGGATAAGACCAAGTAGATGACCACTGTACGACAAGACTACTTACTCCGCAGCATCTCTTCAGTTAAAAGGTAAATAAATATACATATCTCGGCAAAGTTACACGATTTGGATCCCAATGTTAGGTAACACCGGTTGTAACTAATGAAAAGTATCAAAGAACGTAAAATCTCATAATTAAGTCACATTCTGTTGGGCGAAAATCTCGGCTTTTGCAACTAATCATAGCAAGCCAAAATGAGAGACGTCGTAGAGTGGGAAGAAAACTTTTGTCGTAGCTGCACAATATATAACAATGGACTGGCAATATATTAAATACTACTCCGAACAGCACACGACAGGGAAGCATTCTCCAAAACGATCAGCAACGTCGGGAGGACCTGATGTGAAACTGAGAGAAGAAAAAGAACAAATCATTTTTCCACCTCAAATTAATATCAGAATGCTTTAATCAAATAAAAATACCATACATTGTGGTATAATTAAATGCGTGAATTTAATGTCCGAGTGTTGTATTGTAAGTGGTATTATTAAGTGCAGATATAAATCAGATGGCGTGTAGAACAAATAGAGTAATAAATAAATGAACGAATGAATGAATGCTGTGGGGTAGGCTTGTATAGAACTAGAGGTATAGACACCTACCTACAATATATTGTAACCCTAAACAGTACTAGAATAATATTCTACTAAATAGAACACCTCACTACCTATACAAAGAGTACAATATTGTTAATAGGGATGAAACATTCTGTTTCTCAAATCATACAGGTAATTGCAGATATTAACTCTTTTATTCTCTAATCACTCGTAAAAAATATATGCTCTTCAAGTATAGGATAATATTTATCCAATTGAAAAAATCATATTAGTCTAGATGTCTTGTTTAATATTTAGGTACCTATACTTTAATAGCGAGTCAGTGCAAACCTGAGCAAAATCAAATATAATTACATATCAACATATAAACACTAGATTAAGTCTTAAGTGTTAATCCCAAAACACATTTTTAAATTTATATAATTCATACATACAACCTAAGCAACTAATAATGTGATAATTTCAGAAAGATCTAAAAATCACTCACGTTTTCAACAACTCATGTATTTTTATGATCAACACGAGTGAGTGTTCTTATACACGTATTCATAAGTAAGTGCACGAGTTGTAACAAGTATAAAAACGAAGGTACGAATTTTTATTCGATTTGTAAATGTAGTACGTGTTAACCCTAAACACCTTCACCCTCTACGCATGAAACAACATCTAATGGAAAAGAAATATCCAACTAGTGAAATAAAATCAGTTTCTCCCCCATCCCCCAAGGCTATGAGCTATTTCTAGCTAATGTATGTAGGCCCGAACTATATTATTGAGTATGTACTGAACATTACACAGTGCGTTCTGCCCCGCGGTATCCGAGTTAATAAAACAAATCAAGTTCAAGTGAAAACAAATCGAATGATTCGATTAGAGTCGACCCTCCTTTATCCGAACAACAATATTGTAACTAAGTAGTTTCCTATACGCAGCCAGCAGCCAACGGGCAACTCTCTATAACCTAATGATATTAGTTATAACTCCCTTTATAATCCTACTTACAAGTACGCTAATACAAATTTAATTATTTAATATGATTACTAGGTATATTAATGAAATGCAGGATTACAATAAAAAAAAATACTTTATTTATTATTTATTTACTTTATCCACTAAAAATAGTCTAACATATTAAATTATGCAAAGGTTTTGACAGAATTTTACCGGTATTGAATTTGATCGATCGTAAAAAATATTTTCAAATTATTACCACGTTATGATATCCATCAACAACTCTATACGCTTTTCCCTTATTTTTATTATCTCATGTTTGTGTTTTTACCTAATTATTTTAAATTACAATATTGAAAATCCAAATCTCATAGTGGAAAAGATAGTATAAAGTGAAAATTGTACCCTACTATGTTCCATCAACTGCTAAGACATCGTTGAGTGAATGAAATTCATGACAGTAACACACACATACCTATATTGATTAGTACAAAGTAGATACACAGTGATAGAAGAAAGGGAGAAGAAGAGTAGTAATATAGTAGGAACTACTCTTAGTAAAACAGGAGAGTACCTACATACCTATCTAATGTGTGGGAACAATCTCATTAGAGAAAGAACGGCGCGGAAGGGTCCTGGACATTAACTTCATTGAGGGGATAAATGAATTTACTATTACATCTCTTCAACATGCAATGATTATTTTGAATTATTATCCATCCCTGCAATAAACTTACCGAACTCATTCCCCCCCTCCCCACATCTCTTTTTCATTAGACAACTAGAAAATATGTTCTCATTGAATAATATATTTCTTTGTAAGCATACGCATGCAGTAGATTTTGTATTTTTAGCAAAATTTCAAACAATATAATTATAATTATCCCTCCCATGCCTAAATTTAAAATATTGCTCTAGGAATCAACTAAAATCTTAACTAGAATGTTTTATCGAATCAATCTCTCGCGCCAGTACACCATATTATTTATTCATTGATTTAGCTGAATTGGTTAGAAAATTGGCTAATTTTCTAAACAAATTGTACGAGTACTAAAAAATATGTGAATATAATATGGTGATACCAATAATTTGATCACCTACATTTTAAATATAATATTTTGTTTGCTATTTCGAATAATTTATTTATTTATTCCCAAAGGGCTCAAATCACTCGAAAACGGGTGTATGGCCAATAGCATAATTAAAATACTATGGCAATTGATCATCATCCGCATTAATAAGTTAGAGAAAAATTATAATATATTTATTATTTTTATTTACAACTGAAGTAACTCTATCAGTATGATCCAGTGAAAATATGATATAAATAGGTACTTACACGTTTTGATAAAAAAAAAATATAGTAATATACCTACTATTGAAAGTGGTGTATTTCTTTATATACTCCTGTATTCTTATCACGCTTCGTCTGTTTCTACAATCAAATCTTCCCTAAAATCTAATATCGACGTAGATAGCGAGAGGTCGCTTCCTATTTCCATCAATATTGCACTAGGAACAGGATCGTAATCTCAAAGAAAATCTTAAGCAATTTTATTTCAAACTCGAATGTTTTTTTTTTTTTTTATTTTCAAAAGTTTTTATAATTTAGGTTATTATCGATCGATTGATTAGGGTCGTTAGAATTCATCTAGATGTGGAATTAAGTTACTTGTGTACCAACGGAATATACAGTTAAAGATTTTTTCGAAAATTCGATATGATATTCCAGTTTTATACTTACCTAGAAAATTGAGAGTAGGAAGTTCTACAGAATTTTTCAGAAGGAAATAAGCTTCTATCACTCTGATTCAAATTATTTACACTTTTATGTCGTTTTAATAAAACAGAAAGTCAGGAGCCTTTAAAGTCAAAAATATTGTATTTTATAAAGAACTAAGTAGGTACCTTTCATTCATAGTTTTTTAATGACGTTGACAATTATGCAATCGAAACTAATGAATATCATTTTTGGTCCATCGAACTATTTTATAGATCTAATACGACTCCTTCCCTGGCTAAGGTACATATGTACATACGTGTAGTTAGTGGGACTAGAGAATGGAAGCACTCCATCTTATATATATGTTTAGTCCCAAGATACTCTTGGCATACGTTACGACGACCAATATGTTCATTCTACAACAAGTATTTCTTGTATGAAAACCCATCAAAGGAAACTCTGCCTTAAGCTTTGTAAGCAAACGGCACATTTCATTGAAAACTTGTAAGATGCTTATTGATTCTTTTCAGTCAAATTGAGCTTATTTATATCTAATGTACAAAATATAAGTCCCTTGACAAGCGATGAATAAATTCGCGATATAAGTTTGTGTATACTCTATTTATATCTTAACAAGTATGCATGTGTACATATAATTATACTTTTAATAAGTCAGATTATACACACAACTCCTCAAAGATAACTTTATTCACATAATTTATTTAAGGCATTTGAACTTCGCTGTTAATTGAATCAACAAATATACACAGGCACTCGCAGCCAATACAATTGACATCCAGGCCCACGGTATTCCACACTATATACAACTACATTTTGTATGCATATGCAATATGTTTCTTTGTAAAAATAATAATTATTTAATTTCGTATAATGTTCATTATCGTTTATTACATTTTATGTTTAATATGAATTCATACAAATATGTAAACGCACAAAATTTTCTAATAATCTTGAAAAAATTATTAATAGACTATTATTAATTATTTCAGAGTATTGTTTCATACAAAGTCACCAACACCTTTCATGAAATCTAATTATAATTTTTATTCAAACTGTAATTGCCATCACAATTTATTAATATTAGGTATAATGAATAGGCAGAATTCACTTAACAACATCTAGCATCAAATATTTCGTACAATATCGTTCCATCGTAAACAAGTTCAAAAACAATATTATCAATAATAAAAGTGGGTGTAACTAGAATTATTAATTTATTTAACAACACTATTAATTATTGAGATACCCAAATCTCAGCTAAAAAATTATTCTTTTCCACCCATTCTGAATGTTTTATATATTGGAAGTAGCTGGCAAAAAATGTACAATATCATTCCATCGTAAACAAGTAAAAAACATTACAATAATAAAATTCGGTGTGACTAGAATAAATTATCGAGATACCCAAATCTTAAAATTATTCTACATCACCCGTTCTGAATTTAATAATAATAAATACCTACTTCATTCAATCAATTAATAACAATGCACAAATGTTGAGAAAATTTATCACCAATATGGCTACAATTAAGTTGCAGCAGCCTCAATAGGTTGTCCTGTATTGAGGCGTACTACGTATAAAAAAAATAATACACGAATGTTTTATATCTTGGATTTAGCTAGCAAAAAACACACTGTACTTGTTCACTAATAAAGTGAATTAATATACTATTTCATTATAGCATGGCAATAACGAACTGTATGTTGATTCCACCCAGTTAGATCAGTGACTATCTTACATGCAAGAAATTATCGTGATGATAGTACGTAGACACATACAATTAATTATTGGTGCAAGTATAGTACCTCCATAATTAAGTTTTATTTGTATTGTATATATCTCCCACTCTTCTGCGTAAGTTTTCGAGTGTCCTGTAAAAGACAGGTGTTCGAAAAAATTAAGACATTTTACATCTTCAATTCAGCAATGAGGCTTGCCACCCATCCTGAATGTCTTGATTTTATATTGGCACGAAGAGGACAGTTTGCATGTTTCTTACATGCAGCTGATCTGCTGGCTACCCCACTTGTGGGATATGCCGTGATGGTATAGTAGTAGTAGTAGTAGTATATATCTAATGGAAAAGGTTCACTTCCTCGCTGTGTTATCAAGAGTTAATTTAAGGGTAAGGAGGTAGAAGATTAAGTTGTTTAATGTAAGGTAATAGTACCACGCATATAAAAACAATTGCATGTTATTATTTTAATATCTACTCATGTGCAAATAATAAAATATTAAATATTTATATTAGTTCTTCGTACAATGTTCACGCTGCCAGGGTGGGTGGCATATTTTAATCTGGAGGGGTGAAAATTTAATTTCATTCACCACTTTCGGGTAACAAACAAAAGCATTGGGAATCCCCTTTTAATCCTACGCGCAGATCTTCCCTTTGCCAAAATCGAATTCCACGACCACACCCTTCCAATCATCATTTCACATTCCTGAAGGATTTTTTTTTTCTAATTATAGACCCGCATTAAAATGGAAAATCCTTAGGTAATACCAACATATTAATGATTGTCATTTTTCTATTGTAGGTACATATTCTACATATGTTAATAGGTCATACACTCGTTTATTACGGATGAAGGCTGCGTATTACGTCAAATAAGTAATTACATAATTTTAAAACTTTAATTAATTTAATTTAATTAGATACAATATATAACAGATACTGTGTAAGTATATCTATCTATACCATCACAGTTTACTCCCAAATGAGGTAGCTAATGTAATACTGTGTAAGTTTTCATAAAATTATGATATTCCTTCATTCAAAGTAAATACTGATTTGGAGATTCACTAATTTAAAAGCTCTTTTGATAGATGTCAGTAATCGTTGAATAGTGTCATGTTAATTTTTTTACATTAACTTTGTCTGCAAAACGAACTACAAGAGAATTAATAACTGAAAGAAAATAAATAATAAAATTTGAACATATTTAACTTGTCCAACAAAGTGCAAATACATTAAGATATAATTAATATTTCTGTACCAAATACATTAAACACATAATGTTTTACATATTTACCTATTTAGATATATTACATATGTGTCGCATTGTAGACGTACATATGTAATAATATAACATATGTGTCAGGAGAAACTAACTGTATATATACTTATCTTTCCTTTCGTAGGGTAAAATGGGGAGAAAAGGAAACATCCACTTTGAAATGAAAATATTTATTTATTTTAGCAGTAACATACTACGTAGGTACCTTCATAGTAGGCAGGCAATATTATTATTATATAGCGACGTAATACCTACATATTATCCAGGAGGCATATTTCCCCTGCGTTACCCCCCGCTGGCATCATATCCGCTCACCCCCTAGCCTTATACATGCTGAAATACCAACATGAAACATACATATAAACAATTTATCATATAACATATAACCTTCTGTTTTTTCTTTTACCCTATTACACTCCTCTCGGTAGCACAAATCAGAAACAAGCCCCTTCTATTCAATTTTAATTTAATTTGGAATATAGTGTTAAATAAAATAATTTAACAAACTTCACTGACTTGTGAAAAATATAATATTTAAATTGTATTATAAAATATTTATTTATTTCAATTTTTTACAGGATACATACAGTTGATACAAAAAATACAATGGTCTATTACATATTTAGCAATAAGCAAACCAGTGAAGATCCCTATATTACCCTCATGTGCTCTACAAAACAAAACAAAACAAAATATGTCAAAACTGTCTGTTTGTATATATAAAATAAATAAATAAATAAAACGATTCTAAGAAGATCGAATTATCTCTTCTCACTACTCCTGGGACTGGCGTGTTCATAAGTCATTTCTGAGACTGATGTTGTCTCGAGATGTAACCTATTGCACAAATATTTCAATTAATATGAATTATTCACATATTCCGCAGTACATCAAGTGGATGATAAAGTAAATCTATCTATCTATTTCCTCACGCCGTGTCCCAAGTGGGGTAGGCAGAGAGAACGGAACTCCAATTAAATCTGTCCTAACATACTTCTTTCGCCTCCTCTACAGTCATACAATTTCTCATGCACGCACGTCGATTTCTCTTACTAAAAACACGGCCGTCCTTGAGAATTTGATTTACATGTTCAAGCCATGTAGTTCTCGGAAGCCCGCGCTTTCTCACACCCTTCCTTTAAGACAAGTATATCCTCTTTGTCATTCTTTCCTCTTCCATTCATTCCACATGACCAAACCATCTCAATTTATTTACACGCATTCTATTCACAACACTCATATTGTATCTACTACTTCTAATATCCTCATTTCTCACTCTATCACGTAACTTAAAACATACCTATTATAAAAAGTTGTATTTATTCATTTTCGGCATTCCACCCAATGTGAGTGGTATGTTATGTGTTGGATACAACATACTAAAAGATAAAACAGAACAGTCAAATAAATACCTTTCACATTTACGTTTCCCGACGGAAACAAGCAATGAGCCAAAAGATTTACGTAGGTATTACCTAATACAAAAATAAATATTAAAAAACGAATTAAATTTCTAAAATTACTAAATAAAATGCAGATGTATAATTAAAACTGTTTCATCAATGTCTGTAAATATTTACGGCCGTGAGTGATTTACCTATATAAATAACATAACATTATAAAATACTGCAAACTTACTGTTTCATCCGTGCCAAAAAATATATATCCAAAAAGTTGAAGGATCATTTTCATAATTATTATAATAATAGCACTGCGTTCGGAATGTCTCGTCGTTTGAGTTGGCACAATTTTGCACATCCAAGAGAAGAATTAAAAAGCGTACTATAATTCAAAGTCAATTCAAATTTCTTTATTCATAAAATATTTACAACACATTTATATCAATAATAATACATTAATTATGCAACAATTAACAATGCGTTGGTGTTGCTGCCCCACTAGGTACAATGCACCTCTATTGGGGCTAACAACAAACAACATAAACATTACAATAGGTAGTACAAAAAGATGATAGAAACAAATAAAATAAAACATAGAAACATCAGACAAGAACACTCACAACTCTAAGCCAACAAATAAAACATCTCCTTACATCTATCTCTACCATAATGGGATATAATGTATCAATTATTTGTTGATGACTGGTGACGGTTACTTGAAAACAGCTGTTTGACAAAGAGATATTAAAAAATATATTTGCTTTGTTTTGATTCTTCTAATGAAATTCCTAATAATAAGAATCAATGTTATATACATACTTAATACCTTTTATTTATATGGGTAGTTACTATATCTTATCATAATCTAGTCATTGCTGTATTTACCTACTACAGTTATTGGTCCATTCTTTTCCGATTATCATAACAATGTGCATGGTCACAGACAGACAGTGATTACGTCACAATATCGACCGTCCAACACATAAAGTTACTCTAAAGAAATTTTCCCTCCATAAAACTTATGTCACCGACATATCAAATATAGATATTATTCGTCAACCAAGTTTTTGAGTTAACCCAATGAAATCATTTAATTTCAAGAACACCTAGTCAAATGCATTAATCTAAACAAAAAAATTGTACATATAAATTAACATTTATTTTACATAAAATAGTTAATTGAAGAGAGACCCACCTTACACCCGAGAATCTCCGAATCATACTCCTTTTTATCCGCACATTCAATCCAAAATCACCTTCATGGGTGAGTGACTGGGCCGGTATGAAGGACCAGCTGGCTGAAACCGCCACCGTGGAAATCTTTTATACTACACACTCTCTTCAATGCCCCTTTTGAAAGTAGGTTAAAGACAAAATAACCATATTTTGAAGATTTTTCTGACAATAGTTTGACATTTTAGGTTAGTTGGAAGAGATCGCGCCTTTGCGATGAACTTGCTTGTATTTAATTTGAATGTATGTCTTCAATGAAATTGTATGTAATCAATGTAGAGTAAAGAATGAATAAATAAATAAATAAAATACTAGGCTGTACATATGTGCATTGATAATTTGGTTTTCTCGTTAGAAGGCTGCTGGTATATTTATTTACTTTTATCTCACACAGCATGAAAAAATACAAGTAAGTGAATTAACACAATAATGTTTGCAAAACACACTATAGTGAAATATCATAGCAATAGCGAAAACAAAAAGATTTGAATATCCCTCGCGACGCAAGTTTCATAAATTGCCAATGGACTAATATGTCGAGATAGTATGACATACCTATTATAATATATAATACACATATAACAATAATAATAGGTATCCGATATTATCTAGTGGACCACTCTGCTACTTTTGTGACGTCACTTGATGGTGTTGTTACGCATACTAGACTAACTTGTTATTATTATTATGAGTATTTTCTGTATCTATACAACCAAATAGATATGTATTTAAATAAAAGTAACTGCTCTTTTATACTAGGTATTAATTACTGTGAAATAATAAAATAATAATACTCGTACAATTCGTGAGAGAAAGCAATATCTCTGTGTGAATTTTAACACCTGTGTTTTATTTTATTTAATATCTCTTTCATTAGAATAATTTAGCATCCGTATTTCTTGATATTTTTCAATAAGATTAAGGCGTTTTCTGAAAATTTCAAATCGTTATCACAGTTTCAAAGCCTTCATAGCGTAGGTTGACGTGTATTTCATTTGCAAATGTAAATGAAGTGAACTTCATTTTTCCCTTCTTCACAATGTACAATAACGATGGTCATAGCATCACACATTATCATGGAGCTTCCAATGATGGTACCAGACAAGAAAGTCAGGAGCAACCCTTACAGGGGTCAAACAATCCATAATTTAGTTGTTTTCGCAAAAGTAGGATCATACATCTGATCGCCACCGACTCGCTCGACCATGCACGTCACTTATTGATTTTCGTTAGACAGAGAAATTATACCTTATCACTAGATTGCCCCGTTTTGGGAAATGAAATTGCACAATGTATTTCAAAATCACATGCGTTCTGTTTCCTGCTTATTAAAAAAATTGTGTTGCGTCACAGATATTCTTCCAATTACATATCAATTCCATTGTAGATATTATCGAAATAAATTAGTAACATTCGTTGCTGAGTATTGGTTATTATTTTATAGTGATGCTTTGAAAACACACTCATGTTACGCCACTTTCATACTTACGATATCCAAAAGATTCTCATTTAAAATCACAATGTTAAACGTTACCGTTCCCAAATATTTCCTCCTGTCTCTAAAAATCCCCGTGCCACCCTCGTCTCCCGCCGTATCCACCCCAGTCTCCACAACGCTATGTACATACTTTACTGAATAATACGGACAGTATTATGAGCAGAGGCTTTTCAGAGCTTTGCACTAAGCTTAAATTCAGTGATTCTGAAAATATGTTAGACTGTGTAACTCATTATAAACAGCTATAAACAAAATATTAAAGTTCTGTAATCTTGAAGCCTCAGGTAACTATGTACAAATTGAACATTTATTGCTTTTGTTTCAGAACATATTTTTGGGAATATTGATTAAAGATCTTATTTTCATGAATAAACCTGAGTTTCAATTACTAACATCAAAATTTTATTCAAAACAAAGAAAATAATTATAGAGGAATGGAAAATCATTTATTACTACCGTAATAGATTTATTTTTATATTATTGATTTCTTTAAATTACGGTACGTTCGTGACGTAAAACAATAGTTCACAGTAGCGTGAAATATGAATGGTACAAATGAACATATTATATGAAGAACGAATTTATTGCTGTACTGCAATATTTCTAACTTACCCAATTTTTGTTCTCCTGAATTCCTGAAAACAGACTAGATACTTAAGCATAATCAAAAGTTCGCCTGATATGAAAAATAAATTAAAATACTATTGTAGGCAAGAATAAAAATATAGGGAGTTCAAAGCTTAAGATTCATAGCAAGATTTTGTAGTTTAAAGATAAAAACAATATTTAAAAAAAAATACTTCACCGAAAGCTTTTTATCTGGTCCCTCCAAAGAGAGACCAGCAGGGTTACTCTTGACAAAACTAAACACGATCTTAATCTAGTCTTGATCTTGATCATACGACGCACGAAGGGACTATGGTCAAAAACACCGCGCTACCGCTAACGCGCGATCGGTTTGCGTGTATTTGTGGCCAATAGTCCCTTCGTGCGTCGTATGATCAAGATCAAGACTAGATTAAGATCGTGTTTAGTTTTGTCAAGAGTAGCCCTGCAGATATGAAAATTTTAAACTTTAACGGTGTGCTAAATTATTTGAAAATATTTTGCGTAATCGCATCAAGTGTTCAGATATTGTGAAAAGCAGACGTGCTAACATGTACATAATATTTGTATATAATTATATAGGTATACAGATTGCATACATAGAGATGTAGGTAGTTATAATAATATATAAGATGTATTAGGTTATAATATATAGGTATTATGTATTATCATTCAAGTGCCACTTGCAGGTCAATAGCTATTGTGTATTTGTGATGTACAAATTTATATACATAATAACAATACCTACATAATAATATCCAAACAAATTCTAGATACGTACTTACATACATTCTACGGAACGTTACACCGTATTATTTATTATATAATACGTAAACTTACAATTACTGTATATACCTTCCTATCATCAATTTTTTTTTAATGTTTACTGCATACGTAAGTAGTATAAGTGTATTTATTTATTACATATTTGTTTATAATGTTTGTGTGATAAAGTTTACCTGTGTACCTTCTATGTAACTATTTGATGTAATTATGATAATTGAATTAGGTATAAAATGTATATCTTCTTACACTCGAGTAAGTTAAAAATTTTCCTATTGAAACATTACTTTAAATTATTGAATGGAATAATTCATAATCCGATGGTATTGACAGAGTTGTCATTTTATGTACCGCACTCCTACAGTAGATCGCGGGGGCATTAATTTGTTGTTCTATCCTACCCATGGAAGAACAAATTTGGCGATGAATTCTCCGACCAACAAGGCAATAGTCTTTTTTAATTTGTTGGCTCAAAGCTGTGACATATTTTACTTATCTTACAGGGGATTTTTGCCTTCATTGAGTCAACGAACATTCTATGGTGATCTTTTGTGTGTTTGTTATTTGATTTTTTATGTGTATGCATGTGTGTGTATAAATTCATTTTATTTGCTTTTTGTTTTTATTTTGTTGTTTTTGAGTATTGTAAATATTGTGTAACTATAATAGGTTGTATCTCTTTGCACATCGCATTGGCTAAAAGCTGTAATGATGTGCAAAGTAACTTTAAAGAGAATAATAGTAATATCAATCCAAGTATTAATGCTGTGACGTGAGTGGGTATATATAATAAAATTGTTAATTTTATAATATTAATTTAACAATATCAAAGCAATGACATTATCCAACAAACGGCCACCCTTAAAAGTTTATCACCGACAGTCTTACGAGACAGTTTAAGTTGCAAATTACTTTGAAAACAAACGGGAAAACTTTAAGAGTATGTAGTCGTAGTACAAGTAGAAGATAGAAATTAACGAAACTTTATCAAACTTTACGATGTCTTATTATTGTTGCCTTTGTGTGAGATGTGAATACATAATCCTTAATGGATAATGAATTTCATACGACTTCCCATCCAGAGGAAGCAAGGGTTGGCTTTCATACGCACATTATCGCGACCCCTTCTGCCTTGCCAACCCCTCCAACTCCACAACGAACACAGCCATCATGGGGTGGAAGTCGAAGAAGAATATTATTATTATTATTATTACTCATTTGGCTATCATTACCCACCATTAATAATCACGAATTATAATAAAACAAACATCCGCATAATCCCTCCACCGCTGCCAAAGGATTGCAATCAAAACAAAATAAATTACACTAGTATCTAAATAGTACAGTACCAAACATGTAAATTAACCAAATTATAAGAAACATGTGTATGGAGTAAGTGAGTTTCAATGAGTAGGTAAAGAATTCGGATAGTAGCAAAACAGTTAATAGATAATAAAAGTGTATCCCTAAATCTATCATAATCGTCGAAATATATTGTTTCTATATTTTATAAAATTACTACGTTCAAATATAAATAGAATTTCAAAATATATATTTATGTTTGATCTCATGAAATTTTAATCAAAGAAAAATTCTTGTAATCTATTTTTCATAGTTGTAGAAACGACTCTATACAAATTTGTTTCCACATAAATTTTACATAATTTATAATAATGTGAATAAGTGCATACCTACATTACATAGTTATACTAAACTGCACAATATCCATATGAATATCAAACAATGCAATGTAAGAAAACAAAGATTCAAAGAAAATTAAGCCTTAAAAACATTATGATTAAACTTTGTATTCCTATTCTCGATTAAAGGAACTGCGGTTGGATTTAAAGTAAAGCGTGGTAAGTAATGCTAACTTTGTTCAAAAGATTTAGGTTTGTGTTTTCACACGTGAGACGTGATGTTTTCAAGTGTAATGTGGTGAAGGTATATACATAGTAAGTACGAAGTGTTGTATAAAGGAACATGGTTAGAAACTTTCAACTTGGCGGAGAATTAATTATACCTACTGTCAAGTAAACTTGAAAAGAAAAGCTATTTATTATGGAAAAATACCGAACTACTTGAACATTGATATTGTGTCTAATTCATATGTGATCATAGGTATGACTTTAGATTCTTGATGTCGTCAAATTATCTGGAAAATTAGTAAGAGTAAATTTAATGTTTTTCATGAAGTAAATGCAGTTTAAAAATTTAAATATACATACTTATTTGTTCGGTAATATATACGGCACAAGACTATGCATTTTTTAACATAAATAAATAAATTTTAATAACCAGCGACAATGGCATTAAACGAATGTCAAAATAATAAATTTGTAATACCGACAGACATATTATTAAGATAAATATTAAAGAATAAAAACATATTGGGAGAAAAAGTAAATAGATAGTAAAATTAATCATTCAAAATAAAATATTAGGTAGGTAAGACAAATGAATCAATATGAAACAATTAAAATATGTAACTACGTCAAACCATAAAATCCAGGATTTGAATATTCCTTCGTTAGCCATTCAGAATATTCACCTCGGGGCCTCAATTATGCAAGTCTACTGCCACTAATATTATTATCCACCAGTATGATCATTGAACAAAAAAAGTTATGAAGTTTATCCCGTGGAGCACCCGGTAAAGAATCGGTCTCCCACTCTTCCCCGTAAGTTTTCGAGTGTCCTGTAAAAGGCAGGTGTTCGAAGAAATTAAGACATTTTACATCTTAAATTCAGCGATGAGGTTTGCCACCCACCCTGAATGTCTTGATTTTATATTGGCACGAAGAGGACAGTTTTCATGTTTCTTACATGCAGCTGGTCTGCTGGCTACCCCACTTGTGGGATGTGCCGTGGTGGTATAGTAGTATAGTAAGTTTATTGAAGAAAGGGGAAAAGTGTAAATTCACACAATAATATTGACACTAAAAATTATTACTGGTATGTCAATGTCGGCTCGTAATAGTTGCAGTTAATAGATATGATAAAAGTCACATATTTATCAAATAATATCATAAAAACATATTATCTACATATATAACTTCGTACATAACAGTCACAGTCATGCAATCTGGACTTTTAAATTTACCTATATGACTTTACATAATTACTATGTAGGTACAATAGTGAGTACTAAAACTTCAAAACACTGCTCAGTTTCTTACTTTTGCTGAACTGACAACACCTATGTAAGAATTTCACCGTTACTCCATAATTAATTAAAGAGCTTAGTTTCAAGATCCTAAATGAAAGAGCAAGCTGCAAATAAAAGTGTGAATGTAGGAGAAAGATAGAGAATCTGTAAGTACCAGCCATGTTTATAATGTTAGAAGAGGGGGCAAGTTAGCAGGAAGACTTCAGGAAGGTGGTAGCTTAAGTTGCCGAGAAACCGGGGAGTTCGCCATAAATCTAAATTCTGGAACTAACAGCAGGATGAAATTAGTAGGAATTATGCATTTATCATTTCTGATGCGCTATGAACAATACAATCATGCTTAACTATAATTTCCCTTACAATTTTTAATTCAAATAGACGTTTAACAAAACTTTATTATAATTCAAATAATCCGAATTTTATTCCAGATACCTACAATACATAAATGGTTATGACTTCAATATAAATGTAAAACTCATGAATATCTTCAATTTATCACAAACTCATATAATTACTAATTCCAAACTATTACACCGCTGAATGGATGATGATCCCGAGGAGTCTCCGACAGATAATAGGTCTCCCACTGTTTTCTGTTAGCTGTCGAGTGTCCTGTAAGAAGAAGGTAGCCGTAAAACATCATTATTATGACATTAATATCTCCAGTTTAGTGATGAAGTATGCCACCCCCCCCCCCCCCTGAATGTCTCAAATTCTATTGATACAGAAAAGACAACTTCCGTGTTAATGCATATCGTTAGTCCGCTGACTACCCCACTAGTAAAAAATACCACGATAGTAGGTATGAAGGAATGAATTATAGATGATGATGGTAAAAGTACTCGTATTTACTCGATAAAGCCCGAGAAAGGCAATTGCTTCACGTATTTTGTATAATGTGTATGAGTGTTATAATGACGTGGTCTTAAAGCAAAAGTATATACACAGATTATTTATTACTTTTATCAATATTTTTTCAAATATGAATTCAAAATGTCTCATATATTTATGTTCAAGATAATCTTCTTAGAACTGTACTATCCTAGACTACACTGAGAAAAATACTCAAAACGAATCATTGGTACGGTACTATCAGATTAGGACCAGAGATCGTACAAACGATTCATTGGTATAAATCTATAATGCAAACAAATCATTGGTAAATTTACCAACAACTTGTTTGCAAAGAGTTAATATTATAGATTCGTACTAATGAATCGTTTGTACGATCTCTGGTCCTAATCTGATAGTACGTACCAATGATTCGTTGTGAAATTTCGTTAGTATTTTTCTCAATGTAGGCTTACCTAGTTCTAAATAATTTAAATCTTAACCTCTTATTTATTTGTTCTTCTTAACATCTTATTTATGCTTTCGAATAATTAAAGATCTCGAGAAGACATGTTTTTACTGAATTATGTATTTAGGTGCTAAAGTAAAACGGTAGAGCACACAGTTTGATTACGAGACAACTTTAATTGCTAAGAAACTATTGGACAAATAGATGTAAAACCTATAAACATATCAAATGTGTAATTACTTTCAGGCAGCTATAAAATATATACAACGTCTTATGGAAACAGCGGGTGTCTTTGCTGCGAACAAAATGGCGGATCTATATTCCTTGTAGAGGAAGTAGCGTAGTAGACTTAAGTAATTATTGTTACCTACTGGTGGTGCTTTGATAATAGTAATTATTATTATATTATATTACATTGGAGGGTAATAAAATAATAAGGAAGAGTCCCTTCTTCTTATCGTCGGCCATAAATATTAAAACAAGGGGAAGAATATCCATCTTGGATGTGACCGGAAAATTTAGGATTTACTCATTATGGCGGGGCCATGACATCTCAAGAGTATTTCTTTTCATGAATCGCTAAATGCAACTTGTTCTATGAGAAACAGTATTATTAAATCAATATTATCTTACATAATTATGTTCTTCATTTTTTCCGTAAAGAATTGCAGATAAGTTTCATAACATGTTTTAACTATTATAGGTAGGTACCTCAATCAGTTTTCTTCAATCATATTATTTAACTAACTTCATTCACACTTCGCAACAAAGACACGATGTTTCGTTTTGAATTTCATTGTATTTTAACCACAATTGAATTAATTTTTTACAATCTATTTTTAATTAATTATTTATCTCGTTTACTTTTGATTAACTTCCTTTTATTTTTTAAATCATTATCCTGTTACATTTATATATAGATGTATATAAAAATACTATCGACAAGTGGACTAATATTGCTAAAAATTGTATGTGTTACATTTGTAAAAAGTTTATCGAAATGCCAAATAAATAGTGATGATAATAAAATATGTTGATATAATGTATGTAAATAAAATACCTTTACTTTGAAGTTTCGTTCAATTGACAATTCTGTCATAAATACGTTAACAATATAGCAACCGTTTAAATGCTTAATGCCTTCATAATTCACTCGATGTCGGGTGCCTTGCCGGAAAAAAAAAGAAAGAAAGAAAAGAAAAGAAAATGGATAATGTCTATGCACAATTACAAAAAAAAACTTTTACTAATGATTTGCAAACAAGAAAAAATCGGAAAAGTTAATGATCATAATAATACGCATTGTGTAAATTGTGTAAAAAATATCAGAAATAGTTTTGATGTATTAGTGATACCACCCTTAGTGTATTAAATATGAAAACTCTTTCGTTTGCATAGTTCAGTAACCACCAGCACCAGCCTACTTAACGTATAAATAAGAGGTGAAGGGACTATGATATACAACAGCCACTATCGTTATTAAGGACTAACATCTCTGTCGCCTACAGACTACTTCATTCTTTAATTAAAGGTGTTGGACAAAATGTTTGGATCGTAATATGGAGTGGCGCTCTTATACAAAGTAGTACTAGTAGTAACTCTGAACCTCCCAGCACGAAACCTTTTAATTAGAGGTGTCGGACATTATTGTACTGTACCGTAGTAGTACCAAATAGTCGCATCTACACACCTGACGTATCTTCCATACATATTGGCCCAGGATGTAACAATGTAACCAACATTTATTTAATACAAGTATTGTTTTCTATTGGATCCAACATATGCATATATGATTTAACTTCGTTTTAGTATTTTGATAATCGTTATAATTACAAGCCTTTTATAGGGCTATGTACCGAAAATTCAAATGTTAGTTTTTCAGTGTCCCTTAAAAGGCAGACGTTCGTAAATCCCCACTTTTAAGACATCTAACATCAGCAATTCAGAAATGAAGCATGCTATCCATCTTGAATGTTTTAATTTTCTATTGACATGAACAAAAAACATATATGTTTATTGCGTATAGTTTGTACGCTATTTACCCCACATTTATGATATTTGGTGATATTATGGGTATACAGATGCAGACGCCAAAAGTTATTGGTACAATAGACAAAATTCTGAAAATTAAAATGGCAACAGGCAGGATATGCAATGTAGCTAAATATGTAGATACCCAGTGTCCTAAAATGGATACCATGGGATGAGAAACAAAGAAGAGGACGGCCTCAGAAAAAGCGGTTTGAATTGATTTATTTTAATTTGGCGCACAACGGCGTTCAGTAATTTTGTAGTATAAATACAGAAATTAAACTAAACATAACCTTAATAGTGCAACATTTTACATATTATCTACACAAAAATACCAACATTCCAATAAGAAAAGTTTATAGACTGTGCAGGAACAGAAAAAATATTTATTTTACCAAAAGTTTTGAAATAACATTTATGATTTATTCTTAAAACATCGACAATATTAATTGACAATTTACTTAAAACATGAAGTTGTATTATTTGCCTCAGTAATATTATGTATCGTCGTGATGCTGTTAATGTTTTAAGCTTTTATCTTTTGTATCAAACCGACGCCACCCAATCTCGTTGGCATTGCTCGCTATTCCTCCCCATGTTCGCAGCCTCTGCTCTCAATATACCCCTGATGGAGAAAGAGTGAGACACTCACTACTTTCCTGAAAATAAAAACACTATAAATTTCTAAGAGAAAAAAAAATAGTTTTTATAAGCACTTATATAGTTGTTAATTATGAAACACTCAACTATGACAAAATCACACTGTAGGTAACTATTTTACTTAAAATCAAAGCTTCAAATAAATTATGATATTTTGATATACATAAGTACTACGGCTATAAATAAATAGCAGTATGTCATACGAAACCCATAGATGTATTAATTTTTCTGTTTAATAAAAGCACATTGTTGCAAACAATTATGTATGAAATCGTATTTAGGCAACTTCGTTAGGAATCAATTATTGACTGTGTAGGTGTATAATGTTTGCTAATAAAACCACATTTATTCTTCTACTGTTAAGTTCCCGTGAAATTACGAATGAATAAGGACAAACTACTAAATAGAAAAAAAACAATCATAAATATACTAACAATACTGTTTTTTTTATTATGATATTCTTTGATTGTAGTACCTCCAATGTGAATGTTCATAATGTTAATTGTCATTATGAAATAATCATTTAGCTTACTGAACACCTCTACTTGTGGATAAGCAAAATATTGTCTTTCATCATCAAACGCTGCTGTCCGAGCTATCTACTTGAAGACATGACCGGCTTTGACATTACAACTCTTGGAGGCCCTCACTCCCTTCCTATGCCTCTTCCCACCCAACATCATTTCCCCACCCCTTTCTACTGTTGTGTATTTATGTATTGTGAATGACTAGGCGTAATTTTGACGATGGAAGCTTTTTACCCCGACATAAGCAACGATCATCCTAGCCTCGTTTTCCTTTCAGCACACTATATTCAAAACACCGTATGTGCTCACGAAATATCATCCAATATTTATTTTATATTTCAAATAATTTATAAGATGGAATGAATAAGAATAATGAAGGTAAGGCTTTGATTTCATGTCGTCAATACATCAGATCACCGTTATCGAAATTATCATGATTATTTTATATTAAAACATTATTTTTTTACGCTGAAACAGCTATTACCATTTATAAAGCTGTGAGTTATTTTTACAAAAATCATGTTAATAGTTGTAAGTACACGCGGACTGCAGATAGATTGTGTTGTTATCATGGTAAGCAGACTAATGTTCGTCGCAAGTACAAAAGCTTCATGACCGGACAGGTACAGGCTGGTCCGGAGATCATTATTCATTTCTTATTCATACAACCAGCCAAGTAATAAATACAAACTTTGTATTTTATAATATCCTATCTACTCAACGTACTACTGTGTGTGTGTCTCATCGCTAACAACATTAAATTGCTACAGAAATGACTACGGTAAAATAATTTAATGGAAACACTTTCTCTTCTTTTATTTTTTTAGGGGAATGGATGGAGTGTTGGGTTAATATATTATTATTCATTACGAAATAAAGTCAAAATGTAAATATTTGCTTTCATAATACACAACAATACAAAAATTAATTTGCCTCATTTTATATTACGACAAACTAAAATCAAAACTGAAATACGCGAACTACAAAATTTTATAGTACGAGAAGAGAGCTACGTTATTGAAACGTGTTTAGAGAGTTACATTATGGCAAGAAAGCTTTTAATTACATCAAGTCTTAATATCTGATAAATAGTATAAAATTTCATTTGTAATAAAAAATCAACCGCCCGTAAATCAAAAATTCAATAAAAAACCTACATATATTTATTTCTGTTGATAATTATAAATTTCGATTGAATTAGAAGGTCATTTTTAGACCTGACAGAAATATGGAAAACAAGAAATTTTATCCAATAATCTTCGTAAAAAAGGTTGAAGTCAAGTTAAGATATAAGGGTAGAAACTTATATTACATTCATCAATGAATATTTTAAATTGAGGAATAGATTATAGGCACATTATTAAATGTGAATAAATAATATTTCACCCTGTATATATCGGATGCACAGTCATTGAGTGATAAAAAGATTATTGATGTTGTGTATTGGAATATTTATTATTAGGAAAAAAGGATTTTTCAACCATTTATCGTGAAATAGAGGCGAACAAAAAAAGGGAAAGAGAAAGGTTGCTCACAGCACCGACCTGTCGATTTGAAGGATGTGCGGAGGTAAATTGTGACGAGGCTTTTTAGTATGATCCTTATGAAATATGGACGAGGTTTGTTATAATCAGAGACGTGTACAGAACTACCAAATAACATTCTATTGGTTTATAATTTATATAACGATAGTTTTCTAAGTAACCTGCAGTTATGTGTTGTTGCCTTGCCTACTGGGCTTACCACGACGTTTCAATAAAATACCTTTCATTTTTTTCATATGGCAGATATTTCAAAATACCTCGAGAACACTTTGAAATGTCAGCCACACAGAAGATAATGAATGATATTCCACTGAATCGTCGTGGTACGCCCTATGTTTGTGGGCATGGCGACGACACATAATAACTGAAGGTTTCCCAGAACATACGTACATATGGTTCACATCGGAAAAACATACACAAAAAACCCTGAATAATTGTTCTATTTTATGACTAAACGTAAACTAAACGACTAAGCTACATACCCACAGTGAGATGACCTGCTATGTAATTTATAAGTTTTCTTAGAAATATAACACTAACTTCTGATCGGACGCTTTTTGCATAGCTCGGAACAGTTACAGACTCAAAGACTATACAATTGTCATCATACTCAGACATCAGAGAAGGAACAAAAGACAAGAGATGGAGTTTTCAAAGTCTAAATGATTCTATTAATATACGATTTTGTTTAAAACATCTCTTTCTATATAGGTATGTAATTTTAAAAAACATACACCTTCAAATACAAAGAGCGTAAGATTTTTAATAAAGTTGTTCAAAACGACAAAACATTTTTCTAAGAATAATATTTGAAAATAAGAATTTTCGTAGGTCCCAAGTTGTTTATGAAAATTGAACGAAAAAATTATGGCGAAACTTCGTTATTCACATGTCAGTATAAGCATCAACAACTTCAAGTACGTAAATGTATACCTTATTTGGTGAAGATACTTCCTCTTTCGAGTATTATTTATATTTTGTGATATATTATAGGTACATTCGCTATGTACCTACATGAAGAGTCATTAACCCAAAAAATATAATAAGTAGATTAGAAAAAATACGTAAATAAAATCCATCTGCCGTTTTCCCGGAGAAAATCAACACCCACCACTCAACAAGGAATAAAGCATGATTCTTATTACAATATATTTTTTACAATGTCTATACAAATAAGTTATGTATTCGCATTTTTTTATAATAACGTATTATATTTACCTAAAAACGTAACTACCCTATAATTATATTCCTGCATACTTAACAAATCTTCAATAACAGAGCCTCTTGTTTTAACAACCTAATTTAAACAGTTTATAGCCATCTTTCCTTCACATATTTTTCATATATCTCACATCTAGATATTGTTGCCAGAATTTTTATCAAAAAAAAAATATCTGAACTCAAAACATAAACGTTAAGTACATACACAAAGAATTAATCTATAAAATATATTTTTTCCGTAAATATGTTACATAATTTATATATAACGAGTTACAATCCATTGGATTGGTCTGCAACGTGTTTGGATTTTCTTCTCCATTCCTCCCTATTTTCAGCCAGTCTCTTCAGTTCTATCGAGTTCATTTCATTTAAGATGACAAAAAATGCATAAAACAATAAAAAAACAACATTTCGCGCTTCCTGGGTAATTATGTAATAAACACATGCAAGTGTCCATCTATAGCTATCATTTTAATATCAATCAATAAAGTTTTAAATAAATTAGGTAGTATACATCTCCCCATCTGTTTGAGCACACCTAATAATGACTTTGCAATTATTTCATGTGTGACATGGAGTTACATTATTATTATTATTGCAAGTAGATAGGTAGCATATTGTAATTTTTTGAGAACATGACATGAAAATTATTCAGCAACGTCACGACTACAGCTCTGGATTATTATTCAAAAACTGCATTTACACTTGTGACATTTATTAATGAAGAACCAAATTAATAATACTAATATTTGTTAATATTATCTATGGTTGAAAGACTTTACAATTTTGGTCGAATACAAATTATGCTTTTAATTTCCTGTCTAGGATACTTTATAACACATTTTTTCGTTGAACCTACTAGTGATGTAACGAATATTCGTATTCGCATTCGCATATTAATTTCAAAGTATTCGCATTCGTATTCGCAAAGAAATATAAGAATGTTTTGCGAATATTATTTTGGTAATAAAGTATTGGTAATTCGGCAAAAGTACCGGATACTTACCCGGTACATCGTAGAAAAAGGTACTGCAAGGAAATATTCTTTAAGAAAACCGAGGAGTTTTGAAATAGGTACTTTAAATCCCTATACCATTTTGAAAATTCGGCGACGGTGGGGTAGAAATTTGAATATTTGAGCAATTGTAGAAATTTAAGCAAGTCAATATTCGCTATTGAATATCCAAAATCACACATTCGTTACATCCCTAGTACCTACCCATGTTGCGATATTTTTGTACCTTCCTATTTCGCAAGTCATGGATATCACGGTTTATGGTGTTGAGAGTAAATACAGTATCAACAATTAATAATAATTAGCCTGTTTTTTATAAGTAAATATATTTTTTTTTTTTTTTTTTAAAAAGATATATCTGGGTTTTGTTATAAACCCAAATACAACCTTATACACCTTTCACACTAAGCTAAAAGCTTGTGCCGTGAAAGGGGAGTTTGCCGGCACCTGGGATCGAACCACGGACCCCTTGTTCTGAAGGCCGAGACTCTACCCCCAGGCTACCGACGAACTCAAAATATGTTCTCTTATACTTCTTTTTTGCTCACTGACACTCCTCTCGGCAGCGCATGGCAGAAACTAACCCTTTTTCGTTCAGTATCTACGATTCTGCAACAATCATCCCTATACAGTATTAATTAAGTCACTTAAGCCAGCCTAGAGCCAATTCGTAAGCGTTGGGACACCTTTCTCACTTCTACCGATTAGATTTTACACAATGTTGCATCGTGTAGACATGGTTCTCCAATCGAGGCCGCTGATTGGTTTTGTCATCTGCACCCAAATCCGGTTAATCAATAAAAAAAAAATAGTAAATATTCTAAACATTTATCTTTTACATTCTTGAATCTTAATTACTAACCTACTTATAAAGTTATTCCTGTCCGGTGCTAAACTGTCTAAGCCTTCTCCATATTTCTCCAGGCCTCTCTATCCTGAACTTTCTGTACCCAGTCACCAGTCATTCTGTTAATATCTTCAGACCTTCGTGTACGAGATTTTCCTCCTTAACACTATTAAATAAAAATTAAATAATGTTTTTTTAATATATAAACTAATAAGCGTTGGAAGATTTCCATTCGATTTTTAATTTATTTATTACATACATTCACAGAATGTCATTTAAAATGTTTTAATATAAATTTCCTGAAAATATCTCCAAAATATTTTTTTCTCATAAAATGGTTTTCCAATCAGTAGAGCGCCTTGGGTCCCTCTCCGAAGCGAGCGGTTAGATAATCCAACTATTCAATTTGCAATCTCAAAAAGATTTTCCCGTCTTTTTTTTCTCTCTCCTATTTTCCAATGATATTATTATTTCTTCATTTTGCCACTGTCCCGGATTTAGGTATATGTAGGTATAAGTAAGCCTCTCAGTTTAATAATATAAAAGTCGGTCATAATAATTGAAGTAGAGACCAAATTGAAAGAACTACTCAAGAATAGAGATTAAGATAAGTCCAATTTCTCGCTTATCCTTTCTGATAATACCTACATATAATAATAATAATAATAGGAATTGATACTAGCTTGGAACTTGAGTTCAATCAGAATAAAAGTAGCCACTGAAATCTTTCGATAATATCTGACAATAATTTCACAAATTACGAGTATATAATTATAACGCCGTTCTGCAATAACATTAACTCAAACGCAATTTACATCATCGATGTCTAGAATTATTATCCAAATCCATTGTAAAAAAATAATTAATAGGAATTTATTTAATATCAATAACGAATAAATTTCGTTAATTTCCAAAACTATGCACCAATTTGTTTACTTCTAACATTATCATGACAAAACAAATATTCAATGTAGTTCTCACTTTTTACTGAATTTTTTAATATACATAATTATATATTCTTAATATACTTGTGTAAAAAAAAAACAATTTTGGGTATAAAATATAATGATAATAATATCTAGAGATGAGGTTATCACTTTACTGTGATTATTTTCCCATCTGCTATCAGAACAAAGGAATTCTTCATGTGTCTGATAATTCATTAACTTTACATGTTAATCCTTATGTATAAGTAGAATATATCAGCAGGGTTACTCTTGACAAAACTAAACACGATCTTAATCTAGTCTTGATCTTAATCATACGACGCACGAAGTGACTATGGTCAAAAACACCGCGCTACCGCTAACGCAAGATCGGTTTGCGTGTATTTTTGGCCAATAGTCACTTCGTGCGTCGTATGATCAAGATCAAGACTAGATTAAGATCGTGTTTAGTTTTGTCAAGAGTAGCCCTGCAGGATTGTATTGAACATCGGTTGATCTTATACTAAATTGTTTATAGTGGTTATCCAAACATAAATATACGTAAACGGGTTAAAATATGTGTAAGAAGATTATAGTATGTACGTACAACCTTCCTTAGAGGCTCTGTTGTCCACTTCATAAATTAGTTCACTTTCCCTCAGAGTATTTTTTTGTACCTTCTACACTAGCAGTCACATACAGTAATTTAAACTATCAAATATAATATTCTAAAAATCTTACCAGTCTAAAATGCACATATTCAGTACTTCCAAATGTCCTGAAACAAAAAAAAGCATTGTGTATACAAAAACAATATAATATATTAAGATATGTGAAAATACCAACATCAGTATATTTCATCACGGCAGATCCCACAAGTGGGGCAGCCAGCAGAGCAACCGCATTTTAATAACATACAGATCATGCTATTTACTAGCAACCACTAGTATAATAAGTGTAAAATACTGTAGGTACAAGCGACAATCAAGACAATTGAAATTCTTGGGGGGCCTTTACAATAATTGTAAGGGCGCCCCAAATTATTTGTACATTATTTTTTTTTTAAAAAACGTATCAATAAAACCTACAAGTATTTTATATTTATATAGGATAGTATTGAAACATGTGACAGAGAATTCAAATTTTATGCGACAAAAAATACGTAATTTTTTTTTTTTATAAAAAAGATATATCTGGGTTTTTGTTATAAACCCAAATACAACCTTATACACCTTTCACAGTAAGCTAAAAGCTTATGTCGTGAAAGGGGAATTTGCCGGCACCTGGGATCGAACCAAGATCCCCTTGTTCACGAGGCCGAGACTCTACCTCCAGGCTACCGACGAACTCGATGTGCATAACAATAACTACTAACTCGGTAACGAAATGTGAGCTATGACAAAATATTAATGTGAACAATCAATGAATGCAATTCTTGCGGCTATATAGCTATTTAGTATAACGGCTAACATATAAATCGCAAATTGGCTATAATAAATATAATTTAAAACGAGTCGTATTTTATTTTAAGAGGAATTGCTTTCAAACATAAAAGTTTTTATATATTTTTTCTATTCTATCTTTTATTAATAGTTTTTATTTGTACTTATAATAACAAAAACATAGTTTGAAGCATATTATGCTTCAAACTATGTTTTTGTGTGTTAGCAATGGTTGCTTGTGCGATATGCTAGTGAGAACATATGAATGGGCGGAAGGTTGACTAACTGTGGTACATGTTTGTGGATGACAGCTGAGTTATGAACGACTTATTTTTATTTTTGTAAACCATATTTATAGTTTTGTTTGTTTTTTACTACTTTATCAATAAATAAAAAAATCAACAATATTGTGATAATAAAAGTGGTCAGCAGTCAAATAATATTTTTGATTAGGATATGGGTTAAAATCTCGTAACTGACTTACTTCACCTTTGCGACACAACCGTATTAGGTATAGTTTTATGTTAGGATGCATTTATTTTGATAACTTAAATTAATTCGGAGTCGTTCAGTTAGAATTTTTCGTCGCACGTTTTGTATTTTCAGTCACTTACATAATTATTACAACAGTCGCCCACTTTTTTGCAGCTCGGTTTTGATTTTTTTTATTTGCTCAATATACCTTAGTCGCTAATTTTTTTATTACACCAATAGCAAAAGAGTGTGTTTATTTTTAGCCTACGATTTGTTTTTTTCGGTCGTCCATTTAAATATATCCCTTTTATATCGATAATTTGCAGTCAATCGTTGTACACAACAATATATACGTAAGTTATATAAAAATAGGAAACATTTTTATGATTCACAATAATAAAGATTTGATATAACAACATATAGGTATGTACATAAATGGATACAATAGTTAGGTAATATTATTTATTCTTTTTATAGATTTAAGTGTTTTCGTTATCCGGAAACTATAACCAGCGCATTGTACAATAGTGATGTTAAATGGTTTTATGTCCGCTCAGATCGTGAAACTGTAATACCTACAACTCGTACTATTCTCAGTATCATTATTTAATAGGTATTCTTAATAAATATAACGATGATGATTTGGAACTATCGACAGGACAATTGAACTTTAATGTTCTTCTTTATAATATGATTTAACAGCCGTGATTATTATTACCTGTCATAAAACGATGAAACGAATCTATTTATCTACGCTAGTCTATAAATTTACATACCCAAACCAGACATGGACAATACACGCGAGATGTCTACACATTTACAACGTGTACAACTCGTTTCTTTTTTATATGTGCATTCATTTTTCAAATTCACCCATTTTGTCATTTCCTGGATTGATTAGGTTTTCTTTGTAAGACTTATTTACAAATAAGATGAATATTGTCTCAAGCATACTAATATTAAAAAACAGGACCTGTGTTTATATCATTTTTATAACAAAATAATATATAATAAAATTTAATAACATAATACTATGTTGCTGTGTTTATATAAGTACGAAAATGTAGAAATTATTAATGTAGTACCTATAAAGTTGTGGAGCATTCAGCAGAGAATAGGTGTAATAGGAGAATCCCATCTTTTATGCAAGTTTCCGAGTGTCCACTAAAGTGAGGTGTTCGATAAAATAAGACATTTTATACCTTAAATTCAGCGATGAGATATATCACCCATCGTGAATGTCTTCATTTGTTGATAACACAGTGAAAATTACAACTTGCATGTTAATTACATGTAATAACTCTACTGGCTACCCTACTTGTATGCTATAATAACGTGATGGTATAGATAGTGGAGAATTGTGCTATTTTTTTTTATATGCCGACTTATTCAACCATATTTTATGATAATTCTAATGAAATGATAATAACAAATTCATTGAATAAAATACAATAGCGTAGTAGGTAGGTACGTACCATCAATAGTAGGTACGTGGTAAACGATACAATAAAAGTGTGACTAAAGAAAACACAATACGTACAATACTATATAAACTAGGATCAAGTACAAGTAACAAGTAAATCGTATCAGATCAGACACATATGTACATACATTAATCTTATTTATTCAACGCAGTAATTGTTAGGTCAATAAGGATTGTCACTATACTAGGATATAATTATGTAATATACGATTATTATGTCACTACTTAATCGAGGATTAAAGTTGTTATCAACCAACGAAATCATTGATCAATAAATACTTTTTATTGATTTGATACGCATCATTGATTTACATTATACTAACAAGATTATCTCTATATGTAGATTAAATTTTATGTTTAATTCTATTTGTGTGCGAACAATAACGTAGTTTACCTGTAGGTATGCGTGATAGAATTCACATTTTTCCAGACCTCATAGTAAAGGATGAATTCTAATTTGTATTATTTTATCTGTAAAACTCCATATATATAATATAAACAAGCTGACCCTGCGAACTTCGTACCTGCTAACAATCAATGAATGTCGATATTTAGGTAAAAGAAAATGAACATTTACTCTCTATCTAGAAACAATGATTAATATTTTTAATCTCTCTACAAACTCCCGTAATTGTCCAAGTGTGTCATCGTATAGTGTAATAAAATAAAATTCATTTATGTTGAACTTAACTCAGATTTGTTTATAAATTATCTGCTGTACGTAATTTATGTAGGTACTAATTTATGTATGCAAGTGAGACGTGGACATGGTTAAAGAAGGATGAAATGAGATCGTTGAGAAGGATGTGTGGTAAAAGTCTGAGAGATCGTGTGCGTAACAGTGATATACGAAAGGAATGTGGAATGAAAGTTGGTGTAATAACAAGGATGAATGTAAATAAGTTAAGATGGTTTGGGCACGTGGAAAGAATGAATGAGGACAGAATGACTAAGAAGATATATTTGGCTGAGAGGAATGGTGCTCGGAGACGTGGACGTCCGAGGATTAAATGGCAAGATCATTTAAATCAAATCCTACAGGACGGTCACGTGTTGAGCACGTTGAACAGGAGAGCATGCATGAGGAATTGTATGACAGTGACGGAAGCGAAAGATGTATGCAAGGATAGAAGGAAGTGGCGCTCGATCCTTTCTGCCTACCCCGCGAGGGAAGCGGCGTGATGGTATGTATGTATGTATGTATGTACTAATTTATTTTTTAGGTAAATATGTACCTATTTCTTTTTAATTTAATAAAATTCTTATCCATGATTTATTCAAAATTGAAATTTCAAAACCACAGATGTCTGATTTAGTATAATTCTCCATTATTGTTTTTTTTATTGAAATTAAAAATGTGTAGCGTAAATCATTTTCTTAGTAAATTTTCTTCCCGTGAATTTGTTAAAAAAATTTAATAGCTAATCGGCTATTCGGGGCGGAGAAGAATCCAACAAATCAGAGATCATTCAAATCGGTACAGCCATTCTTGAGTTATAAATGGTGTAACTGACCCGACTTTCTTTTATATTATATTGAAGAAGATAATAATTAAAATTACGGGTTTTAGTAAGTTGTACTAGCACTTTATAAAAGTGATCCAGATTTAAACATTAGAAGTCTGTCTGACTATGCCTAATGCAATTTCAGTGCTACGATAATGATGTTTTTGAGAATTATATTGTTTCTACCAGTAAAAATGAGAATTATCATTGAATGTATTATAGTTATCAATGTATTATAGTTACTCAAATTTTGATAATTTTAAAGTACCTATGTTTATACAGATATGCAGTAGATTGGTATGTATGTCTTTTCCCGATTAACTGTTGGTTGCAATGCTCATAATTATTCAAAAATCATACGATACAATTTTACAAACCTACATTCCATTAATAGTATTTTGATTTGCGAAATCTAACTCGATTGTACGAAACTTTTATAGAACATTCAATAGAATTTAGTTTTGAAGGTATTTACTATTTTTTGTTAGAATTTATTTATGCAGGCTCTATTATATTCATTGACATTTTTTTTCGATACAGTCCTTTTGTCCACAGTGAGCGGCTTCGTGAAATACATAGGCACCAAAACTAAGATGCGAAAAAAATGTAATGGTAATGACACCAAGTTCGAATCCATACTGTGCTATTGTTATGGATTTGCACCTGGAAGGACGCGTAGGCGGGGGGTAAAATGGTGATTTAAGGGATGTACAGGAATCTATGTTGATTGATGAGCGTCCCCTGCCATTAACTACACTAAATGATCCTGCATGGCCTCAAAACGTGACGCAGAGAATACAAACCTTTATACGTACACCCAAAGTATTGGTATTTTATATTTACGTAATTTATTTTAGCACTTGAAATAATTAAAATTGTTTGAAAGTCATTCAAGAATTAGAAAGGTTCATCAATTTGTACACTTATTTTTTGTTTCTAGCTAATATTAAATAAAAATTTACCACAGCAAATACACATTATTTATTTGCCGTTACCAATCCATTAATTAAATAATTAATTAAAGTTTTGTTTGCTCTTGCATAATAAATAAAAAATGAAAGAATAATAGAAAATAGGCAACAGGATTCTTTCAATAACGTTTGCTGAAATTGCATCGAAAACGAAATGTTGTGAATATTTTGTTTTCATTAGGATCATGTTAGCCCAACGCACTAATGGTCCCAGAAGTATAAAAATAAAAATAACCTTTTTATCATTATGTTCTTGATAAGGTTGTATTTGGAGATAAAGACAAGGAAAAATATGAATAATGTATTGATATTATAGATAATCGTTCGATAATGGTGGACGTTCCACCGATACCGCGGTAGCGAAAAAGCTCCTAAAATATAATAATTGATACATAGTTAATCTAAAATAATATCAATACATATGTCTAGAAATTATTATATAGTTAATGCCGAAAATATAAACGAAACGAACGATGTAATTAGTAAGTATCTATATTTTATTTATTTATACATAATCCTTCATTGTAGTCAAGCGAAAAAGATTTATAAATGGAACTACACAACTTGTATTGAAGTCAAGTGATAAACATGTAATGAGTTAATCATTCTTTTATCATAAAAGCATATCAATGTGGAAGCACCTACTAGAATTATTATAAAAATATATTATTCATAATAATACATTATATGTACGTTTAACAGTTATACAATAACAATAATAATTGACCAATTACTTTTCACAATAGTAGTACTTCTACCTATACATATATACTTACATTATGGAGTATTATCATATGAGGCAGATAGCAATACAACAATAATACACATGGCATAATTTCAATCTCTACAATTTCAATGCCGCACAAAGGAGATTTAACAATATTTCTATTGAAATCTGTTTAACACACCTGATTTCATTCAAATGCATCCTAGTTTGGAATAACGATGTGTATCTTCACTACCTCTCTACCTACCCCATGTAATCTGTAGGGTAGAATTCTTACTACATAATGTAATATTGTACATACATAATATTATGTATCCTTCCAAATTTTACATAGGAATTATGTATTTTTCATGTTGACTGCGTATTTTTAGAACTTTATACATTGCTCACCAGAAGTCTTCCTCCAATTTTCATTATATATTATATTTTATCATTCATCTAAAACATCGTATAAATAAGTTTTGTTGTGTATGTATCAAAATAAATAATTGTCTACTACCTCCTTATTCGTGGAACAAGAATGTGAAAAAACGCTTCTTAAGTATGACGTCGTTTAACGTTTGCTCTTCATTTGACGAATTTTGTGGTGATTTCCCTAACAAAAATTAGTGTTGAAAAGCAAGATTTATTAAGTAGGTATCTAATCAATGTGGTTTGTAAAAATGTTCTGAAATTTCATACTTCACCTTCTTTTATTAAAGGAAGACATAAATTAACAGCAAAAAGTGAAAATGCATTTGAAAAATCACTTTTCATGACAACTTGTATGTTCGTTACACATTAATTCGTTGGCTTACCCAATTTTGGGAATCGGCATAATGTTATAGATAAATATGTAGATTTTGTAATAACTTTAAAATAACGTTGTAAAAACGATAGCTCTCTTAATGGTATGGCGCTCGCACATATTTCAACCATTTTCACTTTGGCTCATCATTTTTAGAGAAAGTGAAAAAATAAGCAATGATACATGCGACTATAATGATTACAATTATACGAAAAACACGTCATTTTAACTATATTGCGATTATATAACACAATTTACCGAAATATAGCACCTTTGAGTGTTGACATTATTAGGTGCAATTTTTCATACTTATAGCGATCCCACCGACACCTATCGATATTGTTTGCAACTTTTTAGCCATTGTCCATCACAGGATACCACCCACACGCTTCTGTGACCTAATAGTTAGAGCTCTTGACTCGTAACTCAGAAGTGCTAGGTTCGAATCGAAGTAGATGCGGTTGACTGGATAAAGTAGCTCTATCTACATCGATTTATGCAGTCACCCAATCTGAAAAGCATAAGAAAGATTGGTGAGCGTTGTCAGCCTTAGTCGATTCGCAAGCGTCGGAACACCTTATGCTTCTTTTTCTATCCTGCAAGTGATACATATCCTACGATTAAACCATTCTTATTTTATATAGTATATCACATAAACACTCTCGCAGGTGTAAAAATTCGAGATTAAACGAAAAACCCATTTTGAGTATCCCTTGAGTACTCAGGCCTTTATAATTACTATTTATCATAGGCTTCCTTCATTCGAACAATGTATATTCACTTTAAATCTAACATCTACGGGGTGGGCGTCTATTGGTCTGGTTTCAACAAAAACAATGAATGAACGATCCAATTCCATTGTTCAATCGCAGGAGATATTTGAATAAATGACCAAAACGTGCATTCAAAAACAGTCATTGCAATTTGAGACATAGACAAAAGGTGTTGCGTTCTTATGTTTTATTGTTAGACATTTATCAACTCTTTGTTTATTGAATTACTTACCTGTAAATTTCATGTAACAAGCACCATAAAATATTATTTTTCTAAACATAAACAGGAATTGAGACACAGCAGGGGTCACAGAGTCACTGATTTCTTCGATTTCTTCGAATAAATTATTTATAAATGCCCGCCAAAAACACAGGACTTGTAGGTATACCTATTCATTATTCAACGTGATCGAATGATTAGAATCCACGCATAAATGAAATATAGTTTAATTAGCTAATCTCCCATGTTTTGATAATTCTCTTCTTCATTTACCATTCAAAACATCTGTTGAGAACAAAAGTTTCCACTATTCGGAGCGATTCTGTACCAAACAAGTAACATCTTCCAATGACATTTTTTCCTGACACTCCAACTTCGTTGGCATTGAAACGGTTTATTTTGAAAAAAAAAGTCTTCCATGTTGGGCATCATGTACATATTGATGTATGTACTAAGCTTTTAATTTTTTTACTATTTTAAACTAATCATTAAAATGTTAACAACAAAGGCATACATATAAATTTTCATTATTAAAAAAAAATTAAAGAAAAAGCTTGGTATAAGAATTCTGAGTTAAAAAATCAAAGAACGAAAATACGATACACCTATGATCGCGAAAACTAGATAAGAAAACCTTTAACATAAATCTTTTTCACACATAATAATAAATTTTAAACAATTAACATCATAAAATTAGAGATATACATTTAAGTGTTTATCAGATTGTTTAATTGATTAATCTCGGGGAGTTTATTATATCAATAATGTGATTGCGCTAGGTCTACAGGAGATCACAATAATAATAATAAGATTCTATCGAAGATAGCGAGATTTATATTGTTAGGTAACTAGCTTAAAATTTGGCCTCCTCTAGAAAATAATCATCAAATAAATGTTTGGGCTCATCAAAGGTTAAACTTAGACAACAAAGACATCATCAATAAACTTCATCTAGCTACATGTCAACCTAATACAAGAAGCAAAATTTATTTAGAAAATGACAACTCCTTAATACAAGTTTTTATATATTTTATGGTGATTTGATTTAGGTATTTACATTGATAGTTGGATGGTAATTTTTATCATAAGCAGTTGCAATATCTCAGTGCAAATATCTACATTACAATATAGTTATGTAATTACACATCTTTTCGTTGAACCTAATTTCTATTAAATAGAACTGACAGCTTTTTAACATGCGTATATGTGTTCATTTTTATATTTTAACTCGAAATACATTTAACAGAAGCGATTTTTCTCAAAAAAAAAATATGAATAAATATTCCTATTACTTGTATTGTGAATGATGCGTATAGATTATCTAAGAAGACGTCACTGCTAAATAGGAACAAGTGTATTTATTAAAGATCTATAATGACAAGTCTAAAGACATATTATAATGACAAGTCTAAAGACGACCAGTGTGGCGCGGAGGCTAACGCACTTGCCTTTGAGTCACGAGGTCCCGGGTTCGATTCCCGGCCAGAGCAAAATGAAAAATGGCCTTCTTCAAATTGTCCTGGGTCTGAGTGTTACATGTATATGTATTGAGTGCATTGTATATATGTGTATCGTCGTGTTAGTACCCATAATACAAGATTCATATCTTAGTTTGGGACTAGCTCGGTCTGTGTGAATTGTCTAAAAATGTAACAAAAAAATATCTATCACGATTTATAATACATATATAGAAGATAGAACGAATGATTCTACTACTAGTTTACTAACACAATAAATGTGTAGGACATATTTTGTTCTTAAACATACGGACTAAAATATTTCAAATAATTTTTATTTATAAATCCGTTGTGCAAACGGCTGCTACTGGAACAAGCGAGGGTGGCTTTCAACATCCTCAAAAGAAGTTTATATAATATATAATATTATTTTATGATGACACGCGTTCTAAGCCCAACACCTGGCCATTGCACCTTCATCAAACTCGTAAAAATTTTATTTCCAAATCTAGGTACCAATACCTACCTACTTAATGTCCTGCACCAACCAAACAACCATATCCTACAAGGAATGAAAATAAATAAAATATAAAAACCATATATTTTTAATTATTATTCTTATTGCAACCCTCTTCTAAGAATTAAATCAAGAGTGGATAATATTTTGTAAACTACCTTAGACGTTTAGTGTAAAAAGTTGTTTTTCAATTTATTGATAATGTATTATTATACTTGTAAAACCATTATAAGAATACACATACAAATGTAATTCAGACATTTATATGTTCATCTGTACCACAAATCTTGCTGTGCATATTATAAATATTTAATGTATTATTTCCTTAATCGCTGTAACTACAGAATAATGTACTTTTAAAACAATTTATATGTTATTAGTTGTCTGTGTATCTATATTCATACCCTCCCAAAACGGAAGGAAAATAATTGTCGATATATATAATGAGTTACAATCCATTGGATTGGTCTGCAACGAGTTTTGACTTATTTCTCCACTCCTCCCTATTCTCAGCTAGTCTCTTCAACTCCATATATGAGCCACAGCTCATGTCCCTCTTCAGTTGGTCCATATAGGCGTCTCTCGGTCGACCTCTGCCATTTGTGCCTTCGGTCCTGCCCTCTGCGATTGCGATGAGCAGTCCTGGGTGCCTGATGTTGTGGCCAATCCAATTAGCTCGTTGTTGGCAGATTCTTTTGAGGAGTTGCCTTTTTTCGCCAACCCTGGTTAACACTTCTTCGTTTTCGACGTGTTCCGACCAATGAATCTTCAGCATGCGTCTATAGCACCTTGTCGATAAGGTTTTTATAAAATAAACAGAGCTAACGTCGTGTTTTCAGAAGGTAATCAAAGAAACAAATTAATGAATTAGAGTTTATCTAAATATTTTCCTAGCAATTGTTTAAATATCATGTCTGAATACTACGTTAGTTACTACTACTACTATGCTACTATACCATCACGGCATATCCCACAAATGGGGTAGCCAGCAGATCAGCAGCATGTAAGAAACATGCAAACTGTCCTCTTCGTGCCAATATAAAATCAAGACATTCAGGATGGGTGGCAAACCTCATCGCTGAATTTAAGATGTAAAATGTCTTATTTTTTTCGAACACCTGCCTTTTACAGGACACTCGAAAATTTACGCAGAAGAGTGGGAGACCAATTCTTTACCGGGTGCACTACGTTAGTTAATTAGTAGAAATTGTATAACTATATTTTTACTTTGCTTACACAACATAATATTTACTATTATAGTAAAAACTTTTTTACTCTGTGTCTAAATTTATAACCACATTCCACCGTATAAAAATTCTTAGAATTTTGCCAAAATATTACAACACAAATATACGTCTATTATAATCGAACAATGTAACTGAAAAAAAAAACTATAAAATATCCTTAGCTAAGCAGATGTTCAAATTCGGGTCATTTCGACGCGCGCGGCGCGAGATGTCATCTTACAAAGAATTATAATAGACAAAAAATATTTTGGTATCTTTTCCGAGATTTTCGCAATTATTATTATTGGTAGACAGCTGTTGTAACACCTGAATATGTTGACGTTATGTGGAGAGACAAATAATATCTTCTTTCCTGATTACCTAATCGATTGACTATGTTTAATATATCTACAATATCACAAGTTTAATAATTAAATAATAAAACAATTAAATCAGAGGCATCACACAAGACCCGATATTGGTATTCGAAAAATGTTATAATTTAAAATATCAGTTTGATTTGATATGTATTTATATGTGGTTTGAGGCGTCAAACTTTGAAATTAGAATACTATGAATAGTTTACTATGCAAACTTAACCTGTACACACTATACATACGTAGACATATTATTATATTGTTTATTCCATTTTTTCCTGGTTGGCTGAAGGAATCGTATATGTGATAAGTCCGCCATTTGGTATTTCTTATAACTATTTGACATGTTTCTATATTATAATAATGTCAATAAATTTTTTTTTTTTTAATTATTTATTAATATTCAACACAAATACATGATGATGAGAGCGGAAGCTCTTGAAAGCCGGCTCGCGTCCAATAAAAAGTCACCGTGGATATACTACAAATAAGTGTTTTATTTTAATTAATACAAATACATGTGTTTACTAAAACAACTCATTTGAGATATATTTTATTATAATAATTCGTCAATATTCTAATATTGTTTTTTTATTTTTCAAAAAAAGAAGATATATCTGGGTTTTGTTATAAACCCAAATACAACCTTATACATCTTTCACACTAAGCTAAAAGCTTATGTCGTGAAAGAGGAGTTTGCCGGCACCTGGGATCGAACCACGAACCCCTTGATCATGAGGCCGAGACTCTACCTCCAGGCTACCGACGAACTATTATTTTATTATCAAATAGGGCTGTTTTCAGTCTTGTCTGAAAGAAAGGGTGTGAGGAAACGCGGGCGTCCGAGAACCACGTGGCTTGATCACGTAGATCAAATTCTCATAGATGGCCGCGTTTTGAGTAGGAGGAACCGACGTGCGTGTATGAGAAACTGAATGAATGTGGAGGAAGCGAAGGAAGTGTGTAAAGATATATCTGTTTGGTGTTCCGTTCTCTCTGCCTACCCCACTTGGGACACGGCGTGAGGGTATAGTATAGTAGTATAGTAGCTGTTTTCAGTTGTTTTCTTCATGTAAATCCACAATACTTTATAACTACAAATCATATACATTACCAGAGATCTGGAAACTAGTTGTAGCTTAGCTTTTTGCCTCAACGTCACATGTGAATAATACAATATATTTCGCATTAGAAGGGAAAGTTAGCAATATTAAGAAGGGTGAAAGCATCGATATTATAATAGTCATATAATATATAATATCTACTAAGCAGCCCTCTCACCCTAGAAATTGGTGTCAAAGGAATGCAATAAATAATCTATCACCTACAAGGACCTACAATATGCTGGGAATGTTTGAGGATATGTGGAAAATATTTATACAGTGAAGGAGCACAGCGTATTTCTCGACTGGAAAATATTTTTTCTAAAATGCCACCGCTTATACACATGAGACAATATCAATTTATAAGAAAGTTTGTGGCATAGTTAGGTAGATGGAAAGTGTGAAATAAAATGTCATATAAATGTGTAGTGAAAACGTGAATATTAATAAAATGTTCAATTGTGGTGTACCTATATTAATTGAGACATTATATATTATTATTCTTCCTGATAAAACTTAAATACTATGAAGAACGAAAGCATAGATGATCTAGAGCAGTGTTCCGCAAAGCGTGTGCCGCGGCACACTGGTGTACCGTGGTCATCACTTGGTGTGCCGCGGAAAAAGGCAAGGTTTTGTGCAGATAATACACCTAAAAATAGTTCAGAGCTATGAGCGAGGTGCTTTGTTAAAAAAACATTTGTTTTTTCTTTGGTGTACCTCTAAAATTTCTTGATTTGATAGGTGTACCTTGAACTCAAAAAGTTTGCGGAACACTGATCTAGAGGTTGTGTGTTCACATTGTGAAAAGACATTCTAAACATATTTGATATTAACAGAAACACTGTTTACTTTTCACTATTGATTTATTACTCGAGTACTTGCGTCAAGTCAGCTCTCAAAAAGAGTTCTCTAGAAAATATCAAGCTAACTTGACGAAAGTACTCGAGTGATATAAACAGTGTTTTTGTTAATATCAAATATGTTTGAAAGCATAGATTTTACTTTTTTTTCGGAAACAAATTAATGCAGGCTATCGCTATGTTATAACAATATTTTAACTTACTTATTCAATATTTTCAGTACCTATGATTTTTTAGTTAGTCATTCTATCGAGTTGTCAACATAACTTACAAATAAATTGACAATAATTATCTTACGTCAGGTATATATAGATGTTTTGTGCGTACGTGATTATTGAAATGATAAAGGGTAAGGCATGCAATTGCCACCACTGTTTACATCCGTACTAATAATAATAATGTGTAGAACTGTCACAATGAATGAATACCTCATACCTCTTACATCCAACAGTGATTTGGTAGAGGCACAGCACACAGAGCACAACACAGCACATGACTACAGGTAATATTGAATCCTCAATACCAGTTGCACTCATATTATTATCACCTCCTCTCCTCTCCACTATATATCACAATACCTTCTATATCATCACTTTTCATACCTTCCAAATACATCACAATTTTCTTACCACATACTTGGTACATATAGACCTATAACATTTACCGAACATATCTCCATGCCTTTGATTATGTATTGCCTTTTGAAGTCTACAATACAATCTTAAACGCTTTATATATTTAAATATTGCAGCTAATACTCTAGCAGCCAAGTCGTAAGTCAAAATAGTTTTGTTAAATATGAAATTGTGATATTTATTATTTATACATTTAATAAAAAAAAGGCTATAAAAGTCTTTGACGGAATCTAATAAAAAAATGCGCTAAATTTAATTTGCATAGTATTAATCTAATTAAATGTTCTTCTAATGAAGTACATAAACTATTAACTTTATCTCATAATGCATGTGCAATGCATACCTACCTATACACATGCTGATTATGCTTACTCTTACTTGTATTGTTCCAGAGAAACACGTGATGAGACATATTCGAGATATTTCCATAAATATTTCTAATGAGCAAAGAAAAAAACATCCCTGCCCTGTAAAATAACATCACTCAACAACTGCTTGTACCTATATTGGCATATAAAAAGGGTATACTTAACTTGAAATGAAAATGAAAAATTAATACACATTTAGTGATATTTTCATAGCAGTCCTATGGGAATTCTGTAAAAGGTCAACATTTAGCCGAAGACCAAGTCAATTTAAGTCTATAATATAAATGTCAACAACTAACCCCTTCTTACTCTGGGGATGTTAACTTTTGTAATCGGAGTTAAATATTACAGCGAAGGGGAATGGACATGAACACATTAGGTATGTACAACAAGCAAACTTTGTACTTAAAAAAAAAGAAAAACAATAGAAAACATACACACTCACGTAATAGAAAACAAAAAACATCATATTAAAAATTAATCCACGTTTTTGGTATTCCTATCATTGTATTTAAACCAAAACTTTACGTACTTTTTATCATAATATGTTCTATATATAGGTACCTTCACCAATATTAAAATATCAAAACTAGTCTTTAATTTAAAAGAAGCTTAAGAAAAAAGGTTTCAGCACAATTTTCAAATTAAGATTTGATGATCACTTGCTTCATACACGAACTTGAAAATACATGTTGCAATTAACTAAACGTTTAATCATCTAGGTATCTACATATCTAAACCCTCACGCCGTGTACCAGGCGGGGTAGGCAGAGAGAACGGAACGCCATATATGTAGATCTATCCTTACATACTTCTCTCACTTCCTCTACATTCATCCAGTTTCTCATACATACACGCCGATTTCTCTTACTCAACACGCGGCCGTCCTTAAGAATTACATCTGCGTGATCAAGCCACGTGGTTCTTGGACGTCCGCGTTTTCTCACACTCCCTCTTTCAGATAAATTTATCCTCTTCTTCATTCTTTCATCGTGAATTCACTCAACATGTCCAAACCATCTTAACTTGTTTACACCCATTCTGTCCACAACACTCCTCTCACATCTACTCATTCTCCTGATATCCTCATTCTTCACTATATCTCGCAACGTTTTACCAACCATTCTCCTCAGTGAACGCAATCCACAGCATTTATTCCACTCTGGTCCTTCTTCATATTATTAGTTCATAAGTTCACATACCTGACTATATTATATTGAGTCGCATGTATCACAAAGCTTTTAGGAATTTCCTGGTATTTTTAATTGCCCTTTGAAGTAGTGAGTACATTCATCACCCATATCATATTCCAGAATAATGTAAGATAGATTAAATACGTGATTATTGAGATAATCTCATCACCGCAAATATTTTTTTTTTATATATTAACGGATTTATAGATTTATTAAGTATACCTACGCAGAAATAATAAAATAAATAAATAGATATATAATTCTTATGTCATGAATTAACTTAACATGAATTTGCAATTAAATTTTAATGGATAATATTATAAATATATTTTAATGCACGGATGTAGGAATGATAAAATATATAGAATTAATTCAACTTTACAATAAGAATTTTAAGGTAGATTGAGGTGGATACAGACATTTAATATTTTATGTAGGAGAATTCCTTCCTTCTTCATATCGCTGAAGTCTGTTGAATATTAGTTAGTAGATGTATCTATAGTTTCAGTCCAGAGAACACATGATTGACACACCGCGCCATTCGTTTCAGTACCGCCTTTGTAAAGTTCAACCCCCGTGCCTTAGCGCTGTCTGCCCTTAACGGATCTACCGCCCCTGGACCCCTTCGGGTGATGAATGTAGGTACTCACTATTTCAAAGGGCAATTAAAAAAATATCAGGAAATTCCTAAAAGCTTTGTGATACATGCGACTCAACATATAAGGTAGGTATATGAACTTATGTATGAACTAATAATTATTGAAATGCATCTTTTATGTATATGTGTATTGTACCTATAAATAGATATATTCAGCTCTTGTCAGAAGATTTACATTTTAAGATATCTATAACTATATGTGTATAAAGTTAGTTTTCTAACTGCTCCACTTATAAGAGATGTTGTGATTGTATTGATTAATGAATGTAAAAAATTAACCAAAAATAACATAGAAGGGCGAAAAAAGAATAAAAAATATTAGACCGTGATCTAACGGACGTTGTTAACCATTATGTACTTTCATTCATCGCCGAACAGACAAAGTCGCCCTCTACTAAATCATGAAAGATCACCGATGGAGAAGTTACTCATCCGACGCCGCCCGTCCGAAGGCAACACAGATGTAAAGACACCTCTGAAGACGCCTGCGACAGAAGCATCGCCTAAACTTTAGATTAAAAATAACCACTCTCTAACTCAAAAAATTAATCATCTCAACTATTATATAGATAACTTAATTAACATAATGAAATTGTTCTAGATTTATGGAAATGATTTCCAAAAACCAATACTTTAGGAAATCTGCAGTACATAATTAGATATTTTTTAACCTAATATTGCATTGCATTTGTAGGTACTTGCAAATTTACATAAAAAATTTGATTGTATTGACACTAAAAATGTTGTTATCACGAAACACTTTAAAAACACTGCCGGTTTCAATACTAAGATGCGTCATTGACGTGTGTCAAACTAAAATTCAAAAATTTATGTACAAAGTAACTATTACTAAATATTTTTAAAGTGTACATCAAAAGGTTGAATGACACGTGTAAGATATGCGTGTCTAAAGAAATTTATAACAAATTAATATTTTTCGCCTTCCGTTGATTTAATTAAGAGGCATGCGTTAAATCGAAGGGTCATCGAAGTTTCTATAGGCACCTACTACTACTACTACTACTATTACCACTACTACTACATAGTACTACAAATAATAATAATAATAATAATGATGATAATGAAAAGTAATGACTGGAGTAATATTGTTTATAGCCTAACTAACGACTGTTTATAGCCCTAACTACCAGTAGCGTTCTTTCTATACATACAAAAAAGCTTCGCATGCCTTCCATAGCGAGCCTTTTACATGCAAAATAGTATTCCAAGTCTCAACAATTGCAAGCATGAACATGATAACTTTTGTGTAACATACATAGATTGTCGTGAAATGCTGGTTAAAAAAAATCTATGCAAAAATGAAAATTCGCAAATTTTCGTGAAAGTTTAAACGGTAGTTTTCTAAAATTCCCGTAAAAAAATTGTGAAAGCAGAGAAAATCAAACTCTCAAGAAAACATCCTGGATACGCCCCTGAATCGATGACTAAAAATTCATTGGGAATGTATTACAATACATTCCCACTCATTTTTGTAACTTTTTTAATGTCCTGTACAAGTTAGTAAATCGTAAAACGTCCTGTAAAAGATATATAAGACATTCAAAATTTGCCCAAGCCGGGAACACTCCTGTCTTACATACTAATACAAATGCAAAAAATTAGTAGCATATATAATCTATAGTTAATTATAATCATCCAATGATGTGGACAGAATAAGCTTAAAAAGAATGTAGTAGTGGTGAATTTGCAGGGCGATGTCTTTGAATAAGAGGAATTAATTTAAGATCAATCAACACTTAATTACAATAATCTGTCTTCAGACAGAATCATCAGCTGTGTCTGAAGGGTGGACGCGACTGTTCCTTAATCCTTAAAAGCTCACTCAACCATTTATTAATATAACATCATATTGGTCTAATATAATATATCTACCTACGTGATCAGACCACAGTGAATTATTATAAATACTGCAAGCATAATACAGCTGATTATTATTCAGTCTTACTTCTGCTTGATTCTTTTTTATGTCTATTAGGTACCTAATAATGAAGATGTGGGGAGATTACGCATAATTTATCTATAATAACAATTTCTAATAAAGTTTAGATTTTTGATTATTTTTATGCAAAACAAAATATTCTGAAATTAGAAAATGTCAATATATATCCACATTGACGAAGTATTCGATATTTTAAATAAATCTAAATGAAAAAAAATTACTGTGTTGTGTAATTAATAGTAATAGTAACCGTAATTAATAATATCTCTTGAAAATTAACAATGTAGTGGGTTTTTTTTTAATTCACCTTAGCCTGAAGTTATTTGTAATATTGTACGAAAGATTTTAAATATTTCAGGTCCAATGATGATTTCTTAAGTAGCGGTTTGGGTACAATCCTTCGATATCTTTGATATCTATATTTGAGAAATGTGGTTAGTAATTCAGAAACCTCGTTAAAAAGCGCAATAACAATATTTTGGACCTTTCTGTGTTAAAAAAACTAACAATACCTATAATAAATAGGTACACGTATTATCTCAACCGTTCCCTCAACTTTTTTTTTCATTTTTCTGTGTACTTAGTAATTGTATTTGTGTACTTCCTTCATTTACGTTTTGCTTTTGTTGTGTGTATTGATAAGTTTGTGAAATTGATAAATAATATTTAATAAGAAATGGGTAGAGGGTAAGGTAGGTAGATAGAAGAAGACAGCGAGTATTATGAGTAGGTGAATGATCCCCTGCGATGGATGGATGGAATAGGAGCACGCTCGAGTGATCGGGGAGATATGCGAGAGTTGGAGGTTTGGGGTAGAAATATGGCATCATATCTGCGCAGTCATTCGGCCGTAATAAATACCTAAATAAAGCGCAAATAATACCCAAATCGCTCATCAGCATTATGGCTTCCTGAGAATCCTCCGGCGATATTCCTTCCTCCCTCTTTCTATCCTATCCTCCACTTCATCCACTATCCACACCTCCCTCATACTTCTTCGATGGACGACAATCTACAGTGGCGTCCAATGCAATATTTTTTTTAAAAGTAAATCTTCAAAGTTTACCTAACTTCTATTAATTATATATCGAATACAAATACGAACAAAATGTATAACCAATTTCTTTCAGCCAACATTTAGTAGGTAGGTACACTATTTTTGCTTTGAGGTGTTCGATAGCTGTTGAGTCGAGCTTAGCTGAATTCTGACGTTTGACTCAAGCATATAGCTTCCTATTAAAATGTTTATCACACTATGTGTTAAAAATGTACTTATTAATTATAAGATACCTACTAAGACCGTCTGTCCTACAAAACAAGGATTGTTTTGCCAATGCTTCTTATGAGGTAGAAAATATATTACTTTGATACTAACCTCTATGTGGTACTATTAGGTATATGACATATCATAATTTTAAATACCTGCATATAAGTGACTAATTATTAGAAAGAAATCTTACTACTTCAAACTAAAATATAAATCTTTTACTATGAACACTATCACGACGATACAAACATATGCATGTAACACTCAGGACCAGAACAATTTGAAAAACATAATTCTTTATTTTGCCCTGACCGGGAATCAAACCCGGGATCTCATAACTCAAGGGCAAGAGCAACTTCCCTCAAAAGAATTTGTATAAAACATATTTTGAACTACTCCAGATTAATCATTCCAATTGATCACACTCATCCATAGTCAACTTCAAAATATGTTTGACATCTACACTTCTAGTAAGTAAAAAATCCAGTTCCCGACATCCAATTGTGTCAAAAAAAATCATAACAGAATTTGTATTGAAAAATATGTGATCACAGTATGTCTTTTGAAATCTCATACATATAGGTATATGACTCGTAATTGCTATGCAGCGATTAGTGCAGTCACCCACTCTGATCAATCTGAGACACAAGAGAGATATATCGAATTGGTGAACGTTCTCATGGTATAAAGTGCTTAAACTAGCCATAGCTGATTTGTACGCGTCGGAATACTGACATTCTCTTTCCTACCCTGCAAGTGATGCATATCATGTGATTGAACCATTTCCATAGTAACACATATCATATCACCGGGTTAGCTCGAAGAAATCGCATTCTAGCGATAAACTCGCCCTCTGTACATTGAATTGTATAACTGATATTTTCTATGATACTTTGTATTAATTTGAAAAGTTGTAATCAATGTACAGTGAAGAATAAAATAAAATAAATAAACACTTTCGTAGGTGTAAAAATTCTAGTTTATACGAAAAAAAAAACCACTTCGAATATAATATATAGGTACATTGATATTTAAAAACAATCTGAAAGATAAATGGCATAGATAGATGGATTTCATTCACGCAATTATATCAACACATATTAAAACCTTACCTTAAAATAAAACTTTCCTTTCCGAACGTATTCGACAATAGACCAACGCATCAGGCAGACCATCAAAATAAACCGTATCACAATCATAATCAACACAAAATCATACTACCTATATACAATCAAAACGATAAACGTCGGTAGCCTGGAGGTATAGTCTTGACTTCATGCACATAGGTTCGCGGATCGATCCCAGGTGCCGGCAAACTCCCTTTTCACGACACAAACTTTCAGCTTACTATGAAAGGTGTATAAGATTTAATTGGGTATTTACAAAGACCCAGACACATCTTTTTTTTTAAATAATTCTGCAGCATGGTTCATTTCAAACATTACTCTGAATATGATTCGGTAATGAGTTCTGACTGTATGTTGTTAGTAATCATTTACATAAAATGGTGTAGCCTGACGCGTGATTCTCGCTGGAGCAAGAAAGTTTATTTGATATATGTAGGATATTTGGAAAATAGGTATATTTGATCGTTTACAATCATATACAAAAGCATCAAATCAACCTTGTTTCTTAAATAATATGTTATGTAACAAATTCAAGCATTACAATATTTACTAATAATATTATTATTCTCTAAATCACTCGCAAACGAGTGGGTGGTCTTGAGAAGAATAGATAACACGGATAGTTTTTTCCACACCATAGTTTTTAGGTACCTACCTATAATGAATTTTATTACTAATCTCGTTAATTAACAATACCTTGGTTTGTTATTTCGTTTTCTACTCGGAGGTGTACTTACATCATGTTTTGCGCGTCCACCCCAACAGACCTTGACAAGATTCCGTGTGTATTTTGACAGTCATATTCATCATTATAATTTAAACCTCCACCCTCCTCTCTCTTGCCAGCACCCAACACCCTCACATTCACCTCCTGGGAACATCCACACGTGACCCCCAACCTCCCCAAAACGCGAGGGATGTGCCGTATGTCAGATTCACTCGGGTGTGTTTGATCGGCCGCAGTTAATCGTTTTAATACCTACATGTAAATGTGTGATGATGAGATAGATTATGGGGGGGACCAGGTTACGAAACCACAGGCAAATTAAGTATTCTATTAGATTTGTAAACAATACTCATCTTTATTGAATTTCAATCTGATTTTCCTACTTACATGTCTACATATGATGGCATTGATTTTAATAAACGCGCACAATTATTCTCAACGTAGAAATGGTGTTTATTTTAGAAGGACGTCTTTCGCATTATTAGGACATTGATAATTTCTTATATAGCAGGAAAGAACGAGTATTTTTGTAGAAATTTTAAGGTGAAGTAAAAGTATTAAATGTTCCATATACCTATATAGAGTAGGTATATTGTTCTTTGACGACCTGGTAGGAGGTAAGAAATTTCATTTCTTAAATTTGGCCCGGCTGCTGAAAAGGTTGGCCACCCATGCAGTGCGAAACAACTTGTTGAAACATTTCACTGCAAAAAATATTGTGTCTTATTGAATTCAGAAGATTGAACCACGTCTGAGGAGAGAATATATTTGCAAAGAAGCCGTGGAAAGAACGTACTTGTCCCTTGAATATTTTTTTATGGATATTAAGGGGATGATCTAACGAATCTGTCTGAGAACACTTGTAGAAACTGAAATTATACTGCCTGTTATTAGTCTTATGTTATAGTTATTCTTTTCAAATCTGTCTTTCACATTTGAGAAAGAGCCCAGAGAAAATGGATCCATATTCAATTGTTGTTTTTTATTAGAGCATTGTATTACAGTTTTAATGTCTCAGAATGGAATTTCCATCAAACACCAGTTGTCGACTTCAGAAAATTAAACGATTTGTTACATTTGAAAACAATGTTGTTAATTTGCGTATCCCAAAGTAAATTACGTACTATTAAGTTAAAATACTCGCAAGTAAATATATAGTTTAGGTGTAAATGTATGAGTGGATAAATAAATACGAATATAACATAACATAACATACATAGACAATTCACACAGATCGAGCTAGTCCCAAACTAAGATGAATCTTGTATTATGGGTACTAACACGACGATACACACATATACAATTCATTACATACATATACATGTAACACCCTTATTTGTAAATATTTGTACATATATAAAGAAATAACAAATAATGTTATACTATTTTACAAGAGTATAATGAATTATCCTGTGTACTAAATTGAAGAATATTTATGTAGTAAACAAATTGTTTTAATTGTATTTTATGCTACGTCTAGCAAAAAATATTTACCGGGAAAGTGAATAATTTCTCTCGGTCATTTTTGTCAAGTAGGTATATAACTACGTTTGATTGCTTAGACGTAACATATTTACAGACAGGTGTAGGAAAAAGCTTAATAAAAAGTTATTTTTGTTCCTCAATAGAAACGAAAATGCAGGGGTTAATAATATATGAGGCACTAGTCGCAGGATTATTTTATTGTTTTATTGTGAATTTAATAAGAACATTAATTTATGTCAATTATGCAAGAATTAGTGAATGTTGAAAAATTCCACAGCGAAATGAAACGATATTAAGTAAATCTACATACACACATCACGTTCATACCATCATAGCATTTCCCACAAATGAAGCGAATTAACTGTATGTAATAAATATCGATGTCGTCTCCTCCGTACCAATTTAAAATACTCAGAATGAGTAGCATACCTTTTGATCAATATTTTAAGTACACCTGCATTTCACAAAACACTTGGAAATTAACAAAAAAAGTGAAAGGGATATTCTTTGCTTGCAAATATAATAATGAATAATAAATCAAATAACTACATAATGAAATAATTTGTATACCAAGGTCCTAGAGTGTTGGTATTTTCGTGTCAATATAATAATACCTATCGAATGAATATCGTTAATTACTTTATAACGATATTTATTCGATATAAAGCTTCTCTACCGTAATATGAGCATTGTGCATAATATTTAGAATGTATCTAATTAATATTTTGTGGGCACGTAGTATCAATATTGTTTCTAAAATAATAATTACTATGCGCGGCTGTGAATATTAGCGCCTGCGTAACCTCCCTACATACACCTCCACACTCCAGCCATTGCCTAACAACCAGGCGCAAGCGCTCTAGCCGCACGCAACTACGCGTAAGCCATAAATCAATTCCGATGCAATCCATTATGTTATGAATTATGTGTAGTAGTGGTTCTCTTGGTATACAATACAAAAACCTAGGTACATAAACACTGTCTGGGTTTCAGAAAATGGGACAAAACTGAAAAGGTTGGAAAATTGAGTGACCGATATTGTACCGTACCTACTTAGTTCCGGATAGGTACCATACATACCTACCTACCGTATACTGTAATATTACATTGTTCAGGAAAAGCTGAAACACAGGAAAAATTTTCATTAATTCTTGATTTATATACTAGATACATAAAATTTCATTAATTCTTGATTGATATACTAGATACATAAAATTTAAATTATCGATTCTAGCTAATAAACAGAATTGTTGACATAAACAGGTACCTTATCGCTGAATACGAAATACTTGTAATAATAAGTTATCGTGAACATAATTATGACTACAACGAAAATCAAATTCGTAAAAACGAACATGATATGCTGAGTACGAGATTTAATAATGATTTGCATTAGGAATTGAATGAGTATGTGTGAAAGAAATCGATGTGGTGTATAAGAATACGCTTTTCTGGCAATATTTCCTCTCTGCTGACCCCACAAAAGAAACAATATAAGGTGATTAACATTGATTTATACAATTAAATATTTACACCATGAACCTTATTAAATATTATGAACCTACTATATAAGTGTGGAAGTAGCGAAGCATTTTTTAAAGATAGATCGAATTGAAGTTCCGTCCCTTTTTAATGCACCGTGAGAAAATAAATAGTTAGGTACTCCTTTCATCTTCTTCCTTTCTCCAGGCTTTGAATTCCCATCAACTGGAGTCTGTCTTCCAGGTCCACATTCTCCAAGTATCCCTATCATGAGATCAGAAAGAGAGGGCAGCTGCTTCCCTTTTAGACCAAAATTAATAAGAAGCAGGCAAAATTAGTATTATATATGTAGTATGGAGAAAGTATGGAAAATTGGCATCGGATGGGGGAGGAGGAGGGAAATTTTTTGCTAGTGCACCAAATTACCAAATTTGAAAAGTGAGTATTTATTAAAAAAGTTTCCACATTAAAATTTGATAGCTATAACTATATAAACCCCTCCCTAGAAAAAAATCCTGGATAAATTGATTGTATGATTAAAATAAATTGAAAAAACAGCACAGTATATGGTTAACTTCCAAATGACTTTTATTAACTTCGCGTAACTACTAGTATTCGGAGACTCTCGGCTCCATCATCAGGCGATTAGTAAAAAGTGAAATAAGATACAGATACAGAGAGAAATAAGATACAGAGAGATTGTATGATTGTATTTGTTTTGTATGTATTTTTGTTTCAATTTGCTTGCAATGGATATACCTACCTACAGTAAACAACAAATAAATAAATAAAATAAAAATGTTTACTAATAATAAAAATGACAATATTTGAAAATCTAAATAAACAACTAACCTATTTCCCTAGTGCCACAGAAAGTATATCTATACATACATAGAAATATAGATAGGTACAGGAGAAGAATGATAACAGTCAAAGAACTAACACAATCAGAGTTATTACCTACCTACTATTGGTACGTACAGTGGCGTACACTCAAAACATTCAGATGGAATTTATTAGGCAACAATATTATTTTAGATGAATCAAAAATTACAAAAATATTATGAACAAATCTGTACTTAAATAATGCATAGTCCGTTCACATATACATATAATTGTTTACATAATATATCTAATATAGGCATGTTTGATAGAGATGTAGCGAAACAAACAATGCCATAAATACAATCTTACGATCATTGAGCGTTTTCCTATAAAACCAGATTGAAATCATCTATCTTATTTATTTAAATATGCAATACAGATTATGTAAAAAAATCCTATACAAATGTGTAATTACTTTTACAATATCTACCAAAGTAAATATTTTGAAATTAACTAAATACCAAAAAAAATATTGTATTTATAATCAATGTGTACCTACAGACTAACAAACAAGCAATAAATTTAACTAATTGCATAGGTATTTTATAAAAATATTCTAGCTAGATTTTTTGTCTAGGTATTCTATGTTTAAAAACCACCCATTCATTTACAAGTGATCGTCAAACTTAGTTTTGGCCTATATGTAGGTATCTATAAGATATAATCTATAGCATACCTACACATACACCATCAATGCGTCTACCACAAGTAGGGTGACTTATAAGTAGTTGCCTACCTAAATAATAGTTTTCTTTTGCGTAAAAGTTTTATACTTCTAAAATATGGTACTTGTACCTACTCTAAATGGAGGTACTTACCTCTCTCTCTTTTTTCTGACATTGTACCCAATACACGAGTGACGCTGCCATTATCAAACTCGATGTATATTGCAAATTGCAATCCAAACCATTAGTACTCTAGCACAAAATAATAAATAGTATTCTACCAACATATGTACATATGTACCTCTACCCATACGAACTACATTTCATTCAATACTTACCTACTCTTACCCAATGGTAAAACAAACTTTTCACATTGACCATACTTTGGCAAAAATTATATTATATTCACAGAAGTCCAATTGACCTACTTGAAAAGCATCTTGGGTTTTCAAACTAACGAGAGCTGAGGTTCAAACCCCGGATAAGTCTACGTTCTTTGAGCACTTGTGATTCTTGTAAATCTGTGTTTGGATAGAAGACACGCCACTGATCCACACAATAATAAAAAAAATACCAAATCTGAATATATTTTATTTATTTATTCTTTTAACACTATACATTTATTATTATACATCAAAAATATAAATAACAATTTAAAATATATGAAAATAATGATACCTAAGCACTGGCGATTTTATAATGACTAAAGATAGATAATTTCTTCAATCCATAATACACATTAAGGGTTGCACCCTCCCTCACCCATGAATGTTACAGGAATGTCATCCAAAGAAATATCCTCCCTTGGACGGTTGACGAAAGCATTCATTCGAATATTTCTTTGGAGAATGCTACGAATAATAATATTGTCACCGAATGATTGAAGATTGATGATTGACGTTTTCCTCCAGCTGTGTGGGCTCCGCTATAGGAGCAGGCAGTGTATTATGGTAGAAGGTTGTCCCTTAGGTACTATTTACATAATATTACAATACTTATAGTTACTTATTTATATTAGAATTTTAAACATACGTATTTACCCATTGCTGTAAATTTAAAAAGACATTTTATTTTCTTTGAGTAGATAATGTAGGTACCTATACACTATACATATTATATATTTACCTAATTATGTGGTCTAATAAAACTTGTTTTCCTTTTTCGTTACTTTACCCTCATAAGCAACGAAAACACTTAGGTTCAAAGTCAAATTAATAGATAGTGGATAGGTGCCTTCTCCTTCGTCTCCTTGTAAATAAGTGCACGTGATGAAACTAATCATCCTTCAGGCCATGAAACAATGTTACAGTTTTGTCAAGTTTAAGGGACTTGTATCAGTCACGCCTCGACGGCCCCAGCCAATCAGACATTTTCCCGCTTTTTTATTTATCCGTACTGGCCAAAGACAAAAGACCCTCCCGCGGGCGGCCCCCCAGGACTAAAGTAGGCGGGTGAAAGGGGGACTTTGTTTCAGTCTGTACCGGACGGTGCGAATCGATAAGTCCGCCCCGCCTAGCCAGTGCCTCCACACACCAGTATACCGCTAAGCTCGGATTCCTAAAGACAAAAGGTTTCATTCAATGATAACGATGTGATATGTACAATCAATTACAGAGTCATTACGTTTCTACAAGGAAACGTTATTTTGCTAACCTAACGCTTGTGTACACACGATTCGGTCTATGTTCTGCCCACCCTCACGACCCTACAGCTATAAACATACACCCGTCCTTGTCTCTCCCTAAATCCTCAGCCGCCCCCTGGCCACCCCCGGCATCAACCCACATACACACACATACATATATATATAGTAGTAATACTAGAGTATGTAGGTATATTTATACAGTTACACAGTATAGCCAGTAGGTATACCTAGGGTACCTACACAACACAAATACCTACCTATCCCTACGCTCAACTCTACATACATATTCCACCAGTCACTATATATACATATGTATATGTAGGTGCTAGATGTCTATACGGTATCTACCAAAATGCACCTCGTCTCAACCTCTCACAATCTATTTCTATTTTTCACTTTCACACCATATTACTTCTACGAGTACCATATCAGGTGCCCCCACAATCAACTAGCACTCTAGTGTAGACTTCTCTATCCTCTACTAAGTGAAACAGCTCCTCCGCTGAATTCCTGTCCACTCTCTATTATTTCTCAGCCTGGCATGGCATTTGCCTTTTTCCTACACCCACACCACTGTTTTAGTGTTTTCTAAATATATACTATCATTTTTATAAAATATAGTTATTTACAAACAGAACGATGTTAAAAATATAATTATTTCAATAAGAGACCTAAAAAACAAAGGAAATATTATGTCCAGACAAGTGAAGAACAATAATAACAATTTTATCGATGTTATTTTTACAATTAACATTTACTGTTAGACATGTAAATTTAACTCATGAAACTATACCATATAAGGCTTAGTCACCTTATTCGGTAGTGCCCCGGACGGGACATAAACCCACATCCCTACCTTTACGCGAGGAGTGCTCGACAACTGCTGGAGTATAATCGAAATATTACGATCGCCGCTTCTTCAAGATTATCGACAGCTTTGAAACAATATTGTAAATACCTAATATCATTATGAATACTGTAATACGGAAATATGATTCATATTTGTATTTGTACGACGGTTGTGACTCAAAATTTTAAATTGAATAGTAAAACAATGTGTAAGTATTTAAAATAATATTTTATTTATAACTTTATTCAACTTAATCAGTTTTAATTTACTTTTTAATTTCCGATTAAGATGAAATTTGGCGCTCACATCGATGTTATGCAACGGTAATAAATTACGCATGGCTTATTTTATGAATATCCTGTGTGTACCTAAGTGATTATTAATTATCGTATTATTTATTGATTTGGTGGTAACGTTGTGGTAGTTTCTAAACATAATTACGAATGTTTGGAGTCAAAAAACTTTACTAATACCACTAATAATTATTATACGCGAGACCATGGTTTCAACAGGTAACCTGCCATTCAATAGTTGACTTGAGAATGACGGGTTACCTGTTGAAACCTTGGTCGCGCGTATAATAATTTTTAGTGGTACTAGTAAAGTTTTTTGACTCCAAACATTTGTAATTATGATTATTTATCGATTAATTTTATTTCCTAATATAATTAATATTTTATAATAGGTATAATTATACATTTGAAATATTAATTAGTAGCGTTCTAATTTATCTGTCGAAAGTTTTGACTATTTCTGATTTCTTGATAATGTAAGATCTGGAAATACCTAATACGAATTTAGAAAATAAATGTAAGTACATAATGTGTAAACTTGTATATTTACCTATTTATTTATCTATTTCTTTCATCTACGTCTTTAAGACTATTAGGTACATCAAAAAGATTCATACATAATTAATTACAATCAATTCGTATACGTAAAAACAAACAACAAAAAGTGAACCTTATTAATAATGAAACATTTCAAATATTGGCGCGTTTTATTAAATCAATATCAACTTCATGTATATAATTATTCTTTATTTATTTATCTTTATAGGTACCTAAATATCTAGGTGATTGGTGATGTATGACAATTATTAATACTCATACAATGATGATAGAAATAAAAAAGAAAACATTATTATACAATAATAGCAAAATACGCATACATGTGGGTATAAAATAAAACAATGAACCTACATGAGCCCGCCACTTGCTCCCTATGATAAGGTATTCCTATTATAATATACACATTAAATGTTAATAGGAAGCCACTTTTTTAACAAAACATTTCATTTTTATCAAAACTGAAAAAGTGGATAAAAATGAAAACGGTAAAAATAAGTGACTATACAAAAATATAAACACTTGGCTAAAAAAAATAGATCTGTCGGAAACTTGTTGAAGCTTTTAAGTTTAGCAAAATGGGTTGTGGCCAATGATAAAACGGAATAAACCAACGCTACTTATGTATCTATACGAGGCATTGAATAAACTCAACTTATCCGTAACGTAGTTCACAAAACTGCCGCCGGTGTTTTATTAAGCGCTGAAAGCGATCATACATATACAGGTGGAAGCAGCATTGCCAGACGTACGGTAAGTATATTATTTGTACGGTAATTTCATTCCCCGTACAGTAATAAATTAAATAAATTATCGTACGACAAACATCCGGTATTGACATAAACAATCATCGGTACAAATATCCGTTACATTGTAATAAAGGTACTGTGTGAGAAAATATTCATTAAGAAAACCGAAGAGTTTTTGAAATATTCCAAATTCCTATACCATCTCGAAAATTTGGCGACGGGGGGGGGGTTAGAAATACTCGTTACATTTTGTTGTATTTCCAATTTGTACGATATTTTTTTGGCCACACAATCTGGCAGTCCTGGGTGGAAGAAACCATTAGCAGGTCGTATAATATTAAATGCATGATATTATGTACACCTATTTTTCTTTTGTATTACCGACACCGTACATGTAAATACAACTTGTTTTAGACATTTTACAAGATCTAGCAGTACATTTCAAACAAAATACAAGCAAGAATATACTTTCGACCATTATAGTCTAGTCGAACAAGGTCTATATTCCTATAAAAAAATAGAACGTATCACGCGAGACAGTAGTTCTTAAAGAGTGGTGTTTCTTTCTAATTCTATACACAATGTGTACTATTACCTGTCTTTATTGCAATACATTACAATCATGTATAGAAAGAGACAGATCCCTAAAAATTAGAGTTCGTCGGTAGCCTGGAGGTAGTCTTGGCTTCTAGAACAAGGGGTCCGTGGGTCAATCCCAGGTGCCGGCAAACTCCCCTTTCACGGCACAAGCTTTTAGCTTAGTGTGAAAGGTGTATAACAGGCGTCGGCAACCTATGGCACGCGATGGGGTTCTGAATGGCACTCTACAAAGTAATCAGGGACAAGGTTCGCATTAAAAAAAAAATATGTTAGAATTTTATGTTATTTTTTTTAATAAATATGTTTAAAAGTTAAATTTGATATAAAATTCTTCTCCTCTAGAACCTCATTATATAATTTAGAATTAAGGCGGCACCCTGAATCATATTGGTAGAGTGGCTTGGCACACCACAGCTAAAAGGTTGCCGACCCCTGGTGTATAAGGTTGTATTTGGGTTTATAACAAAAACCCAGATATATCTTTTTAAAAAAAAAAAATACTACCCCAGGTGGCACGATTTTTCGTAGAAGTGCATAGACTAGCTAGATAATACTAATACAGTATTTTTTTAAATTACCGGCAATCCACCCGTAACGAGTGATTTGTGAATACATTATTTCTACTATTGTGTTATGTTATACCAGGATTGCCAGATTGTGTTGCCAAAATTACCTTACTTTGGTGAAAAAATACCGTACAATTACCGTACACATCGGAAATACAACAGTACCTTTTCAAAATGTAACGGGTATTTCTACCCCCCCCCCCCCTCCCCAAATTTTCGAAATGGTATAGGAATATGTATTTCAAAAACTCCTCAGTTTTCTTAATGAATATTTTCTCACACAGTACCTTTTTTACAACGTAACGGGTATTTGTACCGATGATTGTTTATGTCAATATCAGATACTTGTTGGTCGTACGGTAATTTGTTAAAATTAATACCGTACGGGGAATAAAATTACCGTACGTCTGGCAACGCTGTGTTATACCTATTATACTGTTATGATTGTGTATATTATTTTGTAGCCAACTTCAGTGTGAAAACATCCCAAACACAGCGCAAATTTGACTAAAATGGCGGAGTAATTAAGATTAATAAGTTCGTAAACGACTTTTGTTTTTAAAATAAAATTTAATCCTGGATTGTGAACCTTGCCTACTTATATATTTCATTGAAAAATGGTAGTAACATTGTACAAAAAATATCTAAATTGATACAATTTAAAATTACGCAGCAATCGTACTCCGGGGAAGGCGATTTCATTGCCATATTTTCCAAGGTTATCTGATATTTCATTTCAAATAAAGTTCGGTGTGACTTCAGGTGAGTTGTATTAATCCAATTTCACTTGTTAGAACTCCAAAATTCTATCGTGTTATTTATTTTCCTATTTTATCGAATTGACGCTAAGCAAAGTCTAACGAAAAATATTATTTCTTGACTTCGGTAGTGAACGCGACAACTTCATGCCGGTCCATCTTTTCGATCGTGGCTGGTTGTGAATTTGCGTATTTGTGTAAAAAAGCGTAATTTGTGGTTTTCGGTACGTAATTTTATGATTTCTTTAATATTTTTATCATTTTACAATTGTTTTCAAACACGTTGATTGTCTAATTACGTGTACTAGTCGCATTTAAGCGTTATATTAGTGTTTTAGTTCTGCAATGGTTGTCAATATCTCGTCCCACCGCGGCGATTACTTATTGCGTTTTATGTTTCTATTTTTGCTGTAATATTTTTATGGTTTTAGGGATGGCGCTGAGTGTAGCATTACCATTGTCTGGAATCGAAAATGAGAGTTTTACTTATAATTCAACGTATGGATTGGGAAAATCCTGGGAAATACTTGGGTTGTCTCAATCTAGTCCAAGTCCATCAATTTCTAGCGATTCTAGCAGCGTCGGATCCCTCGGGTCCGTGAAGTCCGAGTCCATAACAAATGTTTCAGTGTCATCTAGTCCACAAAACATCGAAAAAGTATGTATCGCACATTTTCATTAGCAAAAAAGGTTTTTTTGTATTATCTGTATTGATTGACTCCATGCTACAATAAGTAGGTAGTGTATTTCAATCATCATGGCGTAATGTTTATTATTTATATTGACCCATCTGATAATAGCTATAGCTATATTTACATAATGGGTTGTGACCTTGATTCCAGGTTTATATAAATATGTTACCAGTAACTGAAGTGACAATCAAGGTCACCTCTGTTTATATCTCACAATAAATTTAATATATTTCCAGAGTGTCAAGGCAACAACTCCTCCTGCCCCAGAGCCAGAGATCAAAGTGATGCACAAAGGACGTGATATTTTAGATCTGGGGAGAAACATCAACATGGCAGGATGGAAAGCCAGGTATGCCTACTTGCCATCCAATAACACATCTGTGTTCTTTGCCAACCGTTCTCAGTACCATCGCCTAAGTGAATACCATGTGGAGCATCCAGTGAAGCAGTGTGAACACTGCTCCTTCTTATTTGTGGATGACTAAGTGTCCTACATTGCTTTACACTGCACTGTAGCAACTCTGCTCATCCTAGGGACCTATTGACGACATTAGCTATGCTATTTGACTATGATTATTTTAACAATACACTTGAATAATGGATTTGCCGTCCTAGCTGATACAAAGAAACAGTAGAGGTAATAATGAGTTGATGGGAGTGTTATAACTAATTGCAAATATGTAATGTTTGTTGTGATAGGAATCACACACTTATGTTAGATAATGTAACATATACATCTATACTTATTATGTAGCTATGTTTCACACATACACGAGGACAGGCAGGCCCACAGGTAGGATGTAGAGTGTGAGGTGAGATGCCTGTCTGATATAGACAAAGTACATATACAAACACGAGGTGTGATGTGAGTGATTAAGCAAAGCATTTATATTACCGTATGTGGAAGCAGATTCATACCCATGTCAGATTAGAGAAGGATCTGAATAAGTGAGACATTGGGAGGCACAAGATCTCAGAGAGTAGAGTGTTACACCGCAGTGTACTAGGTGAGGTGTAGTATGCCAGATGCTAAGAGTGTTAGTGAGAATATGTATGAGCGAGTGTGTAACACTAGACACAACATGTCTCCCGCTGACTGATATTCCGCCGTGTTCCGAGTCAGAATATTATAATATATAATTATAAGTTAAACATATTTTATTTTGTTGACATAGTGACCTTTGCGACACAATCCAGCCTGATGTGCAGAAAGATGGATGGATTAAATATATTTTAAATAATATATATATAATACCTACATAATAATGTCTACATTATGTTTGTATGTATATATGAGCTTATGAGAGGATTTTAATATTTGTATAATGAATATGTTGTATAGTATTGACCATATGTGGAAACCACACCAAATTAACCACTTTTATATAATCCGCTTCCAGTTATGAATACAATACAATATCTATATTAATAGTATAATTACACACCTGTGTGAGTGTGTATCTTTTAAGATATTTAAATACATATATATATATATATATATATAGAGGTAACATAACTTTATGGTGAATGTATATCCATGTGTTTTAAAATTTAAATATCAGTCCTCCATATTTATTTTTAGGTAAACAATATAATATTGACGATTTTTAAGTATTTGATTTGAATTAGATTGTGAGCAAAGAAGCACATTACTAAGTTAAGATGTTTGTGTAAATTATTGTGATATAACAGTTATATTTTATATAATGTGGTCCTTGTTCTGTTGTACCTTAGGTGTGATTTGGATTCACTTATTATATTCCACATTGTCATTTAGTGTTAGTGATTAGAGTTTATTATTTATATTAATTAATTATTATACAAGTCGACACTTATACATGGAACGCCCCCCCCCCCCCCCCCCCCCCCCCCCACACACACATCCTTCACTATATCTATATAAATAATAATATCATGACATAGTTAGACATATAAATATACTTGTAGAGTTCATACTGTCAACCTCTAGTAGTGAATAGGTGTTTACTACATACTACCTGCATTCCATTAGTGAAACTTCAGTGCAATACTTGTAATAATTTGATATTGTCCTTAAGACCATATAGACAGATAGACCTTCACCTAACCGAGAACAAATGAATCAATCAATGCTACATCTACAGTAAATAATATTCAGCAGCATAAAAAATTGTGTACTTATCATATAAAGTAATATATATATAGAGAACTACTGCCAATAATATTTGTGACTGATATAATACATATATATCTACGTGTATAATCCTAATTAATATCTATCCCCTGCTATATATATATATTACATATATATAATATCAAAGTCACTCAGTGATGAATATAATCATTTCAAAATGTTTGCATTTCACTTTCTTAGTCAAATAGTAATATATTTTTTATTAGTAAATGTGTTATATCATCTGTTTGTTGGTAAAACCATAGTCAAATATGACAGTATTTTTATATGGAGGAGTGTAACTGAGATAAGGATAGGAAGAGGTTAATAACGGTGTTGTTGCTTTTGTTGGTAGAATGTGATGTGCGAGATAAGATGCACATATTGGGTGATAATGATGGACTCTCAAGAGTCCAGTGTGTATGTTAAAGTTGGCTCCTCAAGAGTCCAGTATATTAGATAGAGTTGGCTAGACTACATAGGTTAATGTTTGGGGTGTACTATACCCCGCGTACCAAACTCCCTTGGTTTCTTGATTCTATAAATGTGATGATAATAGGTGCGCCCTGAGGCGTTTGGCTCAATATTTTTTAATAATAATCTTTAAACAATACCTCTTTCAAAAATAACTATTTGATGATAATCATTAATGTGTAATATTTTTAATTGGAGATATAAATAAAATAAATCTGTATGTTTTTTTGTGAGTAAATAACCAAATATATAATAAATAAATACTAATAATGTATATATCTTATCATATATCAACAACGAGAATGTTTAATAAATACATATACCTACGATGTATTGATGTGAATTTATATATACAATCCTATCACGATTAGAAGAAATAATCAAAAATAAATAAATAATTTATTAGGGTCTAAACTATTTTATATTGTTCAAAATTTATATTGGATCAATTGATTGTTGTTAATTGCCATTAAGCAGCACCATGTGAGATGTCATCTAAAATAAATTAAATGTTTGGATGGATATGTGATGTGATTGATTGAGGTGAGGGCATAGTGGTGACTTATCAACATTCACTAATTAATCACTAATGGATGTACTTTCCCATTTTAGTTTCTCTATGTGATACCATTAAAATGACTGATCTGAATTTAGTTTTTAAGTTGGTTACACTGTGCTAATTGTCATTACATTAAATTAAATAATTAACGTGCCAATGCTCTAATTTAAATTTTATTATCTGTTCTTATTTTATTTGGTTTTTTGTTAGTGTTGATGTAATCAAATATACTTATGTTATTATATAGCACTTATGTGAAATTTCAGTACAACCATTGTTTATTATTTATATCTTAAAATATTCTTTATATATATACATAGAGTATGTCTTTTTTAGTTAATTTACTTTTTGTCTATGAAGTGCACAATCTCAAGCTTGCATTATAACGTGGTAATAGGGATATCTCTCCTTTACATTTATGTATTACACATATATATATACAAGTAACCTAGCATAATACTGCAAAGACAAAGCTATTTATTCCTCATTTTAATTTGTATGAAATCTGCCTCTAATTTCTAATAATTTATCGGCCGACCATCACTATCAATGTTGCAATACATACATTCTCATTCCAGTTCTGACATAAATATTAAGATGTATTTGTATTCTATTCAAATTCCAGTAACTACATGTAATGTACAAATTAATTACTTACACATTGTTACATTTCCAGATATTTTCAATCTTTGGTGTTAAACAATTAGATACTACGTAACTTATGTGGTGTTCTCACTTTGGCGAATATCGCCAGGCACCAAAATATCGCCAGGCATTTGAACCGTGTGAACAAAATGACAGCTAGTCTGAAACGATAAAAACCAGTAGAAACGATATCGTCTCGAGTTGACCACCTTCCAACTTTCTCGGACGATTGAACGATTTGCACATGCGCAGATATGCGCGGCGTTTGTATCTATGGTAAAAGCTTTATAACCTATAAATTTTATAATGTTTCCCGCTTCGTGACAGCTGTTATCTTTTTTGTTGGTTTGTGGCGTTTGTTTCCTTAATTAAAAGGCGCCTTATAACCTCTACTATAACATTTTCGACTAAAAATAAACACTTCGCAATCTCCATCTCGACGCCATTTTGAAAACAGTGTCAAAATCAAAGCGCATCTGACAGATCGTTTCTATATCGGTGGACTTGTGTGAACAGGTGTGACGATCAATGGGCGTACGGCGAATTTTGTTTTTTCGCCTGGCGTTATATTTTGAAATTCGGCTGGCGATATTCGCCAAATGTGAACACCCCATTACAGCTACAGTATCTAATATATATATTAGAACATAAATTTCAAAATTTATATATCGGTTTTTTTAAAGTTTGATGATCTTTTGTATAAAGAAATGGATAATTTATTAAAGAGATCATTATGTAGTGAGTTGAGTGAGGGGTCTTGGGTATGATTTAATATGTGATGATCAAAATGCAAATGATAGTGATGTTTGTCCTTTGTGTGTCTATCCAAGTTGATATTTACATATTGATGATAGATGTTAGTGTAATGTAATGATAATATATATATATGTATACAATAAGAGTACAATAAGAAATGTTATATCATTAGTATCAAAATTAGCCCAAGATGTTATTAGCTAGATGAAATTTAAGTTAACAATGAGGGTGTTTTAGACAAATATGTGTAGTAGTGTAACTATTTAGCTCAATGCCAAACATTTCTGTGTCTCTTTTACATACAATAAATTATTGTAATGTTTATATTATATACCTATCTAAATGTATAACGTTGTGTTGTGTGCACACACCACAAACACACACACACGCACTACAACTGTGTTGCAATAATACTCTCTTGTGTTAAATGTTTATATGTTGTTTCAATATTGCTCATTTTGTTCAATTCCAATAGCTAGTAATTACGTAGAAGTGGTGTTGTGTTATTAATGTGCAATCTATACATCAATTTTCCACGAGTACAAAATGAATTTGTTAATGTTAAACAATTTGACTAGTTGTTCTTTGCATTATGTGGTGACAATTATTATTTATCATAAGGCTTTACTCCACAAAAGAACTTCTAACTTTTCTTGGTCTGATGTGTTTGAAACAATGAGAAACAGTATTTTAAAATAATATATTGCATTTTGTAAAAGTGTTTACTCAGTAATTCCTTATAATGTTTGTTTGTTAGTCATTAAATTAATGATAATATTGTGTATTAATTAACTTTACTATGATAGATGTTTGTTAATTTTGTTTATTATTTATGAATATATTTATTTGTTAAGTAATTATTATCTTGGTTCCTCATCAATGCAATGCAACTTGTATCTGTTAAAGATATGCAATGTGAAGTAATAATCTATTAATTGTCTATAGTTATGTATTATTATAATTATTGTCTCTTTGTTTGGGGCCTTGTTTAATAGAATACAACATCTAATTGGGCATAAAGCATACTCCAGTTGGCACCCACAGTGTGCCACATCATGCCCGACAGTCTGGTTATCATTTGTGATTTTTGTGCGAATATATACTGGCTAAGGAAATGCTTATGTATTTATTGTGTTTTGAATATGTATTAGTGTATTTACAGATTAAGGTTTGTTTGTTGTATTGAGTTATTTCTTTGTAAGGTTAATTAGAATTAGTTTTTCACACATTTGCCTCAACAAATTCATAAGACACACACATACGTACTGACACTTACAGAATGATGTATTTTCTATTTAATTTTATATTGCAGTTCTCTCATTTGATATAATGTCATGTACGAAATGCCCGCTTAGGTTGTGTGAGATAATGTTATGGGGATATAATTGATATATATATATATCACATATTAGAAGAAGCACAAGTTATATCATAATACATTTATATGTATAAATATATATCCCTACATACTAACTACTATTATGTTATTTACTACTACTTTAACTGGGCACTCTGAACTATCTGTAATATTTCACCTTCAGTGAGTATTGATAATCATATCGCAGTTGCCTCAAGACAAATACATATACTTAACTATATGAATACATACATATTAGCTGTTTGAGATTATTTAATGTTATTTATTAATTAACTTACAAATGCAATAAATCTTAGTATTAAATGTTGTGTCACAATATATATAATTAATCTTAATAGATTAAACTACAGTTCAAAAACTACATTCATGTATTGATTGTTGTCTTAAATTAAACTTAAATCATATTATTTTCAGAGACTGAAATAAAAATATCTCTTTATTTTGAAATAATAGTGAATTGTTCTTCTTATGATTTATCTAATCTAATATTATATTAAATGTGTAGCTTACTTAACCATTATATACCTATTGTGAAAATTATCCAGTGGGCAGGTGATCTGTATTTGTTGGGTATTGCTTCTTATGAAATATTGGCATCTAACTTTTTATATTTTCTATATTGTCTTTTAATTCAACTTACGTAACAACCTAGCTTTCTTAAAGTAGAGTATTATTTTGTTTCTACAATTACCTGCTATTATTCTCTACAGAAATATACAAATTATCTTGATGTCAAATATAGTAAATAATATTATTCATTTCTGTCAGGGTTTTTCTTGTAATTGGTTACATGCATTGTTGAAACTGGTCATTAAATAGGGATTATTTTATTAATTTAGTAGTAGAGATTTTAACGGTACTTAACTTAGGATGGTTCTTGCGATGCCTTAACTATGGTTGTCAATTAGACAGTTCTTTGCCTAGATTTTTTTTTTTTGCTGTTCCGGCTGTATCTCCGTGAACTTCCAGTTCAGGCTGTTCTTTTTAAATAATTTTATGGTCAATTTATTTTTACCTAAGTGTTCTTATTAAATGTTACCAAAATGTTTTTAATAAAATATTTTTATATGTAAAAATATTTCTTTCATTTCGTATGTATCCTTTTTTTAATTTCGAAAGATACATGCAACACTCATTCTGATGAGATAATATTTGTATCATACAAATGATAAGATTGTTTTTACCACTCACAATATCTACAAAGAGCACATTTTAAAAAATTGCTAGCGGACTGTACGTAGATTTGTGGATATGATAATAATATTATTTTATTATCGCTACTGGTATATACTGTTAATTTTTACTTATCACAGTGAATCAATTTTTATCAAATACAAATAAAGTAATGCACTATTATTCAATATTTTTGATAAAGCACAACATGAAAAGATGTACCTATATTGTTTATTTATAGTAAACAAAGTCTGAGATAGTAGTGTTCTCCATACTTTTTTATTTCTAAGAATTGCAAGTCAATTGAATGATTTTCATTAGGAAATGTCTTGAAAAAAAAATGCTGTAAGCTGTTATTGAAAGACAAATTTAAACTGACGACTGAAGAGATGCTTAACTTACACAAACCTTTCTGATTGGCCACGTCCACACAGCTGGATTAAAATGTCGATCATTAATTTGAATATTTCTTGGAATGTTCTCTAAAAAAATATTTGAATGAATGCCTTTGTTACCCATATAAGGTTGTGTAAGGAAGGCATTTTTGAATATTTCTTTGGAAATGCTCCAAATTGTAACCAAATGATTGAAGATTGATTGACGTTTTCTTCCAGTTGTGTGGACGTGGCTATTGCAGTAGACTTCTCGGAGTAGAAAGAAGATATTGTATCAGTATTGCTAAATGCTCAGAGGCCTGAGTCAACAACACACTTTCGTGTCACGTTCCCGCTCCGTTAGCGTTCGGGTGCAGACGATGTTGCAAGCAAGTGTCAATTTCGTTGCTAAGATACACAATAGTTACGAAAATTAACACTTTGGCGCACCATCGTCTGCACCCGAACGCTAGCGGAGCGGGAACGTGACGCGATAGTGTGTTGTTGACTCAGGCCCCTGGTCAGCAGTTACCTTCACCTGAACTTGGGTCAGAATTAAAATTTTACTACGCTTTTACTTGAGCACTCACTGGGATAAATTTTCATGGTGTTTATCTTACAATTTAAGGAAAGAAATGCAGTGTATGATTGAATTAAATTGATGAGAATTATTTCTTTTTAATCATCTTTTTCTATAAAAAAAAATTTATTGGAAAAACAAAAATATTGTAGATCTGCAGTTGTTTGCTAAAGCAGTATACTCGTATTACAAGTTCTAACATTTATGGAAAAAAGAAAGAATGGATAGTATATATACACAAGCGCGCGCAGAAAAAAACATGTATTATTATTAATCCCTACTACGTTTATTTAGGTTTCCAATATTCTCCAGGGAAATTTGTAAGTGTCAGTACACAGTGCAGATTAGATTTTTTTTTTTTTTTAAAAAGATATATCTGGGTTTTGTTATAAACCCAAATACAACCTTATACACCTTTCACAGTAAGCTAAAAGCTTGTGTCGTGAAAGGGGAGTTTGCCAGCACCTGGGATCGAACCACGGACCCACTGCTCACGAGGCCGAGACTCTACCTCCAGGCTACCGACGAACTCAAATATATATCTGAGTATTTTGTGACACATGTAATGTACACAGATAATATATATCTGAGTATTTTGTGACACATGTATATAATGCTGTAGTGTTATTGTTATATTATGTACATATTATAGACAACTATTGACAGTGTCCTTGCAGCTGAAAGCCAATAGGATCCCAAAATATAACTTAAAATGGTGAAGTCAACTAGACACCCAAATGACGTGGCTACAATATATTCTCAATGTTCCTTGTGAATAAGATGCATACATATAGATTTGAGCTCTGTCACGTAGTCAAGTGAAAACAGTAAACACATACAAGAATATAAATAAAACAGCGTATGTAAAATTGTAAACATCAGCGGTGCATGGAACGTTTTATTTATTACATAATAAAACTCCGCTACGTAGTTGGGATTTTCTTTGCTAGATGTCTCACTGAACTCAATAAAAGTTTCGTAGAGCTTTCATTCCCCTTCCGCGAGCGTTGAAAGCTTTTACAAACTATGTACTACAGTTTTTCTTCGCTAGATGGCAGTGTAGTTTGAATTTGTTTTACGTTTATCTTGACAGTGAACGGGAGCCCTCTGTATTTCCAGTAAATCTTTGAATAATGCAATCGGATTATTGTCACGGGTACAACAAATAAAAACTTTGAAAATACTAGTTAACAGTTAATAACCTAATACATTTTTAAGACAGTATCTTTTCCAAAAATTTTATGTTAAGGTAAATGAAAATTTTTCGCTGTTCGTAGATTTTTGCTTAATAAATCAAGTTTTGATGTCTTTCTGAAAATTGTTTTTGGCATTTCTACTATGTATTCGCATAATTTTTATTTACTTATTCATTTAAAACACAACTATATATATTATGTATATAATGTGCAATGTAAAAAAATAAAATAAAACATTTCACTCAGTCGTCATCCAAAAACTGTGCGTCACAATTAATTTAAATTATTTCAATTTTTTAATTATATGAAAAATACACACGCACACATCTATACCTCATATTGCTAGCCCACACGTATACGTGTATATATATATATATATATATATATATATTCAGTCAACTCATTAACTCCACATTCACATAAAAACATAGATACCTACTTAAAATTATACAGATACTTAAAATATATAACCTTAATAATACTTATATATAATAAGTTACAATCCATTGGATTGGTCTGCAACGAGTTTGGTTTTTCTTCTCCATTCGTCTCTATTCTCAGCCAGTCTTTTCAGCTCTACGTATATGAGCCACAGTTCATGTCCCTCTTCAGTTGGTCCATATACGCGTCTCTTGGTCGGCCTCTGCCATTTGTCCCCTCGGTCTTACCCTCCGCGATGGCGATGAGTAGTCCTGGGTACCTGATGTTGTGGCCAATCCAGTTAGCTCGTTGTTGGCCGATTCTCTTAAGAAGTTGCCTTTTTTCGCCTACCCTGGTTAATACTTCTTCGTTTTCGACGTGTTCCGACCAATGGATCTTAAGCATGCGTCTGTAGCACCACATCTCAAAGGCCGCCAACCGTCCGCTTTCACTCTTGCTGATGGTCCACGTCTCACAACCATAAAGCAGAATGATCCATACAAATGCTTTAGTAAAGTTCTTCCTTACGCTTAAATCAATATTTGGGGATTCCAATATCTTCGATTTTTTGTTAAAGGCAATCCTTGCCTGGTTTATTCTGCTCACAATTTTCGATTTGGAGCGTCCATCCTGGTTTATTCTGCTACCCAAGTACACGAATTCTCTTACAGTATACTTTCCATTTTTCCTAAGGCTTCGTTCAGCTCCATCTCGGAGTCTGCGAGCAGTGCTATGTCGTCAGCATATCTAATCATGTCGACCTTTTTCCCATTTATTTTTACTCCTGTCCAGTTCTTCATTTCTTCTCTGAGATCATCAATAGCTCGCTGTATATAGCAGTTAAAGAGAGCTGGCGACATTGAGCATCCCTGTCTTACACCTTGTTCGACCCTTGCTTCTGCGCAGCTCTCTCCGCTTTTAATCACAGCCATTTCGTTCTTGTATAAGCTCCAGATTGCTCTTCTGTCTTTATAACTCATTCCTATCTGGTTTAGAGTATTAAAAAGTTGTTCCCATTCTACTTTATCGAATGCTTTTTCAAGGTCGATGAATGCTATGTATGTGTTTTTATTAGTTGTTATTCTCTTTTCTAGAATAAGTCTGAGACTCAGGATTGCATCTCTTGTACCTGTCTCCTTGCGGAATCCAAATTGATCTTCTGAGAGTGTTTCGTTTATTTTATTTTCCGCCCTTTTCATTATAATGTTGGTGAGTATCTTAGAAGCGTGTGATATCATGCTTAAGGTTCTGTGTTGTTCGCACTTTGTCGTGCCTGCTTTCTTAGGAAGCGCTCGTATCAGACATTTGGCAAAGTCCTCAGGTATCTCTCCTGTGTCGTATATTTTGCATACAAGCTTATACAATGTATCAAGCATGCCTTTTCCCGCGCATTTAAGCAGCTCTGATGGAATCAGGTCGATACCTGGTGCTTTGCCGTCTTTCAACTTTGCTAATACAATATCAAATTCACTTCTTAAGATGTCATCTCCATTATTTTCTACGTCATATTCTGCTTCTAGTGCTTTGCTTTCCTGGAGTATGTTCTTTCCTTTGTACAGTTGTTCTAGGTATTCTTCCCATCTTTTTACGATTAGTTCGTCCTCAAACAGCAGTTTGCCGTTTTTATCTTGTATAGCACATCGTGGCTGTGTTTTGTCATTGAAGAAATTCTTTACTTCAGAGTATGCGGTTTCGAATTTCCTTTGTTTTATATGTCTGTTGATATTTTTGCATTTTTCTTGCAAATATACTTAATACAAATTTAAAATTATGGGGGGAGGGGGAATGTGTCCGTCATTATATTTCTTAATTATTTTTAATGCATGAAGAATGGTCTCTATTTATCTATTACTAGGGATAATATTCAAGCTTGTCCATTATTTAGAATTCGAGATATGTACCTACTGTACCTAATTAGATCTAGTAAATTATACTAACAGATTCGTCAAGATGTAGGTGAGTATTATCCGATTAGTACCTAAGTATTACCCATTCATTCACTTGTAGTTTTGATTGAAACGGAAATTATGTTATCTTTTTTTTTTTTTGTCTTATAATGTATTATATTATAATATAATGTCTTATTTTTATGCATATTCAGGACAAATTATATTAAGTCAATGAGAGGATGAGGCGAATCACAAGATTTCTATCTAAGTGAGTTGTGCTTGTGATGTCACAGCTCCAAGTAATATTCAAGCTTTATTACCTGTGCAGTGCAAGCACCATGGTGCAAATTGAATGTTAAGAATTATCAGAATCGTAATTATTATGGTCGATGTACCACGGTTCATATTTGAATGGGTTTTAAGAATTATCAGAATCGTAAGTATTAAGGTTGAGACACCATGGTTCAAATTCAATGTTAAGAATTATTAGAATCAAGAAGAAAACAGCTATGTGAAATTTGACGACTATTGACCACTATTTTCTGTACATACGTTACGAAGGATCCTGGTATAATTCATCTAAATATTTTCATTGCTTATCTTGAACCTAAGATTGTCGTTAGATCCGGAGAAGAAAGGGCGACTAAAAGTATTCTGCAGGGTATACCCGAGGGCATAAGACCGTTAGGCAGACCAAGACAAAGATTGTTAGATAACATCAACCGAGATCTGGAGAAGCTCAATGCTAAAGACGACTGGCAGTTCATTGCTCAGGATAGAAAGGCTTGGAGATCTATTGTTTCGGAGGCAAAGGTCCTACAAGGGCTGTTCGGCCATCGGAAGTAAGTAAGTAAGTATCTTGAACCTAAGCACATTGGCGATAGCCCAATTTTATTTAATCGAGCAGCAAGCAAAGAAAGTGATATAATTTAAATATACACATTCCTACCCAAAACTAATGCCACATAAACTGTGCATAGGTGGGAGGGAGGAGAGTGTATTTAAAGTACATCCCTCATGGCAATGCTATGTAATATAATTCATCTAGTAGTGGACACACTGTGAACAACAATTAACGCATTTTCTAGACTGTTGTGATCTAAAACAGTTCGGTTATTGTTACTATTGTATCGAAACAATGCCATACCGCACTGCAGTGTTGTACATAGGTATGTACGAGTGCGAACATACCTACTCTAATAAATATTATTACCATAATAACCAAAGCTGGACTTTAACGATTATCAACTTATTTAACTTCCGTTAAAATTACGATTAATGTTATCATAATCCATTTGTAGAAACTAACTGTAGGGTAAGGTGCCCCAAGAGTGCGCGGTTCCTAAGAGTACGCATTATTCAAATTTCCCACAATTTTGCTCGATTGGCACTAACTTCAGTCTTGTTTCTAACGCTGTACACGGGACATTGTTCTGACGAAATTTTTAGCGAAATTAACGTGTTTTGGTGAGAAAAGGTGAGTTTTTTTCAAATCTATCACATTTGATAAAATGTTTTTGTGTTTCGCAGCATGTGTGACATATTTATTTTCAAAATACTATACAATTTTGCGTTTAATTCGGTGAAAATACTTTGTTAGTAAACAAATAATCGCACTAATTCGTGCCGACTCCGATAGATGTAGCTATCAGTGCGATCATTTGAAAATGATGGTGTTGGTAGCAAGAGTGCGCATGCGCACTCTTGCGGTATACAGTATTAATTTTTCAAACTTTTTATTTATTTGTTTTTTATTGTAGATGGCATCGAAACTAAGAAAAACGGGCAGACAAAATATTTCACAAGAGACCCTTGATCTTGCTCGCAAGATGATAGAGGAGGGGAAAAGTAAGAGATGTGTGGCTGAATTATTGGGTATGGCTGAATCAAGTTTGAGAAAACGCTTAAAAAGTGCTACAGCCGCCATCTCTCTTGTTAGATACAGGCCTACATTTGCTGAAGGAACAGAGAAAGAATTAGTCAAGTATGTAAAAACTATGGACTCCATGTTTTATGGAATGACTATTAAAAAACTAAGGTCATTAGTATTTGAATACGCGGAGGCAAACAAATTGCCACACCAGTTCAATTCCCAAACTAAATTGGCAGGGAAAAAATGGGTTAGAGGTTTTTTAAAGAGAAATCCTGAAATCTCAATTCGACAGCCTACATCTACCAGCATTGCTAGAGCCATGGGCTTTAATAGACCCCAAGTAAACAGATTTTATGACCAACTCTCTGACATATTGAAAAAACATCCTAATCCTAATATTTTTTCTCAACCTAGTTAATTACACACGTTCCAAAAGCAAAAATATTTAATATCTACACTTATTGCTTCACTAGAATACAATCCATTGTAAAGCAGTAAATTAACTTTTGAACTAATAGAATTTGTGGTTCATTTTAAGTCAATCTCGAAATTTGTCAACTGCAACATTCGATGCGTTTATTCAATATGCGGTAAACGAAGCGAATGAACCACAGGGAGGGTGTGAGAATTCTGGAATAAAAAATTGAACATTTTTGGAGGTTTGCTGACGACGTAGCCTTGATTGCTGAAAACAAAGAGAAACTCGAAAAAGGTCCAATGAATATAGAAAATGTCCTGGAGATTAAATATAATATGTAATTAATAAAGGTAACAAACAAACAGTATACCGAAACGAACAACAATTAATGAGAGTATTAATTCTAGAGTTCCGATATGGAACGCGAAGAAGTTTGACTACCTCAGGAACAAAATCACCTGGGATGGGTGAACAAAGAACGAGATTGACAACCGTATACATCAAGCGAGACTTGCATTTAACAAAAAGTCGAAAATATTCGAGTCTAAAAATGTAGACCTGAAACAACGCAAGCTCCTTTTGGAGACATAAATAAGGAATATCTTATAATACGACTGCGTGACATGGTGCCTAACTGAAAGATATAAAAAGGTTAGAAGCATTTGAGTGTTGGTGCTATAGAAGAATAATTCTGAGAATATCCTGCAGGGACAACATTTCAAATAACGAAGTTATTAACAGAAGCAAAGAATAAAAGCACCTACTTAAGACCATCTTAGAAAGACGCACTAGGTGAATTTAACAAATTATGTGTCAAGAAAACCTTCTACAAGAAATAACACATGGAATTGCCGAGGGGACAAATCATAGGGAGCGCCCACGCTGAGAATACGCAAACAGATTAATGACTACCCGTGGTAAATTTTTGATTAACGGTGAACAGATATGACAATAGTAGTATATAAAAATATATCTAGTATCTGTTATCCTTATTTATTCGGTTAGTTATAATCACATTAACAATTTTGATGTTTCACACAAAATATTAGGTAGGCACTTAAACGCCCATTTAGTGTACATTTGTATCCCTGTTTATACATTTACAATTTTCTTTCATTTTTCCATGACATACCTGTTTATTATCTTATACGAAAAACATTAAAGGCCCTACATTCATGTCCTTCCGGATATCTAAGAGTTCAAGTAATACCTATTTATCTACTCTTCTAAACAATACTTTTTGTCCTCTTGAGTGGACTACAGTGGACAATTCGAAAAGCTGTCAGCTAAAACTATAATATTATCACGTCTTCTTTGTCACCTTCAGGAGGATTGAGTGTCTTGTATGAGACTTTGTGTATAAATTATATGAGTAAACCCAGACTCATGATAAACGTTATATTACTATACATTCAATATTAGGTACATCACGAAAATTTGTATATATAATAGCTATTTAAAATATGAAGTGCACATTTTATACAAGTGGTTAGGTAGACAGATATAATACATAATATTATATTAGCGCTAGGAAATAATACCTTATCCGTTTTCATGTAAATGACGACAGTTTGACATTTCATTGAATAATTTTCATTGAATTATCAGAACAATAGGTAGCCATTATTTGTTGTTTATTATGAACATTGTGAATCTTTATGCATTGTATTATTTTGTGTATTGTATTGTTATCATTAATGTTTCATTTATAAAACATAATCCAATATCAGAAATTCAGTGTTGCGTTAGTACAACCGCAACAACTCCTACTATCGCACAATCACAATACATACATCTGCAACTGCATACATACATACCTACATACAGACATACCATTAACAAATAATACAAACAAATGTAGCGTGCGATTATTATTACTTAATGAACCATACTATGTACATAATATACCTACACACTCCAGTTAAACGTAATATACCTACTTACCTACGAGTATGTACTTATAATTATTAACTCGAGATGCACATATAATGTATGCATAAAATTCTCTTATCACGGTGTTTGTTATCATACTCCTCCGAAACGGCTGGACCGATTTTGATGAAATTTTATGTGCTTATGGGGTAGGTCTGAGAATCGGCCAACATCTACTTTTCATACCCCTAAAAGTTTAGAATTGTTCACCTTGATTTTTTGGACAATTTTTTTTATTTTTATTTTTTATGGCGAGGCATTAAAAATACATACAGCCCTAAATTTTCACCCTTTTACAATCAACCCCTATTTTTTAATAGTGATATTAATATATGGCAAATGTAGGTATATGGCAAAACAACGATTACCGGGTCAGCTAGTAATATTATAATATGGAGCTCACACACACACACACACACACGTCTATACCTTCATCAAGTCGTCGTGTTACTGTTTTTTTTGCATTTTCAAGTATTAATATCAGTACGCATATGAATGAACCATATTATAAATATACCAGAAGTATTAATCGGATATCGGTTAATAATATTATGTAAGTTCGTATTAATTTCATTGCAACAAAGAGTTTCCTGACGGTCTGTATGACTAACTTCCATGATATAACATTTCCACGAAAACAGTTTCAGATTAAGAGGAGCGCTTTTTAAGTTTCAATATTTAGAATCAATGAATTAATTTCAAGAACCAACTGAAGACATTTAAGAAATCACACGGAATAATTTAAACACAACCATAAGCCTTAGTTAGCAAAGAGCGCCTTTGAGGTGGATGTTTTTACAAAACGGTGCTTAAAAAGTCATCCAAATGATAATAATGATGGTTTAATATAACATTACCATCGTTAAGTTTGTCGTACAGATGAAATTTACTTACCTAATTTATATTAATTATGTAAGTATTTATTACTTACATAATTTAGAGTTCTAAATTGCTCCTCTGCTAAAAAATGAGTCAATTTTTTATAGGTAACATTTGACGAGAACACATAAGGAGAGTGCATCAATCTTTTGAGAGATCAGGTTAGTTGGAAAACTCTCTACCTACATTGAATTGTAAAAGTGATTATATATTTGAAACATATTAAGTTGTAACGAATTAGTTAAAAAATAGGACAATTTCAAGAATCTGTATTAATGTTACACCACTGGTTGGTTTCATGATGTAATATCAAGAATTTTAGTAGGCAAACCAAACAAATGAATGATGAAGTATTCTCTCATTTGATAAGAAAATATTACAGAAGGAATAAAGAGACGTCGTCTTGTGAAGGAACGTTAAGAAAAGTGGTACCTATTAAATATTTTGATGCTATGACAATAAGAACAACATAGTGCCTCCTCCTGACATCGTGCCACTTTATCCATCCATCCATTCATCCGCGCAGTATCTTGTCCATAGTATTGTTGCAGGATGATATTGTGTGGTGTGCAGTATTCAATCTCGCGGTACCTACCTATTATGGTACATGGAGTACTCGTACTCGGTACTAAGTTACTACAGAGTGATATTGTCGGAACATTGTTACAAGTACCTCGGTACATAATATATCTAATATAATAATGGAAACGTTGAATTGTTCCAACTGAATAAAATGACGGCAATGTTTTGTCATCGCGTCTCCAGTTTTGTATTCACGCTTTGAATAATAAAAGATCTATTCAGGCGAATACAAAAAGTGTCGCTTTTATCTAAGCAGACAATGGGAACAAATCAAAGAAAATTCATACACCAACGTATAGATGATGTTGTTATTATAGGTATGGTTTGGGAGGAACTACTCTGCCTCTGCCTGCCTACCTACCTACCTAGTCTACAACCTACCCACGTTATTCCTAGGTAGGTACGCACCACACACACACACACACACACACACACACACACACACACAGTACACCTACATATATGTACCTACCTACCATCACATAGGTACATAGGTACGTCATAATGTCATAATCCTCTTAGAGTATTTTATATGAATTGTTATAGATATTTATCTAATTTTATTAATAAATTGATCGACTATAAATCCACCCTTTCAATGTGCAACTTTATAGAAAGACTTATGACAATTTTCTGCACCTAATTTTTATCCTTCTTACAAAATGTTATGTAATATTTATATATTCAAATGCTTACATATATACAACAATCCCAGAAGATGTGAAAAAAGAACATGTTCTGATTGCGCCATAAATCAGCTATAGACATAAGCGATAACACTAAGTTATTCACGCGTAGCTACATACTAACAAAGATTTTCTCAATTTTATTCACAGGTTTTTATGAGAGTTTTTTCGAGACTTTCGATAAGAAGTTCAAATGAAAGCTCTTTTATAATTTTACTACAGATTAGTTCGCGCAGATGGAGATTTGTTCACAAAGCACCGCCGTCCATACAGGCATTCTTTTACAAAAGTTTGTTGCTAAAGTTTTTAAGAATTCTCACAAAATGGTAGTACCTATTCAGTATTCAATGATCTTCTTCCATTATTTGCCGTTTTTAATAGGACACTATTTTAAAGGCTTTCTCCGCATTGTGAGAAATCTTCACAAACCATCAAGAACAGATTTTTTTCAAAAGTTGTTTTGGAAAAATTCAATAGGACTGAATATAAAGACTGTTGGCTCAATGGCGAAGAAATAGAAAAGTGAGAAAAATGACGAATAGAAGGAAGAAGGAAACGGAACTTTTTAAATTATACACCTAACTTCAATTAATATACCTACCTACCTAACAAACAAGTTTTCATATACTATTATCTAGTAGTCTATTATAAATACCATCATGGCATATCCCACAAATGGGGTAGCAAGCAGACTAGCCGATATAATTAATATGAAAACTATCCTCTTTGTACCGACAATGAAATTAAGACATCCAGGGTGGGTGGCGACCTCATCACTGAATTCAAGATGTTAAATGTATTTTTTCAATCACCTGTCTTTTACAGGACACTTAAAAACTTGAGGGAAAGAAAGGGAGAACTATTCTTTCCCGGGTGCTCCACGGCTTTTCATCAATGTACGAAATTATGACTACTCATAAAAATAAAATTGCCATAACACACAATAACCATCAATGTACGAAATTATGACTACTCATAAAAATAAAATTGCCATAACACACAATAACCATCAATGTACGAAATTATGACTACTCATAAAAATAAAATTGCCATAACACACAATAACCACCAATGTACGAAATTATGATTACTCATAAAAATAAAATTGCCACAACACACAATAACCATCAATGTACGAAATTATGACTACTCATAAAAATAAAATTGTCATAACACGCAATAACCATTTTTTACTATTATTTATTTTATTCTTCGCTGTAACTTTATTGAGTATAGGTAATATAAATCAATACAAAGTATCATAAAATCTTGGGTTAGTTGGAAGAAATCGCGGCTCTGCGATAAACTCGCCCTCTGTATATTGATTGTATGATGTATTTGTTTTAAATGTAGGTATTTTTGTGTGAATTTACTTGTAATCAATGTACAGTAAAGAATAAATAAATAAATAAAATTATCAATTATACAATTCAATGTACAAAAGACGAGTTTATCGCTAGATTGTGATGTCTATTATAAATGTATGCATCAAATGTTCAATAAGGAAAACTCAATTTTAAATATTAAACAAGTATCTATTTAGTTCCACAATCAAACAGCTTTCATGAAAATATTTGCATATGCTGCAATAACATGAAATAGTTATCTAGTTATTATTAGATTATTCTATATCATATAAATATGTACATACCAGCCGAACAGTGTTCAATATAAGGGAGGAAGGTATAGTTAGGTAGCTTCTAGTTATACATTAGGTATAATAATATATTATATAAAATAAGGCAATATTATAAATTATTTGTATAATGTAGATATGTATATATATGTATGTATCACAATACGTATCTTATAAAGTTGTTACTTATCCATTCACAGCAGTAGTAACTGTCAAGAAGACGAATACTTCATTATGTTATATAACTATGATGTGAAAGCACAGTGGCGGCAACAACATCAATATTATCAATCTTCCACTCAAAAATAATCGAGGGATAAATCAACACGAAAATTAAGGTGGTGTAAGTATATATTTTCAAACCAATTGTTTTCTTTACCCCGGGCATTATGGGCAACACAATTAAAATTGTTTATTCACATATGGAATCGTCCACTCATATTCAAATTACTAATAAATTTTAGATATATCAATTACTCTCGTAATGTACATTTTTTCAAGACTTTTGTATTCAGCACGATACTGATGGAGTGATAAATTAATGTTGCGCCACTGTATGAATCCTCATACCTCCCCAAGGGGCTTCAGGGAGGGGAGTGGGTGAAGGGGAGCTCTTTTGAAAATGCTCTGAATAAGAGCTAAATTGTAGCCACAATCGTGTCTTTCAAAATCGGCATGAATAGCGTTAATTTCGAATAGCGAAATGGTCGGATACAGGCAAAGCTGTTGCCGGGAAATGTCAAAAAATATCATATTTGCTTTGGTGGGGGTAGCGAAGAGTTATTCTCTCCGAAGTAAGCAAGGTGGTGTATGAGAACGGGTGGGGTGGGAGTATATTTCCATACGCGATGATGGCAAGGTCGTTAGGCCATGTGGCAACAATAGAAAAACTTCTATTGTGTCGACCACAGCTACGATCTATTGTGCACGCTGTTGGCTGTGCCTATATACTACACACCCCGTATCATAGTCGTAGACTAGAGAAGAATAGATACAATGTACACACACGCCACATTGTCGTATATCTCCAGATCCACTGCTACGCGTCGTAGATTCTACAATTCCGCGTAGCATTGTCTCCTGTTAGTGTTGTGCTTACATTAATTATTGTTTACAAGGCAACTATTAATATGTACTACATTGTCACTATATGACTACGCTACAGTAGCACCATGTTACTCATTGGGATCCACACAATCATAAAATTATACAATAAATAGACGGGGCATAGGTAGATCAAAAAATATTGTATAACCAGAGCAGCGCATTAACGTATTAACGAGAACGAAATTATTTTTATTAAAAGTGATATTATGTTGAAATATTTTTTTGACTGTATCATTGACTTCCATACAAAAAACTTCCGTGAAATTAAGTGTTTTTTTGAGTGATTTTTCAAAGATCTTATTCGCCGGCTTTTTATAATTGACGAGTAATTAAGTTCATTTTTTCGTTAAGAGATTAAAAATTAACTGAGTTAAACAACTGATGAACGGTGGCCACTGAATTTCTCTACAACTAACTAATATAATATTGCAATCTTAACTGTACTTGAATATTTGTAAATAGTACAATGTAATGTAATATATACCTCTTTTTATATACCTACCCATGTTTTTTTTTTAAATTTTAAATATTTTAGCAGAATATCAAAACTTTTAAATTTAATCTAAAAAGGGCGTTGAAGTAATGTAATGCTGTTTATGTTATTAAATATTTTCATCTTGTTTTATTTTATTTTATATTATTTTATTTACATTTTATTTATTTTGTTTTAACTTATTTTAATTTATATTATTCTGTTTATATAGTTTTCTTTATATACCTATTACTTATTTATTATATTTTATTTGTATATTATTTATTTGTTTTATTCGATTTATATTATTTTATATATATATTAATTATTTATTTTATTCGATTTATATTAATTTATTTATATATTATTTATTTTGTTTTACTTTATTTTGTCTATTTTGGATTTTCTTTTTTTCTTGTTTTTGTATTTTATATTTTATTTTTCACTACCAATTTTGCTATATTTGTATATATTTCATCTAATTTGTCTTGTTTTATTTTATTTCTATTTTTTGTTGTTGTTTTACTTATTATTTGTTATGAGCAAAAGTACGTGTAAAAAATAATGAAACTATCCCTCAAAGCACGAGCTCTGCTCATATTTGAGGGAATGAATTGTTTTGCTTACTGTATAATTATAAGTAAATGATTGTTGTTGTAAATTGTGTAATTATCAATTAATAAATATATTTGAATATTTGAATTTTTCTTTTGTCTTAAGTGTGTATACCTACTTCTAAAACATTTTAGTTTTCATTTGCTGAAGTATAATTTTATCAGATTGTGTTAAATTTCTGTTAATTTTATCTATTGATATTTTATTTTGGTTGCCTTCTGTTGTTTTATTTTAAAATTGTAATGGTAGATGTATGTTTGTAATATTGATTTGTTAATTTTGTGTTTAGTACCTAGGTTTTATTATGATATTGTACCTATGTAAAATATTGTGTAAAAGGCTAATTATCCGTAAATAATAAATAAATAATAAATTTCCAACACCAGCAGTACCTTATAACTTTACTTACACTTTAAAGATCATGTTGGTATTTGATTGTAAAGTTAATCAAAAAAATACCTTAGATTTTTGGAACTAACTGAGTCATTATAAAACTTTTGCTGAAGACGTAATTTATATAATTATTATTATGGTTGTACAGTTTGCATTCACACCTTTGAAAAAAATTGAAGCTTTTAAACATTTTACAAAGATTGAATTTGAAATTTCGCCTACATAATATATTAGTGTCAGTACCAAAATACTATTGGGCACCAGCATTTTTGCCACATAAGATACATCGCTATTAGTAACATAATTAATCAAAGTGTACCTACTGCTCACTTTAGTACCTGCCGGCCACTTGAATACAAAGTTGCGTACACGACAATATACAGGTACCTACTGTGTTTATATTATAATAACATACCTACTTATAATTATAATGGGCTCGGATTCATCCTTATACATAATTATTTTCTAAATATAAATCATTCTCTGATAAATAACAATATAAGAAGTAAGTTACTTCCCCACAACCCTTGTCCTCGCCCCCACCTCTGCACATTTTGTTCCGCTCTCCTCCTTTCCCCCCGCGACATGTGTAGGACTGTGTGTATGTGTAAGTATAACAGTATGTGTGTATGTATATCACTCCTCACTTATACCAACGAAATCCATTACAAAGGGTATATCAACATATTTCACAATCGCCTCGCAGTGAACACTGAAAGAGTTCCATTACGTCCAATAGGAATACAATTGCGTCGCGCAATCTTCCCCTTTTATACACATTCTCTATTCATGTTTCATACAACAATGGCAAAAGATTTATCTGCATTGAATGAAAAACCTAACATAACACAGAATATGTATGTAAAAAAGAAAAGAAAACAACAAAATTGTCATTTTCCCACATCCACCCAGTTACATTGTAGTTGTAGCCCACTGAGTAGGTATATGCAGCGACAGCGCTATAGCTCCGATCACAATGTGTGAGATGGGCGCTGAACAAAGTAACCAATGTAACTAACACTTGTATTGCTTACCTAAGATACAAAGCAAGCGTAAAGCTCAGCTATCAATAAAACTGTAAAAGAAACACACACGCATACCGACAACAATAAAATCAACAAAGAAATAAACATTACGTACATCTACCAGCCCAACCACCTTCTTGTATTGTATTTTCCATATTGTATTCGATTCAATACAATGACATACTCCCGGTAAAGCGGGAAAATTCACTTATCTCTAATACATACCTCTATACTTTAGAGAACACATATCATATCAACACATTATTGTATATGTACCTTACCATACCTATTTCTTTATTTTTCTTCAACGATGTAGGAAGAAATGAAAAATTTGACTAGTTTATTTTTATGAAACATTTAAAGAAGATATTGATGAGGATTATATTTTTGAAATGTCATGTGTAGTTTGTGTTTATGTATGTATTAACTTAATGAGGTGTCAGCTAAATGCTAAATGTAATTTGGAAACAAAGATTTATTAACGAACATCTGGCCTCTAATAACAGCACTATGTTCAAACTTAATTGTGATCAATTATCAATGACTAAACACTAATTCTAATTTCCGAGCGCTTTCGCCATGCGGCATTTTCAGAGCAAGAGTCACTAAAAACTAAAGAATGGAACATAATTATCAAAAATCATCGTAAAAATATTTCGAGGTTGTATCAAAATAAAATACTAAATAATGTGGAATATTTATTATTTTCTCGTATTAAAAGTGTACATATTAAATTAATGCATTTATTTATTCATAAAAAGTTGAGAACATTTGTGAAAAATTAACTGTTTGCATCAAAAATCTTTAAAACGTGATAATAATCAGACACTGGCGATAATTCGCTTGACATAAGTATTGCTATAGTGGAAAAATCTTATTAATTAATAATTATTTATATTAAACAACAGAACATTTTTTTAGCAGAAAGCCAAGTTGGGTAAAAGAAACAATAGGTAATAATAATAATACTTCTTGCGTGCTCGACTTTTGAACATATATATAGCAATATCAATAGGTAACAGCACCTCAGTGTGTAAAACAAGAGCGGCGGGGTTAAAGCTTAACAATGGACACTCACAATAAGAACTTAATCGGTACAGGTGAATAGGTAACGTACCAGAACCAGAACAGTATGTATGTGTGGTGTGCGGCACCAGTACAGTGGGGCAGAGTGCAGTACAACGTGTTGAGGAGGGGTGGATGCTGTCTCTAGTAAGAGGAATTTGTTCTTCCTCTTTTCTTTATTTCCAACAATTATAATGTGCAAAAATCAACACAATAATAATTTCTCATTTTAGCCTCATTTCACTCTCCAACACATCTCTCAGAGAGCAAAGGTCAGAAGCATAAGGATGAATATGAATTTATTTAAATGAGAGTACAATATGTTATTTAGTGGAAAAAGTACGTGAAAAGTTTGCATATAAAAATAACACGATATTTTTAAGTTACAAAACGCTGCCTTCTAATACAAATGTGAATTTTATATTCACGATGAAGACATTAAAAAAATTATTTCATTCGAGTAGACTGAGCAACAACACATAAATTATTGGGAAATAAATTAGTTTCCGTTTTGTCATAAATGTTTCAGATACGAAGCATTTCGCCTTCATGATTTATTTATTTCATACAGTTATGTATATACAATACCAGCAGTCAATTAATACATACATTATCATTAATAATACATACAAATAGGTATTGTACCTCATGAGGACAAGTCCTGTGAAGAGGTATTATACAAAACAAAATACTTAATATATTACAGATTCCAGAAATAGAAACAGATTTAAAATTTAAACAGTAATTACATTAAAAACACCGAATAGAACACAATATTATTTTACTTAAGAATGTGGAATAGCGTTTTTTATGCCCAATCTCAAAAATAATAATACAAAAGTGTTTAGCATAATTCTCAGAATGTCCTTTAGATGTTTACAAATAGATTTTTGACTTAAATAACATTTGTAATAAATTCATACTTTTATGTTAGCGATGTTTATATCAGTTATTATTTATATCAGCTATTACTTAACCAAAAAGTTATAAAATAAACTTAGGTTAATCGAGTATAAGGTATAACAAGGTAATCATTTTCTTTTTTTAATCTGCACTATATTATTTGATTGTTTTTTTTTATTATATTTGATTATTTTATATTTGTAAAGGCTGTTGTAGCCGTTTATTCTGTAAATAAATAAATAAGATTTTCTTTTTTGTAATTTGAGTAATAAACAACAATAAATTCGCCAATTTGCGCACAGTTTGAATCATAATATTCTTCCTCCACATTTCACTGTTATAGGTCGCGATGAATGAAAAGTAGGAAAGTGAGGAGGGAGTGGGGTGTATAGAGAAGGTGATCATAAACAATGAGGAAAGAATCATTTACACAGGAAAGAAATAATCATAAGGTACCTATCTACTTTCAGGCGGTAGGCACTTAGTATATAGCTACACATTTCCCCATATTCTTTCTGATGATGATTCCAAGAAGTAGTAGAACTGCTAGAAATAAACTAAAATTACTTTATACCATTAATCCGTCCACATCATCACTCCGTTTCCTTTTCTCCGTTTTAGGCAGAAAGGATTAAGATACGAGCGACACTTTTCGCTGTGTCTACCATTTTTACACGGAATCACATGTGTCATTTAATTTAAAATTCTTAATTATTTTTTTATAAATACATTAAACGGCGTTCGAGCTTTTTTACATTGTATTACAAAATATATTCGATCATATTTACAATAACTATTCACTAAGAATTATATATTTATTATGAAAAATTAAAACAAGTATCATGCCAAAAACATTAAATTAAATTAGTTTTCTTACTTCTCGTTTTTAGTTACACTTTTCGCATAGAGTTTAAGTGGAAACCGTTCTTAAAAAATTGAGACGGCTCTGGTTGTATGAAAAAAAAATACGTCAGCTATTGCCATCTGTATTATGGTCAGTATATCACTGTATAATGTATATAGTCCACAAATAAAAATATTTTTAAGTAGTAACGTTTCTTCAAAAACTATTCAGTTGTGAAAAAAGTAAAATAAATTTCAAAATAATTTATGAACCAAAATAAGAAACTACAAATAATGACAACACGAATACCAAAAGGGCACTAGATTTTTTTTTCAGCAAATCATGTCGAATATTACTAGGTAAATAAAAGAAAATACTTCATTAATTTCAGTATACCCCTCTATAGGTATATCCACTACACGCAAGAGTTTTAATGCATTTCTCCAAAGAGCTGTTGTTACTAAATTTAAATTATGTAAAACATTTCGCATTATTAGTAATGAACGAAACCAGGAAAATACCGATTCAATTCTAAGGAATAAATTCCTCAAACAAAATATGAATTATTTATTCTTCCAATACAATATTATTCTCTGAAATCTTAAGTAAAATTTCAACCCAGTCCTCTAACAATGCTACAGGTTCATTGTGTCCGAAATTATTGTGACCCTCGCTCTTTCCCCCAACACTCCCACCACCCCTTCTCTTGCGATATACAAGCAAGGAAAATAAAGCAGTCTTTTCAACTGTTACTTTTCCATACAAAAACTGAACCTTTTCTTCTTTTTTGTTTTTAAATGGCGCCTCGTATTGTCTCCTTTCGATTGTCTCGCGGTCTGAAAGCTCTATTCCACAATACTAGCTACGAGTAAGTATCTCAACACCAACTCATATAACCCAACTAACGCACAAACTTTATATTTTTACTAACATCTGCATACCAAAGTATCTATACCTACATTAAAAAATACAAAAGTTTCCAATATTTCACTAATGCTGCCAAAGACGTTGTTCATTAGTAGATTTTTTTAAATTAATCTTGTAGAGAATATTAAAAAATATTAAAAAATCGTATTCGCTAACTTTAATATAAATATCATTATGCTATGTACTAGAAAAATTAAAATTTCAACTAACTCGCTTGATACTTTTATGATCGTATTGTTTTTCAATCACTTTATTTTCCAACACGGACACATTCAAAGTTATATGAGTAGGCTTAGGGACGTATTGTGTATAACAATGGAGGAAAAATCCTAGTGGAAATAAAGGGAGACTCATAAAAGGAGGTCAATTGTTTGTTTTGTTTTCATTTTTTGTCAGCAAATATGAAAAGATTTTTTGTTCTTCAAAAATTTTATAATAAAAGATTATATTGTTCTTAGACAATATATCAGGATTAGAATAGAACAGAACTACAATGATTGTACATACTTCTACAAACAAATGTAAATACTTATTTATTTCTTACATTATAGATAGATATTGTGCTTATGTAGATACCTAACTACCTACTTCTATATTTCTATACAGCAACATTATACCTTCTCATATTGCATGTTAAAATGTACTAACTGATTTTATTATCCACATTGTAATTATGCTATATCGTTCTGCATCATTTAAGTCATTTTGGGTTTATTAAGGAGAAATGTCCACAACAATCTAAATCCGTATAGGTACTTCATATTTTTAATAAGTCATCCTACAACTGGTCGTAGAAAGGAAGATTGAGAACCGTAAAGGTTTTGGAAGAACGCGGTGATCCTGGCTTCAGAACATTCGAAAGTGGACCGGGATGAGAGGTGTGGAGAAATTATTTATTACTGCCCAGAATAGACAAGATTTCTCTCAGGTCAACGTCAGGGGGGCCCGACGTAAAGAAATACGTAAAGAAGAAATATCAATGTTTGTTGTTAGCATAAAAGTTTTTTTTTGTAATCAATTTAGTAAATGATTTCAATTTCAACACATTATTTCTAACGTGCTGACACTACGATATTGGTCACAGAACCGATGCATAACATTTTATAACAAAAAACTCTTTCATTTTACGATAAAGAGATAGTGGTAGAGTATAGGAATTGGTGTGAGAGATCGCCACATTTTGTGAAAATTTTGTAATATAATTCAGGCTTTTTTATCATTATGTAAAAGTACATCACAATAACATACAATAACATAAAATATAATATTTTATTATATTATATTGTATTATTTATTATACAGATGTTGGTGCCGTACATCCAGCAGTTAAGCAATGATGATAATATTACGCTTCTATTAATGAATTACAATGAAAATATTATTACATGCATTGCCAAGGGAAGCCGCTCGTGTAATTTGGTCAAAAACGTGAAACTGGTGCGGCTCCAAATTTGTATACCTACCTACTAAAATAAAACTTTCTATAATAAAATAATGTAAAAGCCTTGGAGTACCCGGCGAACAATTGGTATCCCACTCTTTTCCGTAAGTTTTCGAGTGTCCTGTAAAAAAAACAAATGTCGAAAAAATAAGACATTTTACGTCTTAGATTCAGCTTTGAAGTTTGCCACCTTCCCTGAATGACTTATTTTTGCGCATAGAGGACAGCTTGTACGTTTATTGCATGCAACTGATCTGCTAGTTTCGCTAAATGTAGAATATGCCGAGCTGGTGTAGATAGAAAGATAGATATACCTTATAGAATTAATTAATCATTAAAATATTAATCTTGGAATATAATAAATACTGAAAACACAATTCAACCTATTATCAAAATAATCTAATGACAGAAAAACTATTCCTGCATAAAACACAAAATAATCCATTATTATTAGGTGTAACCTATTTTTAAGTAGAAACTGGACGGTATTCTCATTGGAAATTCAAACATTTTTCCATTAATATAAAACAGAAAATACGTAACTTTTTCGCGTAAATTTTGGCTTAAGAGTAAAACATCAAATTTGAATATTTATTTTTTCTGATCCCGTGCGTTTTTATTTACCTATTCGCTTTTGTACTACTAAAGTAAGTATTTATTACAAAAAGGCATAAAGTGTTTACGTTTAATCAAATGTTATAATAAAGATGGCAAATCCACGTCTGTAGAAAGGGTAGATAGAATTGAGCCATCACTCAGTCACCCACCCAAACAGTACGGGGGTGATGTGAAACAATAACTACATTGTTAATATGAAATATTAAAGGGGTCACCACTGCACAGTTAATAATATAGCCCTCCGGATATGGTCGCCACTGCCTACTGCCCACTGATGATACAATCATCCGATGATACAATTACACTCCATCACTGACTAACGTCTAAAACCTTTCATCTTCATAATATTAGTCTTACATTTTAATCACATAACCGAATAATTAATTTATATGTATATACCTATAACTTGCCTGTGTTCCCTCCATCCCAGACATGCACCTGCATTGAAATTTCAATAAACATAATAATTCTACTCTTTACTATAATAAACCTATTATCTGACTTTACATAATTATAATCTACCTTCCGTTATTAACCCCCTGGGTTATTTCAGAGTTTATCCAACTATATTTTCAAACATCAGTTATCTATAGGACGTTAAAAAACTGAGTAAGTTTTCGAGTGTCCTGTAAAAGGCAGGTGTTCGAAAAATAATGACATTTTACATCTTAAATTTAGCGATGAGGCTTGCCACCCATCCTGAATGTCTTGATTTTATATTGGCACGAAGAGGACAGTTTGCATGTTTCTTACGTGCAGCTGATCTGCTGGCTACCCCACTCGTGGGATATGCCGTGATGGTATAGTAGTAGTAAAAAACTGAAAATGAATTCAAATGAAGGCACCCTACTAGCGAGATACCTTCTATAATAATAATAATATCCGGATGATTTTTGTAGCGCCGTTTTGTGGACAAATCAACCCCAAGGGCGCATACATGCAAATAAACGCATGATCCAAAATAAATATAAAACTAAAATGATATTATAACAGTGACTTTGGTTTTCGAGTTTCCACCATGACCACGGAAAAGCTCGCAGGTTCCTACTTTCAGTTTCATCTTAATCTGTAAATTATCTCTTTCACTTTAAGGACTTTTACATTTCTCTTTATCAATCTGGTTTGTAATGTAGGTATAGTGACTACGCAAATAAGTAAAGTTCAAGAGCTTTGCCTATTATCGACGTCTCTTTAATATTACAAATATGTATTGATTATAATAATATTATTATGAATAATACGAAGTCATGATGCATGTTTGTATTTGTACCACTGTTTTGACATATGATTTCCAATTAAATGACGAAGTTCAGTGGGTATCAAAAATAATGTAGATATTATTAACCGTATTAAATTTAGCGAGCAATTTTAATTCACATTGAGTGATAGAGTGAGGAAAAAGGATATCAGAAGAATGAGTGGATGTGAGAAGAGTGGTGTTGATAGAATGCGTACAAATAGGTATGTTGCGATGGTTTAAACATGTGGAGCGAATAGACGATGAAAGGATGACGAAGAGGTTATATATATCTAAAAATATCATTCTCTCTGCCTACCCCACCTGGGACACGGTGTGAGGTTATAGTATAGTATTTAATGAACTTTTTGATGTCCGATTGAGCTGATTTTTTGTACCTACTGACATCGATGTTATAATATAACGGTATAAACTTGACATGAATTATTATTTATAGATTAATTTTAGTCTTAAGATAATATGTTGTAATAGAAAATACACTAATTGCATGTAAAATATTGATTAATACATTATAGTTTTTGAAAAGTGTTTTAATTTGTCGAATCAAAAATTTCTGATTACTACTGAATTCTCGAATGAAAATCTGAAATAATTTTTGAGTATCGCCTACATGACTATCGATTAGTACTACTGCATATTATGTACAACCGTACATTTGTATTTCTATTATAAACATTTGTACAAAGCGTGACTAATTTAAAGGAAAATCTTAAGACGCATATATGGGCCCATACACGAAAACGGAATTTGGCGAAGTAGATACAACTACGAACTCTATACATTGTATCAAGATGTGCACATCACCAAGTACATCAAAATCTGCCAATTCCGGCTGGCTGGGGCATGTAGAAAGGATGAACGACACATCAACGATCAAAAGAATATACTCCACAAAGCCCAGTGACATAAGAAGGGTCAGGAGGCCAAAGTTGATATGGATGGATGGGGTGGAAAAGGACTTGCGAGCTTTGGGCGTGACCAATTGGCGACGAGAGGAGATGGATAGGAGGGAGTGAAGGCGACTTCTTGAGGAGGCTAAGACTTACACCGGGTTGTAGCGCCACTGGTTGTTGATGATGATGACTTATATAAAGTTCTAGTCTCGCCATACCTTCCTATGTTGATAATTATTACAGCTTGTAAGTCAAAAAGCTTACACAGCGGCGTTTTTTTTATAGTTAGACATAAAATGAAAAAAATTCTTCATTCTTCGTCACCTCTCCGTTGCTGTAGGTTCATTTCATATTTCTCTATTCGTCTCTTTCTTAGGTAAGTCATGCACAATTCCTGGAGTGAAAAGGATCAAATCATCGGCCGAATAGTTAGTCGGTAGCCTGGAGGTAGAGTCTAGGCCTCGTATGAAAGTACAAGAGGTGCGCGTTTCAATCCCAGTTGCCGGCAAACTCCCCTTTCACGACAAAAGCTTTTAGTCTACTGTGAAAGATGTACAAAGATGTATTTGAGTTTATAATAAATACCTAGATACATCTTAAAAAATATAGTTTTACGAAATTCAGAATTTGTCAACACTTTATTTACTTATCAACAATTCACCAATTCACGGCGCTAGCTTTATACATGTAGAAAATTTACATACATAATTAATATAATTTAGCCCCGGTTGGCCCCGCAGCTTTAGCGTTGCGGGGCCAACTGCCTGGAACCGATTACCAGCGGATTTAAGAAAGAACCAGCCCACTGCAACGTTCAGGAGTAAGCTGAAAACACTGCTTTTCAAGAAAAGTCATGGCGCCCTTGAGATGGTCACGGATCATTAAACGGCGCCAAATATAAATTGTCTTTATTATTATTATTATTATAATGTACCTACGCAATAATGCGATATTATAATTAGATACATTAATTATTGTATTGTGTATCTTCATTGTTTTCAAATGTGTGTACATGTAGGAAAATCTAGAATATCAATACCTTTATTCATCGTCAAATGTTTGGTATAATTTCGGTGAAAGTACTTACTTACTAGTAAGTAAATGTAGTGAAAAGGTATTCAAATTAAAGTCATAAAAGATGACCTCGTGATGTCGAGTGGAGAATGAGGGTGGAGGGATGGGGACGTGACACAAAACAATTGAGATGAAGACATAGTCCAGAACAATACGCTTATTCCTCATATAGGGGTGTCTCTCATTCAACAACACCGCAAATGGGGATGCTTATACAATACATAAAAAAAAATTGGTAATAATAATAATAATGTATTCTTCATAATGCACTGTAAGGTAGTTCTTCATAAAACAAAAATAAGTAATTTTCTGGTAGGTTGAAAATAATGTCATCTAATGTGGAAAACTCGAGGGACACTGTCCTTTCCAACTGCTAGCTACGCTGATTTGAATATCAATCTTGTTCATTTCTCCAAAATTACCAAGTAATTCAGCAAGTAGTGCAGCATGGTGTTGGCGGTAATCCTGCCAGATTCATAATATGTCAACCCTGGTGCGTGTGGAAGAGGTGCAAGTTGAGACAGAGAGAGTCTATAGAACAGACTATAAGAGTGTGTAGTGTGGTATCAGTAAAGCAGAGCAGAATGTAGCAGAAGAGGAGTATTGTGTTTGGCTGGGTGCTTGGTGTATTCTGGTGTACAAAGTACTGTCAGTAGTGTACAGTGTACACCGTACCCGCGGGCGTCGTGTGCCGACATAATGGAACATCCGATCTGATTATGCCCCCTTTTGTTATTTGCACGGGGCAGGTTGATATTATTATTTCTGTTACGTGGGCTTTACTATTGTGTCAAAGTGCTTTTCGATTTAATGACTATCGACATCTTGTACATGTACTTCCTCCTCTTCTTCTTGTTCCTCGTCTTCTTCCACCTCCTCTATTATTATTCCACAATAATATTATAACGTATTCATTCTTCACGCTATTATCGCGTTCTTGTCGTGTCTCAATTATTATTATGTCTATGTATTGTTGTTATATTATATAATATACATTACCATTGTAAAGAAGTGACACGATGTTATTATTGTATTGTTATGTTTATTGCTAGCCAAATATCGATACACTATCAATTGAAACAACATTTACAATAACAACCCCCACACAGAACCCAACATCTATCTTCCAAAGTATATGCTTACTCGTAATTATAATATACCTACAAACTACACTACCATCAACTTGAGAAATATTATTATGGTAAGTTGAACTAGTTAAATAATATCCAATTACTTCTAGTTCATAAAAAAATATAGAAAAGAAAGTGTCAGAATTATCCATAAATGAATATAGTGCCCTCATAAATAACTAGCTACAACTAAGTTCATAAAATTAAATCCTTCATAAAACCAAAAACTATAACCTGAAATAAAATCCAATATATATGAGTAAACAAAATTGACATCTGTGCCGAAAAAATGTAAACACTTTTTTATCCCGTAAAGTATCCATCTATCTTTGTATAGGTATATAAATATATAATACTGTAGGTATATCACAGCATCTCACAAAAGTGTTTAGGCAGTGGACTAATTCCATGCAAATAACATCCTCTACATGCCAGATAAACAATAAAACAAACTTATCTAGGTATTGCATGTACCTACATTCCTTACAAATAATAAAAAGTATGTATAAAAAAGATAGTAGACGAGTATAACACAACTACCTAATTAGAATAATTATATTTGTAATTAATTAAATAAATGCAAAATAAAAAAATAAGGGCTGGTCTCGTTAGCAGCTGTTTGGTTCAACAACACCTTTATGATATTTTTATATAAAGTTCACAAATGTTTAGTTGTTACTATATAAGATTAGTACAAACCTACTCAGTGGCGGTCCTAGCTTTTGGGCCCCCCCGAGAAGTAATTTTGCGGGGCCCTTAACGATGACAGAAAGAGACTAGTATGGAAAAATACACAAGAATCTAATTTATAAAATATTATTAAAATCAAAGTATTATTGAGAAGAGTCGTTTTCAATAAAATCGTATCTCGAAAGTTTTCTTACGGCCATAATAATATCAAAGTCACGCCCTCGCGCGGGGCCTCTATGGTAAGTTGTCCCTGTTCACCCGCCGTAAAGATCCCTACTTCACCTACAACACAATACATTTTATTTTTAAATAACACACTTTTATTATCAGTTATCGCTATATCAGAATATCAACAACAACAAAAAATAATTGGACACACCGCACAACATGCAGGATCGAATGTGTTTCGATTGTTAACGATTTTATTAATATGAAAAGGTTGTAACTCTTAAAAGTTACAGGCGATGTGTTCAATACGCAACTTTTCTTATTATGATCGCCAACTTTTATGTGTTTAGTTTTTTATTGAAAATAGCTATTAGCTAGAGCTTAATTAGAAATACCGATTATAAGATAATATCACACTTAAATTTGAAATTGAAAAAATAGTTCGCGACTGTTACGTAGTTAATAATAGCAATAATTGTGATAATACCAACAAGGGGGCTTTACAATGTCTAGGACCAACATCCACGTCCATTTTTAAAATTATGTTTATAGTCAATTAAAATTCGTCAGAAAGATAAAATTATATTATAATACAAACGAGTATGTTCAGCAAACGTTCAGTCTTTGTCCGAAAATTTAAAATAAGATAAAAGGTGTGTCATGTGTGAAATCTCGTGTATTGATATTTAAGTATTCAAGCCTCTTCTGAAACCGTCATAAGCAGTGGCCTGCCTAAGACCTAGAGGTAAACTATTCCAGAGCTTGGAACCGGCATATTAAAGAGCAAGGTTAACTTTCCAGAGCTTGGAACTAGCATATTAAAGAGCAACATTCAATTTCCAGAGTTTGGAACCGGCATAGTATCTAAGAGCAAGATTAACCTTCGAATATTTATTATGTAGGTGAAATGAATGTGTAAATATTTACTTATTGGTGAATAAATAATTTACCGTGGATTCGCTAAACCGATTAGGAAGATCAATTTTTTGCCAATTCTCGCATATTAAGCAAATTATAAAATAAAATATTACGAAATATATTGTAATCAGTAATGTATATTTAGACACTATAAATAAATCATCCCTTCATAGGTATTTCACATAAGTCTGTTTTGCTTGTATCAAATACATACATCAAAAAGCTTTTGTTGATTCTCATTAAAATATATGCAGTTTGATTCCCACCCATACTTGCTGTCTATCAACACACATTTTATATATATTTATAAATAATATATCTGTACATATGTACCTACTGTTAAAACTCTTCACACCTTTTGTACTTTGTGGAGCCCAATGTAGTGTGTTACAAAATTGATTGATATTCAATAAAGTTTCAGTACACTCCGACACTACACACTCACAGTTTATAGACAAAATCATAGACATGTGTGACAATGGAAAATAGTAAATTTTTAATGGATAATATCATTTTGTTTTAACTTTTAAAAGTTAGTTGTAAGACATTGCCTCAGCGATAAGCCTTTAAGTTTATTTTGTTTTTTTTATGCATTTTTATCCTTACTTAGATTTATTTATTTATAATGATTTTCATAACTTATAATCGCCTCGAATCGTCAAACTCAGTATCTGTCTTTCTGAGGCCTGAGTCAATAACACACTTTCGCGTCACGTTCCCTCTCCGTTAGCGTTTGGGTGCAGACGATGTTGCGCCAAAGTGTTAATTTTCGTAACTATTGTGTATCTTAGCAACCAAAATGACACTTGCTTGCAACATCGTCTGCACCCGAACGCTAACGGAGCGGGAACGTGACGCAAAAAAACTCAGGCCTCTGCAATATAGGAGAAACCACAAGGAACCCCTATCATATATGAGCATTTTTAAATAAAAAAGAGTTATTGCATCAAAAATTGTAAAGAAGCCAACTAAAACACATTTATACCCGATATAATAAGACAGAAGAGATTCGTAAAGTGAGTTCATACATTATCAAAGCAAAAATATTGCAAAAGAAATTTTAATGAATAAATTGTTGAAGGGTGTTTGTGTTCACACTGTGTTTAAATAAATATAGTGAAAATATAACAGTGTTTTTAATTATTAATGAATAAAAAATTTCAATTTATTAATTCTTGATTGCCGCTGACTTATATTATCCCTACTGCTATTTTTCACTATAAAAATTTGTATTAAAATGCAATCTGTTCACTTGACGTTAGCCTGATGAGGCAAAATTAACAGCAAGATAGTAAAAGTTTGCTGTTTCACTCCCTAAAATGCTAATGGTCCCACATTAAGATGCTTATGGTCTCCTTCGCACTCATATGTAAATATTGAACATCCTATAATATGTATCTATCTGACCAAGTTATAAAAGAACTTCTACAATAAAAAAAAATAATGTTCTTTAAATAAAGTAAGTACCTACTAAGACTGGTTTGACTGATTGGTATGATATTATTTTGAACACACAGTTCGATTGAACACAGTTTTTCATTTTTTTTTTTTTAAATTTCTAGTCTTTACTAAGTTCTTTATCCATTTATAAATCTAAATATTCTTTATATTATAGTTACTAATTTATGTACGATATGATCATTAGCATAATATGTTTTCTATGCAACATCACAATAAAATACGTACTACGTACTTATGTATGTGTATTTACGTACATAAACTTGTTTGAGTGTTATTTCAATATGCAATAGACATTTGGACGAACACAATTCTATTGTACGCACAGTATTCAGCATGCCTCTATAGTAAAGAGGAACAAAAATGATGATGACAATTGGTTTCTCTATACAAATGCTCCACAAAGCGAATCACAGAAGAGGAAAGAGTGAGAGAGAAGCCACAGTTCCAACACAACACAATGCAAGAGAATAGAAATGATGGAAGGAGGAAAGGGGTTGCAAAGGAGAGGAAGAGTATAGTAGGGAAGTCCTGGCCGATGAATACCATCTGAATGGATAAAAAGAATAAGCAGATTTGGCTAACAATAGGAGTGGTATAGTATTTGAAACCGCTTGCTCTCCACACAATACTGGACCATGAGAATACAAACTACCAATACCACTAACCAACAACCCTCTCATTCTGCATTTTATAATACAAATTCAAAGTACAATACAACACTACACTATAAACAACTCTACTACTACTATCTTCTATATGCAGTCGTACAGACAGGCAGACAGACTGGACATTTAACATCCATTCTTCAACTTGCAACACTGTACAAGTAGTGTACTGTGTAAGTGTGTACCTACTCAACATCTCACATGTACGCGTTCTTTCATGTGAGATTATTATAATTCTACAATAAAGAAATGAAAAATCATAAATAAAAATTTACATACTGCTGTGCACTTACTTACAACTATATTATTAATTTGTTTTAATTTTTTATATCAATTATTTTCTTTAATTCGTTTTTTTTTTTGTAAATACCTACGTCAAATCACGAACGACAAGACCGTGAGTATTGACATAGCAGTGAAAGTATAAGATGTTCATTTTCGATGTACAGCTTTGACTCTGACACTCAGGATGATCATCCAAAGTGAAATAACTTCTTGAATGCTACTTAAGTCGATTATATCTATATAGGCTTAGGAAAGAAAATAACTATTATATCACATCATAGAAAGAATAAGAGATAATATTGTTTGAGTTCTTTTCTATATATAGTCAGCTAAAAGTTTTCAGTCGTAAGTAAAGCAACAGGTTTCATTTATTGACTACTTACAGGAGAACGTATCTACGATTATAGGTAAGTATAGGAAATACTTAGCAACAATGAGAAACATTGTTAGACATTAACTTTTGTTTTTTTTTTAAATTTAGTTCACTTGAAAATGTCAATATATCAACATTGACGAAAGCGCTCGAGATTTAAATAAATCTAAGTGAAAAGTTAACTGTGTTGTAAATCAAGCAGATTATCATTAGATATTTGAATTCAAATGTTGTGTATCAACTCTCCGTAGTTACCCACACATACACAAGTAAGCTTTTGATTTTAAAATTCTTCTTTAATTTAATAATGTACTGTAGGCAAGGGCAACTGAACAGACAAAAAAGTCACACTTCATTCATATCTTTTCAATGGACATTGGACTAAAACCTTTTATCATAATAAACAGCATTTTACATCCAACATAAAAGTATGACACTTTTATTCATAAATAAAATAATAATGGTCAAATGGTTTATTCTTCACAATATCTTGACAATGATTCGGGTACCCACAAACCCACACAAGTGAATAATCAATACAATGATTTTAATAGTTTAACAATACTTTTGATGCATTGTTATGTAAATGAAGACTAAATTGATTCATAAGTTGCTAATTCGTGGTTCATAATAATAGTTTCGTACATCACAAATATAACATAACATAATAAATATATGTAACTACTAACTTATAAGATAAGCAATCAGATACAATGTTATTGTGTATTGAATTACGCTACAATCTAAAAAATAAAATAAACAACATAAAATACTTTGTAAGTTTATGATTCTACATAGAGAAAATCTCTCAAAAAAAAATCTACAAAAGGTTGTCCAGTAGTACCCAGTACGAAAATATGTATCTTGATTGTCACAGTTGTATTTATTATTATTATCTTTCACTGTACACCGTTAGGTACATAATATCATAGTAGTACCCATTTCTTGGTTTTCGATCTGTCGAGCATTTTTACGATACTTTGTATTGATTTGAAATAATGTAACCAATATACAGTGAAGAATAAAGTAAGTATATAGGTACTTAAATAATTTCATAATCTGTTCTCCATAACAATATTAGGTATAAACTGATAAAACTAGTCTGCATAACAAGCATCAGTCATAATAATCCATGGAAGGATAATAAATAATAATGCAGATTTACTATGGTCTCCCGGGAATTGATTCTCGTTTTCGGTAAAAAAAAATGCTCGAAAAGGCTGACAAAATGAGAAACGTACTATACTGAACTAAACTCGAAATAATATTGCAATTGCAGATTATCATAACACAATTCAATTCATTATTATATTACCTAATTTTCTAAACAGTCTCAACATTTTACAAGCAAATACATTCGTCATTATTTCCAAAAAAGAAACATTTCATTTTGTAATGTTTTGTTATGTGGTCGATTAGCTATGTGTACATAATTATATAAATTTGAAGTAAAGTGCAAGATTTAGATGATATATTAATATTTAAAATCTTCCAAATCGTACACTATACAGGATATAAGACAGAAAGTTGATGGGGATAGAATATATACAGGTTGTCCTTTTTAAGACGACATTTTTTAATCGATTGCAGTTAAAATTAATCCATTACGTAGAGAATAGTTTCCTTGAGAATGCAACTAGTGAAAGTTTTTGTATACTACTTAAAAAAGGATAGGTATTCAGAGATTTTCCAAATGGTATATTTCTATAAAATTTCGGTGCAATTCTTTAAAAGTGGCAAGTTGGTGAGTCCTACAGTTGAGTACAATGTTTGATTGAATGGCTGGCTGACTACCTCACTTGTAGAATACACCGTGTTAGTATAGATTATTTAATTCAATGAAGATTTTCTAGGAATCCACTGTTGCTTTTACACTGATTTCTTAAAGTAATTAAGTAGTATTCTAACAACAGTTACTGCGAACTATTGGGCTCCATTCTTCTTCTCTTCAACCTTTAGGCTACAGAAATTCACTTTACACCTTGCTAAAGCGATGACACAGTGTGTATATTTATAAATAGATTAATGCACATTTTAGCAATGCTGGATGAATTCTGTCATGATTAGACTTAATTAAACGTGACTTTGAAAAAAAAATGTCATTTCTCGATTTCCCGGGAATTCCTGGAAAATGTACTTCGAGAATTCTTGCGATCTACATACGGTACACCATGATAGAGACGGTGTTGATGTAGTGCTCTATTATGAATAAAAAGAGCATACTGTAATACAAAGCTACTATAAAAGCACACTGTATGTAGGTATATATATGTAGTCTAGTGTAGTGTAGTGAGCATAAGTTGCTAATTCGTGGTTCATAATAATAGTTTCGTACATCACAAATATAACATAACATAATAAATATATGTAACTACTAACTTATAAGATAAGCAATCAGATACAATGTTATTGTGTATTGAATTACGCTACAATCTAAAAAATAAAATAAACAACATAAAATACTTTGTAAGTTTATGATTCTACATAGAGAAAATCTCTCAAAAAAAAATCTACAAAAGGTTGTCCAGTAGTACCCAGTACGAAAATATGTATCTTGATTGTCACAGTTGTATTTATTATTATTATCTTTCACTGTACACCGTTAGGTACATAATATCATAGTAGTACCCATTTCTTGGTTTTCGATCTGTCGAGCATTTTTACGATACTTTGTATTGATTTGAAATAATGTAACCAATATACAGTGAAGAATAAAGTAAGTATATAGGTACTTAAATAATTTCATAATCTGTTCTCCATAACAATATTAGGTATAAACTGATAAAACTAGTCTGCATAACAAGCATCAGTCATAATAATCCATGGAAGGATAATAAATAATAATGCAGATTTACTATGGTCTCCCGGGAATTGATTCTCGTTTTCGGTAAAAAAAAATGCTCGAAAAGGCTGACAAAATGAGAAACGTACTATACTGAACTAAACTCGAAATAATATTGCAATTGCAGATTATCATAACACAATTCAATTCATTATTATATTACCTAATTTTCTAAACAGTCTCAACATTTTACAAGCAAATACATTCGTCATTATTTCCAAAAAAGAAACATTTCATTTTGTAATGTTTTGTTATGTGGTCGATTAGCTATGTGTACATAATTATATAAATTTGAAGTAAAGTGCAAGATTTAGATGATATATTAATATTTAAAATCTTCCAAATCGTACACTATACAGGATATAAGACAGAAAGTTGATGGGGATAGAATATATACAGGTTGTCCTTTTTAAGACGACATTTTTTAATCGATTGCAGTTAAAATTAATCCATTACGTAGAGAATAGTTTCCTTGAGAATGCAACTAGTGAAAGTTTTTGTATACTACTTAAAAAAGGATAGGTATTCAGAGATTTTCCAAATGGTATATTTCTATAAAATTTCGGTGCAATTCTTTAAAAGTGGCAAGTTGGTGAGTCCTACAGTTGAGTACAATGTTTGATTGAATGGCTGGCTGACTACCTCACTTGTAGAATACACCGTGTTAGTATAGATTATTTAATTCAATGAAGATTTTCTAGGAATCCACTGTTGCTTTTACACTGATTTCTTAAAGTAATTAAGTAGTATTCTAACAACAGTTACTGCGAACTATTGGGCTCCATTCTTCTTCTCTTCAACCTTTAGGCTACAGAAATTCACTTTACACCTTGCTAAAGCGATGACACAGTGTGTATATTTATAAATAGATTAATGCACATTTTAGCAATGCTGGATGAATTCTGTCATGATTAGACTTAATTAAACGTGACTTTGAAAAAAAAATGTCATTTCTCGATTTCCCGGGAATTCCTGGAAAATGTACTTCGAGAATTCTTGCGATCTACATACGGTACACCATGATAGAGACGGTGTTGATGTAGTGCTCTATTATGAATAAAAAGAGCATACTGTAATACAAAGCTACTATAAAAGCACACTGTATGTAGGTATATATATGTAGTCTAGTGTAGTGAGGGAAGTACATATTGTAGTTATGTATATTACAACTTATATTATTATATCATTATATTAATACTGTTTCCACCATCTAACAGCTTGTATTGTTTGGGCCACTTCCATTGAAAGAATAAAACGTATTATAATAATGTAACTCTCTACACATTATTATTAAGTACATAGCGCGCATTCTTAGGGGCGTGTACAGGCACTGCAACTTTAGCGAATGTTTCAACATAACATAACACGAATCGAGTCCCAAACTAGATAAGAATCTCGTGTTATGGGTACTAACACGACAACATCCATTAATACAATGCACTAAACACATGTACAGTTTTAAAAAGGTCATTCTCCATTTTTCCCTGGCCAGGAATCAAACCCGAGACCAGATAACTCAAGAATGATATTTGTGATTTACCCACAAGTGGGACTGCCAGCAGACCAGCTGCATGTAATTAACATGTAAGTTGCCTTCTGAGCCAACAAAAATTAAGACAGTCAGGATGGCTGGCAAACCTCATCACTGAATTTGAGATGTAAAATACCTTCATTTTTTCAAACACCTGCTTTTTACAGGATAATAATAATAATAATAAAAACCTTTATTGCACAAAAAATCAACAAAATAAAATAAACAATTTAAACTATACAAATACATTTTGTGCAATGGGCGAGTTTATCGTAGAAGCGCGATATCTTCCAACTAACCCATTAGGATATAACCATAGGATACTCTAAAACTTACGGAAAAGAGTGGGAGACCAATTCATTGCCGGGTGCTCCACAGTTCAGTTTAGGTTATAATAAAATAATAATTATAGGAAATTATAAAGAGGATTCAGTTCTGGAGAAATTGATAAAGCCAAATAATTTGATAAAATAACAATTCAAGTTATTACAGGCTTCACTTTAATTGCGTATGTGAAAATCAAACTAGAAAATCTTTCAAAAATGGATGTATGAAAAACATATTCTGAGACTTTGCTATTAGATACAAATACGACGCGTTTCCGAAATAATAAATCAGTAATCCATAGCATGATTATTATACCTAGAACAATATTGTTGAGACAAGCCAAACACGTATTTATAAAAAAAATGTATAGAAAAATGAAGTACACATTCTTACAGTGGGTTATAACTGATATACATTAATTATTAAACCTGTTGCACCTTCTATATTTTCCATAAATCTCCATAAAAATTATATAGAATGAAATAATTTGTGCATTGGTTAATAGTATGTACCTATACTAATTACCACATTAGATGTAACTTATTATAAACTCTCATTATATTGATAGGAAAGTGATTATCCATATATTGATGTTTTGAGTACTCAGTACACAAATGGAATTCATATTCAAATTTGTTTAAATGTTTTCAAATGTAATTCAAATTCGTTTAATTTTTTTAATGAATGACCCGTTAATGCAAATGAAATTTTGAAGGGAGATTGTATTGCATGTATTGGCATGTATTTTTTACTGATGATGATGATTATGGATGATTTTGTTTTGACGCCGTTTAACAGTCCCTAGACCTAGATACAAATAATATACCTAGAATTTCAATTTGTAACCATGATTTATAATCTGGTTCATATTAATTTATACACTATACAGCTTCACAATAATTCTATTAACTCAAATAATGGTAATAGCATTTACCAAAATAAAGTAAATAGAAAATAGTTAATATTACTGAATTAGTTTACCCAAGTGAAGCACGCGACTCTCATGCATGTCCCATTGTAACCTTTATATAATTGAAATAAAAATGAAAGTTTATCGTGCAAGTAAAGTAGGTGTGCTTACCTATCGTGATGTTATTTAGTTTGAGTGTATACAGAAAAAAAAGAGTTAATCATTGGTCGACTGTACAACAACACAATGGTACACTTTGGATGGCGAAATGAATACGAGTTAAATTTGTAAAAGACAATAGCACCTACATACATAATTCATCACACACATTGAAATGTAAAGGACATACACACACACACGTGTGTGATATAGCAAGAGAGAGAGAGAGAGAGAGAGAGACAGGGATGGAGTGCACAGAGAGAAGGGAAAGAGAAGATGATAATAATATGAACTGAACGAGAATGAACGAACACAACCAAACAATGAAAAAGTTTTTATCTTTTGTAGATAGTACAATAGACACCAAGCTCCTATTGTGAAGCAAGATTTTCCAATAGTGAGTGTCTCTTAACTCTGTACAGCTCCTTCCTAGGATCGAGGCTACACTATGCACCTTCCTAAACTCACTCAACAATCATACTCATTAGACTTCGTTAATAATTGATGCACAACATTATAATTGTTACATTATAATACTTACTTACGTCATACGATCCGATAAATGACTTAATTTGATCCGATATATTAACATCAGTAACACATTAGAGTGATTGTTATTGTACATCCCTACTTCGACAGTGTATCTTAATTTGAATTATTTTATTTACAATCAAATAATACGAAATATTTGTAAAAAAAAAACATCTACGAGGTTGGTGACCGGTGTGGCGCTAAGGTTGCGCTCTTGCCTTTGAAGTCCCGGGGTCGATTTCCAGCCGGGACAAAATGAAAAATGACTACTTTCATATTGCCCTAGGTCTGGATGATAGATGTGTATGTTTTTGGTGCATTATATAATTATGTGTATCATTATCATATAGGTACCCTTAATTAAGATTCGTATCTTAGTTTCAGCTCTAGCTCGATCTGTATTAATTGTCCATATTTTATGTATTTTTGTTATGTTATGATAAATCGATAATATCTTATTTTTTTGATGGCAAAGAGATAACAGCTTGCATGTTTATTACATGCAGCTAGTCTACTGGTTACCCAACTTGTAGAATATAGCACGATGGTATAAAAATAATAGCAATAACGATAAATTAAGTATGACTGAGTACGTGTGATTGTTATACGATAACAAGTGAAGTAGTCAAATTTACAATAATCAGAAATATTCACAAAGCAAATATTATAATGGAACCCTCCATAAGTCACTCTACCCGTGTCCATCCGTAGTGAGCGTCCAACAATAAACCAAAGGAACTCCATTCGTGAATAGCTTTTCAAATCATATACAACCTTCAGACACCATCGTCCATACATCATAATGTAATAGATAGGTACATAACATACACATCTCTATTAATACAATAATATGATAGATACCTATCTCTTACAATCTTACAAAGTCCCAATACCTTCTTTTATCTGTCACAACCACCTACACACGGTTTATTAATGTAAAATATTATTTGTAGAAGGACTATACCTGACTTCTGAACATTACACCAAAATCAGTAGGTATAAGGGACAATACATGCATAGTACGAAAATCTGCACAAAGTATTTATGTTTATTAGTTTATTTACAAGGATAATTGTATTAAAAAAAATCAACCGACCATCTTATAAGAAATCTTAATGATACTTACTCAAATCTAATGTATCTAATGTATCATTATCCGCATCACTGCTGTCCAAAGACATTATAAAATAACAACGTCTTCGCTAGTGCCACAGTGGATGTAAATATACTAATCATATGAATATTTTGGGAGGGTACGTATGATAATTTGATGCTACAAATTTTTATGTAGGGGTATGTTATTCATGTGCTTTCCACCTACCCACATGTGTATTGTACGATCCCCATCTCGCTTGTGGTGGCACCCAAGAATAAGACATGAAAATGACACGCGTCCCTCTTTCCTCAGAGTTCCTTCAGCTCTGTTGGTGTATGAGGAAGGAGGCGATTTCAAGGGGACTGGGGGGAAGGGCGTTCAATGGCAGTCTTTACAAAGCGCTCTATACATTTCAGAACAATAATCTTCTCACTCCACATCGCTATTCTCAACACAAAGTCCTTTATGGGGCAAGAATAAAATGAAAGAAAAAGAGTTAGTTCTCCTGTGATGTATAGATGTGGAGTCGTGCTTTGTAGCAGAGTGGCAACACTTCTCCCATCCCTCCTCAATTCCTCGTCACAAAACATAACTAACCTATACCTACTTCTTATTAAAACGGAGATCTTTTGTAAGAATCATGTGCCATTCCACACAGGAGAAAATCAATTAATATATAAATTTGCAAATCAACTTAACACGTATAAGTAATATTTAGTTAAACTCATCGCAAAATGAAATCACCAATATTCGTCTCGTACAGCTATTTGCTTGATATTTGAGTAGTCTCTCAAAATATAAAATACCGTTCAGCTTAAAATATAAATTCAGATTACATAGGTGTGCAGATATTCTTTAACGCCGCTATAACACAAAATAAAACAAAGCAAGGAGAATAAGGAGTGAGGCGATGAGATATACTTATATATTGTCAAATACGAGAGACGAGAGGAGTGTAGAGGAGAGAGAGAGCATCCACAAAGATAGATCCACCACAATGGATATTGTTAAATGGAAACAATAATGTTTAAACAAAGAGAACCGAAACAATATTGTCTGCGGTGTCATTGAAATACTAGATAGACCATAATCGCATCGTATTCAAATTAATTACACAAGAACATTCATACAAAAGGACGAGTCCGACATAAATAATTCATATTAACATTACTTTTCATGAACAACCCTTTTTTAGTGAGTGCCTATGCAACGTTTGTTATTTTTCAAATCTTTTATCACAATCAAAAAACACAATCTATCCCCTCCTGGAAAGACAACACGATCGTGAATTATTGTTGTCGCAATACAATATCTTTGTATTAATGGATTTCTATTGTGTGATTGATTAAGTACTTTCTGGTTACATAGCACAACACTCTTTATCTGAATTTTATAGCATTACTAAAACATTCGGAACAAGGAAAAACATCTCTATCTACACATAAAATATGTATAAATGCACTGTTGTTGTGCAAGTAGGAACCTAAATTTGGTGTAGGTATTATTACACAAATGGGATGTATTTATACACGCACTTGCACCTACAACATTAAATTTACATGATAATAGTTCTATGAAATTCAGTCACAAAATAAAATCATCAATATTGGATTGACGGTGCTTCATTCTTCTGGTAGTATTGATGTCAAAAACAATAATCTGGTTATTTATTATTTTACAAAATAATACTCTAATGGCAGTTCATCCGCATTGTATGCATATAGTGATTTGTAGTGCAGATTTTGATTATTTTGGCCGCATTAATGGACGTTTGTTCAAAACTATCTACGATTTATATTATTTGCCATTAGGTGTACATCATTCATCCAATATTTTTGTAATATTATGAATTTTATATTCATTTGTACAATAATAATATTTACCTGAATAAATTAAAATTCGTATTTATTTCTGACACTAGATGCAAATAGTCGAACTCAAAAGCACATTTGCAAACACAGATTGTGGAGTTTACAAATTGGAAAAGGAGAAGAAATCGCATGTTACATAATGGTGGGTATATGTCTTTCCTCATTTGATCCATGTACATACATATGTGGGTGTCTCTAAGTCTTCCTTCACTATTCCTTCCTTCGGCCCTCCGCGATGGTAATGAACAGGCTTAAGTTCATATTGTTGATTTCTCGTTATTGGCTGATTTTTTTTAAATAGTTGCCTACCCTGATCAACACCCCTTCGTCTTCGACATGTTTCGACTAATGGATTTTCAGCATGCATCTACATTGAAGGACCCACCGACCATCCAGATAGCGCAGAAGTCTGAGGACTTCCATTTATCCGAAATTCTACACTTAACAAATCTTGTCCACAACGGAGGCGCCATAGTGGGCAGCCTGAAGGGCTGGCCGGCCAAACCACCAAACCGCCAAAACCTCCGTGTGAAATCTTTTAACTAAACTCCTTCGATTTACCTCTATACGAGAGAAGCAAACGAAATAATTATAAGAAACAAAATAAAATAAAAGTATACAAAAACATTCTTAGCCAATTTTACAAACCATACAATAACAATTAAACAGAAAAATAAGATAAGAAAAACAAATTTATATACATATTTGAGCACAAGGCTGAATTGAGGTGTCCAGAAACTTTTCCAGGTATTTAGGTCGGTGAGCACGCGAGTCGCCGATACCGTCATCGCTGCAGAGACGCTTCCCTCCCTAGGGGACATCCCACCCAGACCTAAGACTCTCCACCAAGGGAGACAGAACAGCACAAAAACAAATAAACGAGTTCGCTGGCGACAACCATGATCACACTAAACCAAACCAACCATGTTGCTCTCCAGGTGAGCCCGGCTCACGTAAGAGATCCCATCGAGTTACCCAGACATCTGCAAACTTCAAGAAGGCCCTGAAGTTCCCTGAACAAATCATCAGTTCTCCAGACCAAATGGGTCTGGGGGTGTCATCACTCATGCTATCAATCATTACGTCTCTAGCATCCGTCAAGATTGGGCACTCCCCCAGGATATGCCCAGCAGACTGAGTTCCCGTCCCACAAGCACACCACGGATCATCCACCAGTCCAAGCTCAAAGAGCTTGGCTTTAAATTCCCCATGGCCTGTTACCAACTGAACGGCAAAGTGGTTGAAGGACAGGAAGCCCCTTTTAATCCTCTCTCTCACATCCGGGAGAAAACTGTAGATAAGTCTAGCAGTTCTCCCCCGGTCCCATCTTTCTTGCCACACTTCAAATGTTCTGTCTCTGATTCGGCTGAATGCCCTACTGATCCCCCCATTCCCGGGTTCCGCTTGAACAGAAATTCCGAGATGTTCAACTCTACCGTCCGCCTTGATCTTACGCCTGGCTACACTATCTAGGACTTCCAAATCGGCAGGCAACACTCCAGCGATGACAGGAAGACCATCGCTGGCGGCAGTACGATACGCACCTGTGACGGCGAGCAGCGGGAGTCTTTGTCCCCTCAAGACCGCCGCAGACACAGAGCCCACCGAGAGTCTGTGAGACCAAACACGTGCAGCATAAGTGACTTGCGCCACGTATGTGGCCCGATATATGATCCTTACAGTTCCCAACCTCCAGGCCCCGTGTTCCACGGCTAAGTCTGCGTAAAGTGAAGAAAAGCACTTTCAGCATGCATCTGTAGCACAACATCTTGAATGCCTGAATCCGTTTTCACTCTTGCAGATGGTCTACGTCTCACTACCGTGTAGAGGAATGCTCCAGGCCAAGGCTCTTTTTCAGGTCCTTTCTAACAGATTATTATACTAGGTAAATTTGTACTAATTAGCGGAGTGTTAGTGTGAAGTAGGTGAACATCAGAGGCTTATTTCAATCGAAAATTGGACACTTTTTTTATTTTTTCATTTTCTCTAACTCTTCTTATAAACAGAAAATGAAGATATTATATAATTAAATAATTACATACTGTTTTCCTTTTCAGGTTCACGAATTTAAAAATGATAGTTAAGTATTACGTACGTATTAGGTAAATATACTTCATAGTAGTGTGGTGTCTGTGTCCATCAGTCAATAATTTACTGTGACCAGTGACCACATAATGTAATGTAGTATTTTTGTACAGCCTCTGTACTATTGTGTACAGTAAAGTCCACAATATACTCACACATACATTGTTCTGTCCGAATCAAATTTAATATTCCCTTGGGATGATATAATAAAGCAATTAATAAAACCGTACGGGTTGGCAATGCCTTTGTTCATGGTATTCATATGCTAACTCCTCATTGTATGATATTTTATACTACGTCTATTATGTTATCTGATGTATATTCATTACGTAATGCTTTCATTATCAAAACGCAATACTTACTGTTTTCCTAATATTAAAAGAATTTGAATATCACAACACTATTTATTAAACTTGAATTAAAAACTAATTGAAGAATCTAGCACAAAGTGGGAACAACATTCCTTCTGTGTTAAAAGTGGTCAAGTACGAGAAATCTACAAATCTGCAACTGTTTAAACAAAGAGAAAAAATACAATATTACATTTTACTTGGACAGAAGAGAACTTAATATTTTTCAGTTCACTATCACACTCATGATGGGTATAATTTTATTTGCACAAAAATAATCTTCATATGTCTACAAATCAACATCTAAGTTCCTAGGATAGTATTAGGTATTTGATATCATTCTTGTATGAACGCTCCTTTCGTATTACAATATCAATGCAAATAATAGAAGTATGAGTACTAACACACATTATATGTTAGGTAAAATAATAAAGTACGACCTCTTGTTTCTTCCTTTTATATAAATAACATCACTGTAAAAAAATACTTTTGTTATATTATACTGGTACCTACCTTCAAAAAATTTTATGTCTATTTTGTAGAAATTTATCATTGCTTTTTGCACACATGCAGATCGATTAAGATTAATACTACTAATAGACTTGAAATTATAACGAATATTATGTTGATTCATTTACCATCATGCCTGATGCCACTAGTAGAAAACAGATCACTACTTATTTCTTGTGTTTGTTATTCTATTATTTAATTGTTGTTATATTTCTATCGGCCATTACATAAGAATATGCCATAATATGGATAGACTTTAGTTTAGATAGATAAGTACGTATAGATATAATAGTAGATTTAAGATGATTACGAGTTAATACAATGTGAAATTCCTAGTAATGGAAACATTGTTAGCATAAGGTGTGAGAACAGTTTTCTATGTGCTATCATAATATAATAATATCTGCGAAATGGAATAGTATGCGACCATTCCGCGATCAAGAATTTTGCCTTAATTAAATTTATGAATTTGAGCTCATAACGGATTTTATAATGATGTTATAGGGTTCTCCAATAATGTGATCACCCATCCAGCCACAAACCACAAATTGATCGTTGGGAATAATAATTGAAATGTGCATTGAAATATAGTTAGTAAGAATGCGGGCACTGGACGGTCCAGTGGGCATAGTCACATACATTTCAATACAAAGAATACTTTTTTGCCTGATACGTTCCTATTACGGTCCTATGACGGTCATGGTATGGTACGGTGTAGTGGGCAGACACCTTTATAATATATTTATTTCCATGATTTCCAACTAAATACACAGCATTTCAGTTAGTATACTATAAATAAATAAATATTACTTTCAAAAAATAGATAAGTTTCTACATTCCAATTAATTCTTCATATTTGCTTCCAACATTAACGCACTGAATGTTGGCAGCTCAAAATTATCTATTAGGTAAAATGTTATTTCGATGAATGACTTGAGATTAAAACTACATCGTCGGAAGTGAAAAAACATTCAAATAAACATTTCAATGAAGTAGCTAGGGAATCAGGTATCAAACTGATATCTGATTCAAAGCTCTTGTGTGAAGACGCCTTTATGAGGTTGTACACTACCCACAGGGTCTCGGGTAGAAGGGAGACACAGTGCCGTGATGGTGATCTTCCAGTGGTGTCGGCGGAGGGTAGGTAGAAGCACAGAGTAGGGATGGATGTAATAGAACGTGCCTAGATAAAAGACATCTACTTTATACCTACTAGACAATGGTATGGAGAAGTAGATGATTCAATAGTTGCTATTGTTGTATTATTCACCATTGTTTCCTTTTCAAAGGAATCTTCTTTTCGTCTATTAGAGGTCTTTATAACCAGCATTCAATAGTTATATTGAAAAATATTATTTATTTTAAGTATCCAATGATAAAATTATAATAGGTATATTCTATATCAAGATTTTAAAAATCAAAAGACAATAGATAAGGTTATACAAAACTAATTTTTATTCACGAGATGGAAACTTATAATTATGTTCATCACAATATATTCGATAATATGTATTATACAAAACTTCCACTGTGTATTGTCGGATACCAGGATTTGTTTCCTCCACATCTAGTCAGAGTACTTGGTGTCAACAATGTGTTCAGCTTAGCTCCATTAAAAAAGACGGTTACGTCAGTAACATTAATTCCTTTCAAATCCAATTGCTTGTCTTTTTCTCTGTAAGAAGTATCTAAAATATTTTGAAACCTCCACTGAAGTAGATACAAGATTTACAGAAAGGTAACATAGAATTTGAAATTCCTAATAAAAATGATATTATGTTATAAATCATTAATATACGCATTGCACAATTCACTTCAAATTATTTATTAATTTATTCAGTTTTACACGATAGAGCCTTTACCATGTTAAACAAAAAGGTAAAAATAACAATTTGACAGACGAATATAGTAAAATGCAGTTTGTGGCTGCAGACATATAAATTGATGAATAAAAGCATATCATTATTTTTATTTATTTATTTAAAATATATATTCACGGCCAAAGCCTTTTACATGTTACACCCATGTACACATACAATACGTGTATACAAAGATACGATCACTTTAAAAAAGACACAAACAATTAGATTAAAAAAAACAAGAGTTCAACATACAGTGTAACAAAAAACGCACAAAATTGTCAAAAAAAATTGGTCAAGATACCTATTAAAAAAATAAATCAAAATGGCATAAAAAATGTCAAATATTGTTTAAAAGTCAGTTAGTGAAAATTCATAAGTTAAATTACAAAAATTAGAGATCAGTTAAAATACATAAGTTTTGGTCAAATGGTTAAAAGAGCAATTCAAAATTTTATGAATAATACTTAATATGTTCAAAAATAATTAATTTGAATCCAAAATGATAAGTAAATAAATCATCTAAAGGAAGGATGGTACCTGCATTGAAAATGACTATTTAAGGAAACACTTTTCCTTTCGGTTGAACTTGATACTAAATATATACCTAGGTATATAATGTCTCCCCTAATATTTTCATTGCCACAAAGGGGACTTATTAGAGAAGAGCATTGAAAATATAGTAATTACAGATGTAGGTAGGTGCGTGTACACTGTACATACTGTAATATCATATAGAGAGAGAGAGATACTCACATAGAATTACACCCTCAGACAAATATTAAGAACATTAATGGTGTTTACACCGCACTTACTGAGGGGTAGTACTTAGATAGATACACCACACCACACATAGGTACACATTCACAGTGTGGCGAAGGCGATTTGTCACACCAAAATTCCCAATCATATGAATATAACATTGGTTGAATGTTTTTATTTCAAGAAATAATAGTTCATACAAGTCTATCTCAAATCCAAGTCAAAGGGTTGAGAGAAATTTTGATTGGTTTTTATCCATCGAACATTTGCAATACTTTCATTCATTTTTCGATTTCGGTTGTTTTTTACATTTTTTTTTTTGGATTTTCATTCATACAATTATTTTACAGAATTACTATTACTACAGTTTGCATGTTTCTTACATGCAGCTGATCTGCTGGCTACCCCAGTTGTGGGATATGCCGTGATGGTATAGTATAGTATAGTACTATTACTACAATTAATTTTATTTAAATTACCCAATAGATAATTTTTTTACATATGATTACATTTAAATTACTTGAAATGCTCTGACTATGATTTAATATTAATGTGTTTGTTATGTTTGTTGTTGTTTTATTGTATGATAATTGTTAACATCTCAAAGGGTTACGCCGTAAATGTATGATAAATAAAAATAAAAAATAAATATTCAGAAAATTCAAGGGCTTTTTTACCAATGTTGTTGAAAGTAAAAGTTCAAAATATACCCTTTTTAAATAAAATATTTAAACTTGAATCACTATGTGTATTTGTTACATTATTTTAAAATACGCTATCGCGATTTCAGTGCACTTGCACCATTGACGAGCTTTTCCGTATTTTAAATTAATGTAACAAATAAACCGTAGTTCAAGTTTAAATATTTTATTTAAAAATGTCTAGAAATCGTTACATAGTTATATATAATGAGTTACAATCCATTGGATTGGTCTGCAACGAGTTTGGTTTTTCTTCTCAATTCCTCCCTATTCTCAGCCAGTCTCTTCAGCTCTACGTATGAGCCACAATTCATGTCCCTCTTCAGTTGGTCCATATACGCGTCTCTCGGTCGACTTCTGCCATTTGTGCCTTCAGTCCTACCTTCTGCGATAGCGATGAGCAGTCCTGGATGCCTGATGTTGTGCCCAATCCAGTTAGCTCGTTGTTGGCTGATTCTCTTAAGGAGTTGCCTTTTTTCGCCTACCCTGGTTAACACTTCTACGTTTTCGACGTGTTCCGACCAATTAATCTTCAGCATACGTTTGTAGCACCACATTTCAAAGGCTGCCAGCCGTCCGCTTTCACTCTTGCTGATGGTCCACGTCTCACAACCATATAGCAGAATGCTCCATACAAAGGCTTTAGTTCTTTCTAACGCTTAAATCAATATTTGGGGATTCCAATATTTTGGATTTTTTGTTAAAGGCAATTCTTGCCTGGTTTATCCTCTGCTCACGATTTCCGATTTGGAGCGTCCTTAGTTGATGCGTACATAGTTAATGCCTCTAAAATAAGCAAAATATACCAACCTACTCATAAATATTTACTTCACGCAAAAATTTTCTTATTTATCAGTTTTTTAAAAAAGAAGATTTATTGAGGTACAATCAAATTTTTTATACGTGGTAGTTAAATCATATATTTGTGTATAATTAATTATTTTGATTCAGTGTTACATTTGGAGAACTGCTGAGATTAATGTAAATATTGTAATATGTAATATTTTACAGGACACTTGTTCAAACTCCTGTTTACAGTTGTCCTGTAATATAATATTGTATTCTAAGGACGTAATGGCAAGGATAATACAACATAATAGTAATATTGTGGTCACGATGCATTATTTGAACACTCGTCATGGTTTTGGCATCGATCTGACAGTAAATAACATAGATGCAGATACAGATAGTGAATAAAAATATAATATCTAGTAATAAAATGTAATTTGTAACACATCACTCCACAAATATAATATTTTAGAACTAACATTGAAACAAAATATTGTAAAATATGGCAGTGGCAAAATACACAAATTAAATAAACATGGAAGATACGCATATAAATATTAGTTAGTAAGAAAACATTTTTGCACTTTGTAGAATAGATATTATAATATGCACAAACTTAAAGAGCTTGTTGATAATATTTGTTAAGGTTTTAAAATTTTCACTCGTACATCTACCAGCTTGCTTGAAATTAATTTCTTACCTGAATATAAAATTTTCTGATCACATATATTATTTAAAACCAGGACTGGAATATTATTACAAAGGGGAACTTTCACAAAAAGATTTTTTCAGCTAAAATAAATAGGTACAGAAAATTTGAAAAATTATGGTGCTTTTTTGTATTTTTAAATGTGCATTTTGAAAGCTTTTATCACCATTTGAAAAAGCAATTTTCGCACATCGCAGCAAAATGGTCCACTAATGGCGGAGCAAGTGTGTGACATCATCAGACGCTACAGACAGTACTACGAGTCGAATGCGTATCAATACAACTTAGCGCCTAATGACGTCACAACGGGTTAATTCAGTGGCGTTTAAAATTCTTGGCGTTGGCGTTTAAAGTTCTCTATTTTTGAAAATGAAAATTCGACATATAGTTCAATGTCTTCAAATATAAATGCAAAGTTCTGATTTTTAATAAAATCTGTTAAGACTTCTGCTTCTTACAAGTGAATTAAATAATAAAAAATCATTGGCTTTCCTCCCTCTGTCCTGGCACACCGCACCACTACATCCCCTTTCCCTGCCACCACAAATCAGATACAGATAATAAGGGACTACTATAAAATATATACTCTCTCTCTCTCTCTCTCTGTCTTTTGTTTATCTTGGGCAACATCTTGGGAGTCTTGAGCCTACATAGGTAGTACTTAAATACTAAACTTGACAATTGAAACTTAAAGTTATATCAAATTAATAAAATACACCGATAAGCTTTTACTTACCTACTTATACAATGGACAATCTTAATACCAATCATGCGAGCATTATGAATCCGTCACATCATTCCATCTACAGAGAATAACTAATTTCAACTATGTAAATATCGAAATAATCATCTATCCCAACACGGCATCGCCCACAAGTGGGGTAGCCAGCGGACCAACTGCTTATAACATATTATAAGTCTTCCTCTTCGTGCCACTAAAAGTTAATATATTCAGGATTGGTGGCATATCTCATCGCTGAACTAAAGATGTCTTTGAAAGGTATGTTTTTACGAATAACTGCTTATTACAGAATACTCGAAAATTTGCGGAAAAGAATGAGAGACTTATTCATTGTCGGAGACTCAACGGGACTAATTGCGGTATCGATCAATAAAGATATCCAAATATTATTTTGTTCACTCGGATTCAAAATAAATATCAGTTTGGGCATTCTATGATGATATTTACTTATTCTTTCGCCTTTATGATTTCAAAATATACCAAATGCATAATTTCTTTACAATAATATGAAAACGGAGATTTATTTAATTTTCTAGTTTCAACAAATTCAAATTCAAATATTTTATTGAGATAATAATAAACACATTAAAAATAATTATATATACAATAAGCACAATTATATAAATCTTTATATTATCTGTTTTTTTTACCCTCAAAATTGAGCAGAGCTCGTGCTTTGAGGGGTTATAGGGTTTTTACTAATAATCAAACAAATTCGACCAAACTTTATCAATATAGAACATCACACACATAATCCATTTACCATAATTATATGAAATAAACAAAAATAACAACAACAAAAAACAACAAACCCATCATCAACGACACAATCACTTGACCTCATACACCACCTTCTTATTGAATTACCTTCTTTATATTCAGTTTAAATATATTTAAGTCATCTGAATACTTAAATTTATTCTCTTTTTTTAAGCCATTGTACCATCCCACCCCAAGATATGTGTAGTGGTGTTGTCCAGCAGCTGTCCTCTTCGCAGACACTTTTATTCGGCCTCCTAACCTTAGACACTCACTAATACTCCCTAGCGGGTGTAGTTTTTGAATAAAGTATTCCTTACAAACTTGGTATACTGCCTTCCTCTTATAAAAGCATTCCAAGGAGGGGACCGCAAGTTCCTTAAAAAGTTTCAGGGTCGGGTAGTCAAAAGGCTTTCTAAGAATTATCTTCATAACACTTCTCTGATTGACACCCAGTGAATAGACGCTGTTCTTGTAAGCACCACCCCATGCCAAGATGCCATACTGTATGACCGACTGAACAAGAGAAAAGTATATATCTTTTAATTGTTTCACTTGCATTATATCTCGGAGTCTGTAAAAAACATAAAACAATTTGGCTATATTGTGAGAGATAATATATATTTTTTTAAATAAAGCATAAATATGTAGTCAATAGTCATAATTACGAAGCATTCTTTGGCAGTATGTATTACAATGTATACACAGGTACCTACCTATTTTCCTTTTCCTCCCTTCATGAGCGCTTCATTATGTGTTTAATTTTTTTTTACTTTTTTCAATTTTTTCTACATATTTAAGATTCTTCTTCTTCATCGCCCTCAACGCTCCTCTCGGGAGCACGGGGCAGAAACCAGCCTCCTCCATTCAGATGCGCAAATTGCGTCACCTCTTTCCACGACATTCCCTGCGCTCTGTTGTCGTTGTCATAGGAACGATTTATTGTGAAAGAGGGACGCCCGGGCCGACGGAACCCTTACGGACATAAGAATAGTGCTGTTTTTGCCCACGTTTAAGATACCTACATATAATTTTGATTCATCTAAATCGTCAACGAAAAACTTTTAATATTGCTACAAACTGTTTTTGGTTATCAATTAAGTAACTCATATTTGTAATGTATACAATTTAACTGTTTGTTTGCTAATTAATACAAAAAAAATATAAAATAAAATTTAAAAATACATTACAAGACATACATGGGAAGAATTTATTACAAAGCATACGTATGTATGTAGATTGTGTAACAAAACTTATTTTTATATTTTTATAATCGCTACATATCAATAAATAAATAATAACATGTAGCAGAGCATAACAACCGTCCCATCATCGCAAAGGTCTACTCAAATGAAGCGTATTGAGAAATTTTGAAAAGAAATTTTCTATTGATTTTTATGAAACTCGCTGGGGTTTTCCGGTCTTTGCAACAGAAAAGTTCTACACAGTTAAGTACCTACCGAATACAATCTGCTCATATTGAAGATATTCATTGGGAAAAATATACATGTACCTACTTCTTACATTAAATAAAGTATAAACAGAAGCAATATAAATTTATCTTTCAACAAATCAATACATTAAAAACAGTTTTATAATCTGAAGATGTCAATTCGTTAGCGAAAGCGTTAGGCGAGCTTGTGATAGACGTTATATTCACGTTTGTGAAACAAAAAAAAACAGCGTTAATTTTATATTTCAAAATTATCTAAAATATCGTTTCATAGTGTAAACACAGAAACATTTAATTAAAATCAATTCGTAAGAATTAGAAATAATAATTAGGATGGTAACATCCTAATTATTAAAAATTATTTCCTTTAAAATAAAATAATCCCTTCATATTTAGATGCCGGGGCATTTTATTAAAAAATGGAATATAAATTTTATTTAAATAGAAACGTACTACAATTCATATTAAGTGAACTCTGTTCACGATTGATCGATAAAATTTAACCTAACGGTGGAGACCCGAAAAGAATCGCAAATCAACATTATTTTATTGTGCCAATACATTATTTTCAGCAATTTTTCAGATGTAAAGAGCAGCAAATTTAAATAGTAAAAACTTTTCAGAAATCAGTTCGTATCACACCAACTATGTCAGTTTTAATACATTTACATTTGAGCATTATTTGACATGTATAAGAAGACATTCTATATATATTTTTTTTTCATTTTACGATACAAATAAATCACTACCTGAATGCAGAACTAGCCTAAGTGTTATAGGAGGATTATTCAAAGGAGCAGTTTAAAGCTTTGTTTTTGTAATAAAAGAAAAAATATTTCAAATATCTAAAGCAAATTTTGACATGCATTATTATTTAGGAATCTAATAACTCTCGTTCATTAAATTATCACGTATCTATTATTATAATTTCTTATTACTTAACTCAGTTTGACCAAACTTTTAACTTCGGGCTAGTTCTGCATTAAGGTAGCGAAATGGTTATTTTTTTTATTTAATCATATGAATGGCCAATACTTTTTACATTAAATCATACATTACATAATAAAAAGTCTGTAGTATGTACAAAAATACGCAACCGTATTATTGTACAAGTATGTAGGCAACTAACCAATCATTCAAATAATTTATTAACATCCCATTCATTCTTAGTCGAGCGTCTTTATGAGACGGGAGAAAAGTAGTCGAGCATTATAATATTCTCAACGTCCACCATAGGAAAAGAGAAAAAAAAACACCTCCAATTGATTCAAAAAGTTCTCGATGAAAAGGCAGCCAGTGAAGCGATAAGCAATAATTTCTATTAATTCTCTTTCCCGTTTTGTACTGCGAGAGTTTTGATATGTTAATTATTAACCGAACCACTAACTTTCTTCCTGCATTCGACGAGACTATTCATGCGAAAAACCTTGTACATTTTAAAAGGTGTTTTGTATTCGAAAATATTATTTCCTTCTTCTAAAATGGCAATGGGTTTGTAAGTGTTCTTTTAAATCATGAGATGTCAGTAACTTAGAAATAATGTCTTGATCTTTCATGCAACAATTCTAAATTTGGTTTACTTTAGCACGGTGACTCAATAATTTTAAAGAAATATATTAAAAAATACAATGCAATATAATATATTACGATTTACTTTTTTCAAATGTGTTATGTTGAAGATTACCATAATCACTTTTTCACATGCAAATATTTCTACCAAACATGAGTGAGAGTGTGTTTGCATATTGAAATGAAAATAAACAAGTACATACATAAGGATTTTGTACAAATGTATAGTAAATACAAACCAAACCACAAACATGGCGTCTCAGACAAATTTCCTTTGGAGGCAAAAATTTTCCGCACTTTGCACAAAACACAATCTTTTCTATGTATTTTCTCTCATCACTCTAACAGCTTTTCATTTTGGTCTTCTCTAATGCACTCCGGAGTAATCAACAGATTGCTATGTTTACCGAGGAACGCGGTCACGTCCTACCATGGAAATTCACATCAATGTGATTTCACTTTTATAGGCTGTACCTACATAAATGTGAAATTTCATAATACTCCGGGTAATAATATTATTAATAAATTGAACGAAGTAATTATTAGGTGATGCTGGTTAATTTTAATTAGGTGTACCTATATATTTATATGGGGGAGAGGTTCGTATAAGTTTGAGAGATGGTGCTAATAATAAAGTTGTAAAGTAAAACTGCGCATGATGAGCATCTCTCAGAGCAGAATGTAGTTAGTATTATCTAAGCTCCCTGAAGAACCTATTGTTACCATGAACTGATTGTGTTCGCATATAAAGGCATCATTCTATGAGAGATCTTGTTATTCCAGAGACTAGAACTTAGCTTTATTCTTTACATAAGATATTTACAGTCTGCAAAGGCTCGTAACAAAGGGAAGGAAAACTTGGTTTCCTAACAAAACTTCTTTAAAATGTTTTATTGTTATCTATCTATACATAGAAAAGTCGTATCATGAACAGAGTCAGTGGAGCGATGTCTTATTGTATTTCATACAATATCATAAATAATAACCACATTAGAAAGATGATGACCTCAATTAATTGCTGTAAACATCAGCAGACCTTTTTTATACATCGCAAGGACTACAATAAAAAAATTAGTAACTTTGTTTATGTTTTCGGCATTAACAATATAACAATTTCTAGACATGTTGTGATTTTTTAGATTACTATGTAATTATTGTTATTTTTTGAGCTTTTTATTTGCTACCGCGGTTTCGGTGGAGCGTCCACCATTAACGAGCGTTAATCTAAAACTTTTAGATTAACGCTCGTTAATGGTGGACGCTCCACCGAAACCGCGGTAGCAAATAAAAAGCTAAAAAATAACAATAATTACATAGTAATCTAAAAAATCACAACAACAAAAAATTAGTATCCTAAAAAATAAAATGTGGTTACAAATAATGCATGGTTAACATTCAACAAAATTAGAACTGTATTTACGAGTATAATATCACACGTCATAAATAAGTACCTACGAAAAATTCCTAACAACGATAACACACAATCACCTATTTATTTACTTACATAAAAATAATTTAATGTGCCTTCTTCCTATTTTCAATCAGTGTAAATAAAACTAGTTGAGAAATCACTGACTACTCCAGTACAGGTCATTAGTGTCATAATCTGAGAGGGTTAATGCTTATATCGTTAATACATACCTATATGATTAATTAATTTTAGGTAAAAAGTCTTATTATGCTATATAACAATAAGTATGTACCTATCTATTAATAATTTATTATTTGAAACAATTTTATTTCGGCGTCCACATGAAATGTTCATTATTTGATAGCACCACAACAGTACGGAAATAAATAGGTAGTAAGTATAATGGGAAAATCTTGCGAATATTAATACGAATAATAATAATTGTGTTTCTTCTTCTTACATCCATAAAGGGCCTGAGTTTAGGAACTTACAAGAATTCTATAGAAAATCTTTTGAATGGTAAGTTATGTCTACTGATATTACAAGACAATCATTTTAATTACGGGATAACAATAGACCAGGGGAGGAATTAACCACAAGAGGTAACTGATAAAGCTATAGGGCTCGTATTGTGATCAGACACGGTCTCCGACTCACACCCACCTCACCTCCAATACACGGACACGAATCACAGATACACTTCATTGTCTTTCATTATTTCATTTGCCCATTTTACAATCACTATGTACTGAATGAAAATTTTGATATCATCGCATCAGTTTAATATACAAAATAAACCCACTACACTACACTATACCTGATTATCAAAAACTTTTACATTATCATTCTGTTCAGTAATAAAAAACATTAAAAATTTCCAATAGAATTTCAAAAGAGGGAAAATAAAAGTAATGTTTGCCCACAACCTCATTGCATCCATTATTGATGGCTGCATGTTTGTAATTAAAATAGAGAAATAAACAAAATAATTTTCAAGAATAGCAAGTTTTAAAAAATAACTTGAAGTGATCGTATTAATGAATAAAATGAATGATTAGATAATACACATTATATTTAAGTCGTTTAAAATCAAGTTCATGTTGTGATATTGGAAAGTTTGTGCTATACCTTATACTTAAATATCCTCACCCCAGAGATAGCAATGATAAGTGTATGTATGTATGTAAGTAGACAGAAGTGGAGTCCAGTATTGTCGTTCGGTCGGATGGACTATGTGGGCAGCAATAACTGGGCTGGCTGGAGAGTATAAGGTGTAGGTAGTGGGCACAAATGAAGGGAGGTGCGCCCCTGTTGATTAGAGCGGCACACTGGATATTAGGCATTGTGGCATGGACTTTTGTTCCTATTGTGTGCGCTATTGGAAGTAACACAAAGACGCTCGCCGCAAACTACGGACATAAAATCGAAATTCATCACGGCCCGTCGATTGTTTGATATCATAATAGAGAAGAGGGGTGTGAGGGGATATATACAAAGCGGGCGCAGGGGGAGGGAGATTGTAAATTATTTTAATTATTAATATTCTGTATTTATATTATATACAGACATACATATCTATATGCATACATACAGCTAATATCATTCTACTTTATATTCATTGAGGTATTATTACTGTTATCGTACAATATTCGGACATTGGACCAACATAATCGCCCACTTAACACAACCCACTTTTTAATCTCTTAGAAAAGAAACAAATATTTTCAGGACAAATAAGAAACCTCTAACCTTTACATACACTGTATGTCTGTATTATTATAGTGGAGAGGTCGCTTTCATAGCTGTCTGACAGCTTTTGGTGTGTTGTTCAAAATTATTTTATTTATTATATTTTTGATGTATCACATGTATTTAAATTGTTTTTAATCTTACTTAGTATCTATCGATGTTTTTATTTATTCTTTACTACACATTGATTACAAGCAAATTTATACAAAAATACATATAAATCATACAATCAATATACAGAAGGCGAGTTTACTTCAGATTTGCTATTTCTTTCAACTTACCCGGTTTAATGAAACTTTCACAAAAAACTTTAAACAAAAAAAGGAAGGAAAAGGGGAGGATCAAAGAAGAAAAATAGGTAGGAAAAGGGATTAGGAAACATATGAAAACATTGAGTAGAGAATATTCTTAAAATTAACATTTCATTAGGTTATATTATGTAAATTTAACATATTATATAAATTTACCACATAAGGGTTAGAAAAGAATATGTCACCTTATTCGGTAGTGCCCCGGAAGGGACTATAGAATCCGCAACCCATACTTTTCGCGAGGTGTACCTTTTCCAATTATGCTACAATGCGACTTTTTATTAGTGTCCTGTGTGATAATTACAATTTAAATTTACCAATAATATATAATTAACAATCTATTATCATTTGAAATAGTCGATTTTTTAAACGAAATTTTGTAAAACGTCCTTGAGGTAATGTTTTCAAAATGCGGCACTGTATAAATTGCCATAATATTACTATACAATACAATATTATCAAGTATTTGTTGCTATGCAATATTTGTGAAAAGTTCTTTAACAAAACCGAGGAGAACACCAAACATTTCAAATCCCTATACCTTTTTGAAAATCTGTCGACAGGGTAGAAGAAATTTCCAGTGTAAGAGAAATTGTCAAATTCTGGAAAACTTAAAAATAGTGCCTCAAAGGCAATCAACATCCCCCCCCCCCCCCCACACACAGCTGGATGCAGTAAAATTATCAAACATTGACCGGTCCGCGGAGATAAATTAATGGTTGGCGACCACTGCTTTAACCGGTCCAAGTTCTTCTTACCAGGAGAAAAAAGCATATAGGTAATTATGGTGTTTAAGGCATTTTTGGTCTTTGTGGATGTATGGGTATCTCGTTGGGAGCTTCTGCATCAGGTTCAGCTCCGTCTGGCATGGAAAAATTTTAGGATTAGTTTTGTTCATTGCAACGTCTGCACGATAGCATACTCGTTTATGGTTGTGTCAACCTTTCTCCCGAGGGTAAGTTTGGGAGAGTTTTATTCAAGTAACTTTATTGATTACGCTTATTAGTATTCAGAGGCACTCCACTCCATCTTCAGGCGATTATAAAAAAAAACAACTTTTCCTTTAAATGTTTGGTTATTCTCCATAGTTTCATAGTTGTATGATATCTACCCTTTTTATATTATTTATATTTTGGTGTAGTGTAATCTTTCTGTAAAGTTAAATAAATAAATAATATTTCCCAAATATGTACCTAACAGATCCCTATATAGAACTATAATTATTCATAGATGGAGCATTGCTTTAGAAAGTATAAAACCAACCAACATAAAAGCAGTACCTCTGTTTTATGTCTCTCAAATAGACACATAAGAACTTTTATGATTGTCTTCCCCAAATTCCTCGAACCCAACTCCCCCCCCCCTCCCCTCCCACACAGTCCCGCTATCACCATCTACCCTTCACAATGGTGTATAACCTCATTCGCAAATAAATTATTATCAAAATAAAATAAGTCTACAAAGAAACAAATTTAAATTCAATATTAATTTTATTTTACGTGCTATTGCACGCAAAACTCTCAGAGACAGAATAAGAAATACTGAGATTAGGAACATATGCAACACGGAGGACATCGTGTCGAGGACAACAGAGATCATGTGGATCGGATGGCTGAAAACAGAATCATACATATAGCCGTAAAGGAAACACCAGTCGGTTCACGGCCCCGAGGAAGACCACCAAAAAGATGGAAAGACAGCTGGTCTTCAGCATCACAAGAGACATCAACTTCCGAACTAACAGATGGATGATCTACACTACACCACGAAGAAGAAGAAATTATAATTTTATTTACTTATTTCATTATTTTCTGTATATCGTACATAGTATAATATTATCGTGTATGTACCTGCATAGGTATAATTATAACAGCCAGTATAAACACAATACGTACATAGTATAATATTATCGTGTACCTGCATAGGTATAATTATAACAGCCAGTATAAACACAATACAATTCGCAGTGGAAGAACAGATAAATATCGCAATGTTGCGATTTCGTTTATTTATTTATTTATTTTATTTCACACACAGTTATGACAAAAATTTAAAATACCTTCGTAGTAAATTAATAATACAGCTCTTAATAATACAGAGAACTTATTCTGTCTAGTTAATAACCAAAACGCGAAACAACTTAGAGAAAAACTAATGAAGAACTGTTTAGATTAAAAAATCATTTCAATTCTTTGGTATTCTCTGATACCGTCGATTTCTCGCAAAACAAGCATAGGTATCAATAAATTAATTTAAATAGTGCATTACGTTTTAATTATATATATAAAGATACATATAATAGTGAATGGCCAGTATATGGGGTTGTTAATGTGTACCCAGGTTTACCTCCTTGTAGTGTGTACATATTACACACATATGTAGGTTCTTCAAGGAATATAATAATAGTAAGTAGGTAGGTATATTTATTGAGTATGTACCTATGGAGTACACTGTACAGTGTGTACAGATACCTATGTTATAGGTAGATGTAGTGTTATTGTGTAATGTATTGTATTGAATAACGCGTGCGGTGACAAGGTAGCCAATGTATATTGAAATTTCGACGTTTTGTTTGCGAGCATCAAAAAGAAAATTCTATTAAACTTTCTGAAAGACATTCCGCTTTGATACATGAAAAGAAAACGTCTTTATTGTATGACATTATTATTTTATATTGAAGGTAGCAGAAAATTGTAAGACAAATTAATGTCACACAATACATGGGTACCTACAAACATTATGTAACCACGGAGACACATAACGTACCAACTTACTCTATTTGAATATTTATTCTTCATCTTTTTATTCTACTTATGTATAACAAGCGATAATTTATCCCGTATGACTGATATTAACAGGATTAGATTAAAGCTTCGCAGTGTCTGGTAAAGTTTATATTTTCGGGTGTAGGTACCTACATACCTAATGCGTAGATGTTTTCTGAAATTCTAGTTTTAAAAATAAGAACTTTTGTTTTCTTATTTTAATTGTCTTCGTTTTGAAAAACATTAAAATATAAATATATATCTAGGTAATTAATATTTCAAATTCAACAGTTCCAAATGTTTTTATTATTTAAATAAAAAAATATTAAAAAAATTAACTCTATGACATAAATACTTTTCTATGTAACTTAATTATCTGCATGTGTAATAGAATAGAATTTTCCAAAGAGTGAATTATCAAAAGACTCTCGGGGAAAGGTTGTGTACTTACCATAATATTTTTATTAAATTTATTATTTTTCTCGTTAATATTATGACTATTAACGAGAAAAAAATAAGGTGATAAAAAATCAAAATCCCGAAGATCGAAATACAAACCTAAAAAGTTGTATAAATTGTGAAAGAGATTACAATAGGTAGTCAATTAGAGGAATCGAATCTGGGATCTATCGATTTTAGGTCGAATTTCTACTTAGGTACGTGATGTACCTGATCGACGTATCTAGGTGTTAACTTTTAAAATAAGTTAAAACAAGGAATAAACACGAATCTAAAAAGTAAGTTTAGAATAAAAATATATGTATGTATACAATAGAAAACAATATTGCTATAATAATATTTAACAATATTGCTACAATAATACTGTAGTTGGAGCTATATCATTAGATCAGGAATTGACAAAAATGATTCCCTATTGAACATAAACGACTTCCTGCATTATCCTTCAGTTAACTTCATTCATTATTTTATTCCATAACAATACAAAAAAATATCATCGGATTTTCTTTGGACGGAATCATAAAAGGGTAAATAAATATTATATGCTTAGTAAAAATAATGATATGGGAATATTCTAAAAACACAGAATGTATTAAAAATCAAATTTTCTTGAATATACAAAATTGAAACAGTATTGATGAATTATTATTTTTTGTAACTTTAAATATTATTGTAAATAATATTATAATATATTCATATACCTATAAAAGTTTGAAAATTGTAAAAAGAAAAGAAAATGTCTCCATCCTCCACTGCAAGCAATTTAAATTGATCAATCACATAGACGGAAATTGTCGGTAACTGGAATTTATTATTTTCTGGTAGTTATTGTTTAAAAAAATACTACTACTATACCATCATAGCATTTCCCATTTTTAGATATAAAGTATATATATATATACATTTTGCGTGTAATTTTAAGATATAAAGTATATATTTTTACAATAGATATATTTTTTTACATTTCACGGCATTGTTAGGCTGTTAAGGTTTTGTGTGATGTTAACTTTTTCGTGAGTGATCACAATTATTATCTTAGGTTGTAGGTATGATACTGAGGACTTCTATTCACTGTACAAAAAGTATACAACAGAGGAACATAAAACAACAATAATGGAACAAATAAATATTCTATATTTTCAAGTGTAACTTTGTGAAAATGCATTATAAAAGGTAATATTTAAATTAAATCAAACACTGTTTCATTCCACTATGGGATTGTTTTAATTATTAAAACAATCTCATATCGGAATGAAAAAAATAATAATTAAAACAATCTCATAGTGGAATGGAACAAGTAAGTTTATGGGATGTACGAGTTTATCACAGAAGCGCGATATTTCCAACTAACATATTTCGTATATTTCAATTTTAAATTGACCTTTATACCTGCTTAGTTCTGCAATCTTGCAAAATCCTCGCCCTCTGTGTATCGAATTTTATAGCTTATACTTTTACTATAGTTTTTGTTATAGCAAATGTACAATAAAGAATAAAATAAATAGATAAATATGTTGGGTAATGTGTATTATTGTAGGTACACCTCTTTTTTCTCTCTCATCTTTGGTAAGTACAGAATCGTAGTACAGTAGAGGGAGAAGGAGGAGGGGAAGGGTGGAATCATTGAAAAGCATGATTGTTCCCTGACTTAAATCCAATTTTGCCTATTTGTGTATTATTTTTGAGATCCAGCTCCCCTACTTGCCCCGCCCCCCAGGTAATTTAGTAGCTTCAAAATATATTATCAACTATTTTTTAAATGAATATGATTCTGAAACTCCCAAATAACAATATAATGTTCAATGAACATCGAATACAAAATAATAAATAAGAACTTACCATATTATTCGAGATATCTTATCAAATCGAAGTTGTCTATTCTTTCTCGTATCATAAACATTCAACTTCCGACATCGAATCAGACGTGCGACTGAAAAAATAATGTGTCGTATTCAATTATGTATATATTTTGAATATTAAGTAAGTGTAAATAACTGTTTTTATATTATCTAATAAATTAAGACATAGCTTATAAAAAACTTACATATATTTTGCATTCCAAATCAACATAAAAACATCCTGGTTCACAATATCACAGCACTAGACAATCACAATTAGCAAAGAAAAGATAACAAAACACAAACAATTTTATTAGACATTGCACAATTTGTTGTAATTTTAGAAATGATGATACATTTATTTTATTTTTTAATCAGTAAAACACATTTTTTTTAATTCAATAAAATCTCGGAAAAACTTTGGTTAATAATTCTCACTTTGACATTATTACCAAAATACACAATCATATTTTTAATACTTATTATAAATCACAACACTTTAATATTTTTTTAGTAATCACATTATTAAAGCACACACACTCTTAATCTTTTTTAATAAACAAAACTACGGAAAAAGTTTTGACAGAACTTTGATAACAAACGCGAGAAATTCCACGTTATTACCAACATGCGTCACTCCCGCACCACGCTATAAACTGTACTGCCAGGTATTCTATGAATGTTGCACAATTAGTATGAAAACCCTCGCTTCATTGAGGAACGTGGAAATTGTTTTGATGGCGCAAGGGATGAAAACATCGTGAGTACTGTACAACAAACATGTTGACATCTATTTTATACATGATTGGTTATTTATCCCACTTTTTATCGACCATAATCGTATTTCCAATAAGTAACTACAAAAAACGATTGATCGTCCAACTTTTGGGTGGTACGTTCTTCATTGAAAGTAATTTTACTCGTATTATACGTTTTGAAAGTGTCACCAATGATATTTCATAATATTTATCACCAGCTGGTATGGAAATTATCGTAACCGAATTACTTTCTGTTTTATGTAAATAAATAACTATACCACAGTAGAATGATTTGACTAACTTTATAAATGTTATAATTTGATTACTGATTATATTTAATGCGTCGTCAATTGTTTTGCTTGGGATTGCTGTGTTGTGAATGAAAATTTTAATAAGTTTTTTTTAAATATTGCGTTTCATGTAAAAAGCTCTCGCCGTGGATATATTTATAAAAAATCAGTTTAAAAAAAAACACGGTATATCCAATAAAACGGGTAGCCAGCAGACAAACTGGACGTAATAAGCATGAAAATTTTCCTCTCCGTGTCGATACAAATAGTTAGACATTCAAAATGGGAAGTATGTCTCATCGCTGAACTGTAAATGTTTATTGTCTTATACTTGAGGTTTAACGAACGCATGCCTTTTATAGGACACTCGAAAACTTACAGAAATAAGTGGAAACCCTAATCTGTACGGGAAACTGCACGGGTTCTAAATAAATAAATAATAAAACCAAACAAACATCTCGATTGGAGAACTATGTTTAGATTATGCTTGGTTATGCATGTCATCAATTGAATTTAAGTTTGTTCACTTGTATAATGTATTTGCTACAATATAATAATAAATCGGTAATCAGTGTACTATATTGCAATAAATAAATAAATCTTCTGGAACCTATATCTTTACCGTCGAGCGTCTTCCATAAATGGAGCTATCAACGGAATTATAATATATATGCAAAAAAACAAACATTTTATCCTCTTCGTGCTTTCACTGGCGGATGCGGGGCCTATTGACGTGACTTTGTATGTGACTTGATAATTTTTTTTTACAATAAAAGTATAGGTAGCACAAAATAGAAAATATATAAATGTAGGTACTTGGCACAAATCGTCCCACAAGGGACGGGTTGCCGTAATCTTATAAATAATAATAATAGCACAAAATATATTTTATGCCCCCCCCCCCTCGAGTTTTTTTCTGAATCCGCCACTGCGTTCTTTATAAATATAATCAGAGTCTGAGATCCATTCCCTTCTGGAGACTATACCAGACCATTAAATTTACTCATTTTTTTCCTGACAGGACAGGAGTTTGGATATTATACATGTGTCTTCGTAGCGCCTATTTTCTATGCAACACGTATTACATTAAATACGAATATAATATATATACGAAATTTTCCGATGATGCTTGACCAGGGGTAGGCAAGAAGTCGATCGCAAGTTGATTTAGGTTTGATTGATAAAAAAAATCCTCACTTTTGGAACATCAAATAACTATACCAGATTCGAGATTTTGTCTGCCTAGTCTGACCTATACCGTTACACAGGGACTAATTTGTATGCACCTGCGATTAATGTTCAAATACTGAAAAAAAAATGGAATTTAGTTAGTCACGAAAAGTACAACATTTTGAAAAAAAGTATCCATAAATAAAATATAATATTTTTTATCAAAACCAACGAGATCTTGAAATATTTCAAAATCCAATGCTAAATAGTCATCTGAGAATGGGGAATGTAGAAATTTTGGGTGGGAGTCAGCACACCACAAAGTTGTGGAAACTGAGACCTAAAAAAGGTCTTCACTTTTGGAAAATAATACTACTACTACACCATCACGGTATATCTCACAAGTAGGGTAGTCAGATGCATGTAATAAACATACACGCAGTCTTCTCCGTGTTACAACAAAATTAAGACATTCAAGATGGGTGGCAAACCTCATCGTTGAATTTGAGATGTAAAAGTCTTTATTTTTTCAAACACCTGCTTTTTAAGGATAGTCGAAAACATACGGACAAGAGTGAGAGACCAATTTTTTGCCGGGTGCGCCACGGCTGAAATATTATCCTTTAACAAAACTGAGAAGATCGTGAAACATTCTAAAATCCTATAGAAAATCCGATGACGGGGGAGGGCGAAGTGGAGATATTGAGTGCAAAAGTGACATCATCAAATTCCGAAAGCTGAGACCCAAGAAAAAGTTCCACCTCCGATTTTATTTCCCACGCTTATTAAACCCACTTTGAATTGAGATTTGCTTAAAATACTTAAGCTGCTTGACAACTATATTATACCAAATATATTAAATCAAATCATATTTTTATTTACGTGCAATACTTTGTATTATGTAACTGTAGTAGTAACAATTTCTAACTTTCGCGTGTAAAAAAATTTTTTTTTTTTTTCATAGTGTCAGCGTTTCACAACTAGCTGGACAACGATGTTTATCATAAATGTTCCCAATGACATAAACAAATTGCTTTAATGATGTGCACGTTTTAAAAAAATACCGGCTGGCCAAGATACAAGTAGGTACAACAGGTACAACAGTTTCCCCCACTCTATAGAATATAATCAATTGATACCTATATATTTTCATCAAGGTTTAGTGCAAATATCAATGCCTTTTATTTCATTTCATGGATTATGCATAATAATAATAAGTATTATAGAGGTATTACCAGGGGCGGGACTGGATTTTTTACAATGGATCATGCTTCCGTAGTCTGATTCGGTTTTCAGATTTAGTATAGGAAATTTAAAATAATTTAAATCATAAAATATGTTACGGCATCTCCCACAAGTCAGCTCTCTACGACCATAAAAGTGAAGCCATTCAGGATAGGTGACATTTATGTCTCTGAATACGCTGAAATTACTTTTTCAAACGTACGTCAGGAGTTGCTTGAAGTATGGCACTGTTATTTGGAGCCCTCAATACACAACATACTTTGAGAGACTTTAGAAAGTCCAGAATAAATTTCTGATAACTCTAAATTACAGATGGCGTATCTGATTTTCCAATTAACTTCCTGCCGCCCAGTATCATCAAATAATGACTTAAGAGAATAGATGTACCGTGACTGATAAGAAATATCTACATATTATAATTGTGAATATATATTGTCGACTGTACTGAATAATTATAAAACAAAATTTACTTTAGCTACCGTACACGATGGACTAGAACCACACTGATATATTTTAAACAGCCTATTTGCACGCCCAACTACATATTTGCAAAGCTCATTCCTATACATATAACTCTGCATATTGCATTGGCCGAAAAGTGTAATGATGTGCAAAGTTATTTTATAGAGAGTTACAATAATATTATACCAGCCATGTAATAATTTCAATCCTTTTTTTTAGTAATTCAGTGATAAAATAATAACACATAATAGATGGTGTAGTATAGACTACGGTTCAATGAAACTATAAAAAGATCCCTGATGACATCGGCGTCTCCTGGTGTTAAATCACTTGATTCTTTCCCTCCGTTTCCTGATTCTCCAATTGAAATTGATTTGCTTTTACTGTCTTTTTGCGAAATAAAATTAAAATACATTTTCGGTTCACCGAAGATATCAAATACTCTTAGAATTTGGTATAATAATGAAAATAAATATTAAGTACTTTTTTAGCTTCTTTCAGCAACCAATGCTGCCCAAACTTGTTTGTACATCTAACGACATATTCGAACCAATTTTCTTGTAAGGTTTTGTTATCATGCGTTGTTTTTTTGCATGTATAGACAGCACGCCACTGAGTATTACGTTGGCAACAACTCGGCAAGTTCATGATTACGTTCTACGTATTCCGATAACAAATACGAGTGGGTAATGCTGTTTACAAATTTTGTTTGAAATCTAAGTAAAATAGGTTTACTATTATTTTATTGATATATAATATTACGTAGTAGGCACCTATAAATATTTTGATTCCATGATTAGCTACATATTGTAGACTGTTCACATGTTTAAATGTTTGTAAATGCGCTATAGCTACACAAACCATAGACCTCTATGCAAAGTTGCATCCATGAATACCCTACCTATCTTATACTCATAATTATATTAAAGAATTAACAGGTATCACAGAAACGTGAGAACATTCCTCAAAAAAAATATTTTTTTATTGTTTTTACAAAGTCAATCACGAGCGTAATAAAAACACGTCTTTTAATAATTTATCATTATAATTTATTTAATTGATAGTAACCAAATTATTAGGTAAAAAAATTAAATTACAGCAGGTCGTGACGTCACACTATCGATATGAACAAAGTTAACTTATGGTTGAGTTACTTACTTTGCTAAATTATCAAATAAAATTAATATTTATTATTATTGTTTAATGTTACTATTGAGTATGACTAATTTGCATTTAAATAATTCCAAAATTTGTTTAATTGTTATCAATAAGTGTCGTTGGGTTAAACTCTTTTGAATGAAACTAGGATTAAGAGTAAAATAAATTTCACAACGTCTTCAATAAATTGTTTACGTTTGATGTGCAATGTTTACGTGTACTGTGTAAACATTGAGTAGGTATATTGTTTTAATTTATTGACGTGTCTCAATGTACTAGTATGCAATTTCTTACTATACATACGTGGAATTAGGAATATTCACATATTATATACGTTTTAAAAACTAAATACGTTAGTTTTCAGAGCAGAGCACAGTTAATCAAATATAAGCATCGTTTTACGTTCCCCATTTAACGAAAATATAATCGTTCTTGTTAATAAGTTTTAATATATTCTACGAAAGTTAATCCGTTTTTTTATATTTATATATGGGAGGTCTTTCATTCTCAAAAGCGGCAGCAGGGCTACACTTGACACAATATAAATACGATCTTAATCTAGTCTTGATCTTGATCATACGACGCACGAAGGGACTATGGTCAAAAACACCGCGCTACCGCTACTGCACGATTGGTATGCGCATATTTTTGGCCAATAGTCACTTCGCGCGTCGTATGATTAAGATTAAGATCGTGTTTAGATTTTGTCAAGAGTAAGCCTGCTGTTCATTGATTCGACTATTGGTTATTTTTATCTCTACAGAGGCGGTATTTACTGGGGCCAACCGAGCAATCTACTGAAGACATTTTATTTTAAAGCTAGAAAGATTTTTTTTAAAATAATACAATTATTTATTTTTTATCAAACAAAATTCCTGTACAAAAATTAAAAAAGTGTCTCAAATTCCTATACCGATAAAACATCGAATCCCATTCATAATATGCGCCCTCGAGGTGAATCAGTCCAAAAAACGGCGCTATAAAAATCTTCCGGATATTATTATGCGACAAGTATCGTATAGGTACTATGATTGACTCGTGATCATACTTTCTTGTGAGATTGTCCTAATAACATTTTTTCGACGAATTCAAACACTATACAAACATAGTCTAACGGTGAGCTGAGTCTCGTATTACATGTAAAGGCATGAGTCAAGTGAAATGTACCCAGGACCATCATACTGCATATCAATGCATTTACCAATTATTTATATGACGTTAAATCCTTTTATGTGGTGGGCGCTGCCTTCAAAATTGTTAAAAACGTTAACACTTCATCGTCGACTAACAATCGAAGGATTAACGACTTAATGACCAAGTAAACAGCTACCTACACATATACTTCTTTGGATTTATTTTACAGATGGAGAAAATACATAGTTCGTCGTGCTATAACAGGTACGCATACAAATGAATAAAACACATCGGCGTCTCTTCCACACATACCCAAAATCCGGGCCTGAAGTTTTTTAGGCTTTGATGTTTTAAAAGATGATATAGATACACAATAAAGATTGAAGTATTTAAACTTTGCGCGAATCAGTGCAAGTGAGTTAGACCGTCAATTTAACTCACTTGATGACAGACATCGTACTGAAAGCAAAGTAAGAAATAACAGCTTATTTATGTTTATTTATTTATTTAATTTAAAGACACACACACACAATTAGTTGGCAAAATATATACGAAAATAAAGCGAAAATAATATTGATCTGGTCAGGACAAACCGCTAATTAAGTGTGTCTACAGCATGCATGTTAAAACATAAACTATACAAAAGACAACATAACGGATAAAGAAACAGCGCCCGACCAATTCAAGTCAAATGCAATTCCAATCCAACTAAACCCACACTGAATATGCACCCGTTACATTAAATTGTTATAAACAGAAACAAATATTAAAAATAATACACACTTTATTGTTGTTATTATCTTTAAAAAATTCAACCTACACAGAGAACATAACAGCTTTTGGCCTGGGCGATCTAAAAAATCATAGGAGAGTCTCAAATCTGGCGAGATGTGATCTTTATTTGCGAGATGTCAGTAGGTACGAGATCGAATGAATGCATCTACGGATGCCGTGTGCACGGTTTGGATGTTTGATTATTTGTGTGAGTTTTGCTGATTTAACTGAAATATCTGTTGTACGCCTCAATAATAAATAAATAAATACAGATGTTACCATTTTATATTATTTTTTAAATTCAATCATATTTTCGCAACATTTAAATAATGTTTATTATCATCATATTAAATATAGAAGATGTGATTCATATTTTTTATACCTCTTTTGAAATAAATTTATATTGAGGGAGGGCTTACCCAGTGTGAAAACTATAGATACGCTACTGATTCAATGCATATACCAACCATTCTCATATTGTCGCACTGTACGTTATTCGTCGTGGACGTATGTACAATTTTAGTCGTCGAGTTATTCTCGTTATTATTATGTTATTTTACTAGGTGCACAAATTAACGTCGAATATTATTTCTATTTTAATTGTTATTTACAGTGAATATTAGCATAAAAAAACTGTTTACGTTATTTGTAATAAAATTTACAGGTTCCTTACAAAAACAAAAATAAAACATTGTTTTTAATTATTTTAAAGTGCATTACTGTTTTTGAACATTACCTTGTTTGTTTATATCTTGTGTAGAATTCACATGGTAAGTACCTGCCAACGGGTGTATTATTTTAAATTTCTCAAAACAAAAAAATCAAAATGAAACGCAGCTATTGCACATTCATGACAAATTTGTGGATTTTATTTTAGTATTCATAATTGAAACATGTAGTTATTACATAAAAAGCAGGTGTTCGTAAAATACAATATCTTCAATTTGGCGATGAAATGTGCCACCCATCCTGAATGTTTTTATTGGAATGCAAAGTGTGACCTGCATGTTCATTGCACGAATTGACTCTGCTGGCTTCCCCACTTGTTAGTATCGACGTGATGTTATAGATAGTTGTAATATTTAGGTTATAATGAATATTTATTTACATTCGTGCATTAGTGATTTATTTCGTGGCATAATATGAGGCAACCTGCATTACCGACGACTTTGCAATATTTTTAAACAACCAAATTCGACACAATGATATCTTTCTAATGTTATATCTATATATACCTACCATTCCACTAATGCGGCAGCAAGTAGACTCAATGCATATAATAAGCATAAAAATGTCATCCTATTGTAGTCATCACAATGCGATCCACTAGTTAGCGAATGATTTAAGCATGCAAGTCGTCTTCTCCGTGATAACACAAAATAAAATTAAGAAGGCGTGACATACCTCATCGCTGAATTGGAGATACTAGATATCTTAAATATAAAATTTCAAATTTCTCACTTTTACAAAACACTTAAATACTTACCTATAGAAAAGAGTGAGAGTGCTAAGTTATATTTTCGAGCATAACACGACACTATACATTTCTTCCGTCACTTACATATATATCAATTAATTAAGCGTTGGATACACGCAATAGATGGCATCAAATAGTTACAAAAATTATTATTTTCATCGATGTACCTAGACATTTTAAAAAATCAACGTATTGAATCGAAAAAAAATGAATTGGCTAAGTACCAATGACATTAAATAATACGTACCTATAATATTTTTGATTAGTACACAGTTATGTCACAATTAAAATGCATTCCATGTTAAAATGTTACAAAAAATGAAATAGAAGATATTACTGTCCCAAGACATTCTATTATAACAAGACTGCACTTGTTGACCAAATACATAAAAATATGCTTGCTTCCGTCGCAATAAGGTCTATATTCCTATAAAAAAATAAAGAATAATAGCAACGGGCAGAGTGGTGTCTCTTTCTAACATATTACCAGTATATTTTTTTCTGGTTAACAGGGACAAAAACCTTCTAACTATCCTATATATATATTTATCGTATCGAACCCCAGAAAAAAAAAACAATCAAACTGAACTCCAGTACTGTGCAAAACGCACAGCAGGTGGAGATGCGTCAAAAATATCCTCCATAGTGCATGTGACAAGTGACAGGGCATAATGGACACTATCCTAAGTCTATGATATATGTTTTACGGGATCTGCGATCAACCAACACCAACCAACATCTTGTCGATTAACTGGAATAGTTCAATTAGAATTAATTATAAATAAAACGCTTATTTATAGTATATTCACTGTGACTTTTTATTGGACGCGAGCCGGCTTTCAAGAGCTTCCGCTCTCATCATCGGGCTTTTCGACTTTTCGCTAGCCTGATGATGAGAGCGGAAGCTCTTGAAAGCCGGCTCGCGTCCAATAAAAAGTCACAGTGGATATACTATAAATCAGTGTTTTATTTATAATTAATTCAACATGAATTTCCACCAAAAACCGTCGGTTGAAAATATCAACTTCAGTTCAATCAGCTTGAATTGGTCGATCCCAGTAGAGTTTAGTGTCATCGTTTTCTAATACCGATACTGGACAATAATTTTAGTATGGCAATTTTTATTCTTCTTCAATTAATTCAAATTTTGAAGCCAAATTTTGATGTAGTTAATATTTTTGCTACCTGATCATGTCTTTTTAAATACCCTGTTCCAGACAAAATATATCTTAATGTCTCTCCCTCCTGATAACAGGCTCTGCATTTATCGGAAATATTTTGTTTAATTATGAGTAATTGTTTGTAACTATATAGGTACTTGATCATTATTATTATTATTCACTGCATTTTTCATTAGCACACCTCTACTTGTCAAGCTAATCATAAAAAGGCTACCGCATACTATAAGCATAGTGTTTACATACAAATACCTATATATATTTGTGTATTTAATTTTAATTCAATAGGTACGCAAATAAACAAAAACATATCGATACAATATCATATTATTATATATTCGCATATATGGCGAAATTAAATAAACTCACTACTTAATAGCTTAATTTAATTATCCAGTATAACCAGTCTATAAAATTAGTTTTATAGTTTTTATTACTTTTTAGTTACTTTTGGACGGCCATGTGATGAGTAAAAGAAATCGGCGAGCATGAATGAGTAATTGCTTGAATTTAAAAAGCGAAAGTGCAAGAAGGTCGAATTAGCATTCAGCCTTCTCTGACTACCTCACATGGTAAACGGTGTGAGGAGATTCCTTAGAATAATTTTTCTTTCTTGTCCACATAAATTCACTCCATTCCTTCTTCATGACACATGCATGTATGTAGGTACTGTGAAGATATTTGGAATCGTGTTTGAATTTTGTATATCCCAGATTCAGAATGTGTTTTTTATAGACCCAAATATATATTCTCCGAAAGGGAAGGTTTGAACCCGGAATGTAAATCATCAGAGACTTTGCGATGTGGGAGTGACGCGCGACTTGATCTGGCCGTTGGTAAACTTATACTTATGCATCTATGTACAAATCCTAGTTTAAAATGTTACCTAATAAAATTGTACAAAATAAAATAATTTAATCGGTAATGGTAGCTATGAAAAAGGTAAATAATTTTCCTTGAACTGATCGGGAGTTGAACTTAGAACCTCGGTGTACAAAACAAGTACTTATATGATAACAATGTCAACAAGGTCGCTAACAGTAAAGGCACAGGCTTGTATTAAATAGTAGCTGTAATGATCTAAGTAGATACACTCCTACGCAGTATTACTTGCAAGGTAGGCAAGGATAATCAAAGGTAGAGAAATCATCTTTGCCCCATTTTTTATTTGAACCAGAATTAATGTTATAGTTAGCATCGAATGCTTCAGCTAGCTATTTTTATAATTTAGGCATAATCCACTTGAATTTGTAAAAAAAGAAGTACTTCAGCAGCGGGTATTATATGAAACAGTATTTATAATATAATTATTTATTTATTTATTAATTGTTGAAGGGTGTTTGTGTTAACACTGTGAAAATTCATATTTTAATAACTTATAAATAATTAAAACACTGTTATATTTTCCTCTGTGACCACCTTCAATTTTTGTAAAGGACATTATACTGATTCAGTACTCTTGAGAATGCCCATTGAAGTGGGCGAAAACGTTAGAGTTTAAATAAATATAGTGAAAATATAACAGTGTTTTAATTATTTATAAGTTATTTATTTAACACATTAAACGGCTTTCAAGCCTTTTCACATTGTATTACAAAATTACAATACAATTATTATTCACGAGGCAAATATAAAAGACAAAAATAAATTTTATTCCAAAAACATTAAGAAGGTTAGCATTATACTGTAATTCATTCACAATCATAATAATTTTCATAATTTTATAACAATAAAAAAATAATTATACGTGTCAAATCATTGATATAATATACCTTATACTATAACACAATGTAACAAGTTAGTACAAGATAAGTGAATTCCTCTTGACGGTACCTTTTAGGATGTATTCACATTGTCTCAAATTGGATGATCATCCTGAGTGAAAGGATCGAAGCATCACATTCTTCATCCTATGTTTTCACTGCCATGTTTATACTCATATAATATTGTCAGTGGTTTAAACTGTTTGAAGTATTTTATATGCACAATATTCTTTAGAAAAACACACAAAAACACGTCCTTTATGTTTATGATTCTGGCATTTGATCATAGTTCATCACAAAAAGGGACAAATAATAGGGGAAACTTGTTTATGGTCGTTTCAGTAAAAGCAATATTCTTCAAAAATACATATACATAGGTGGTATTTGTTTTCTTCCATCATCCTGAATGTTCACAGAGGATGGAACGTCCGTTCACACTTTAATAGTCTGAAAGACGTTTTAGAATCTGATCTACTTCTGCGGTCTAGCCATTTGCTCCACGATCTTACTTTTACTCAGTCAACATGTCTAACTTTCAACACTCTGCTATAACCATCTCAGATGACTAAATTGGTCAATTTGAGACAAGCACACTCTATAAAATTTGAGTCATGGATGTTCTCCCGCAGGTGGGTCATGCTTTCTTCTTTCCTTTGGGTCGAATTTATGAGTTAATTTTCTCCACTTGGCGCAATCAGCTTGTTCTTGTTCCCAGGTGTGCTGGATATTACTGTCCTTCAAGACAGTATGAAGGACGTCTTTGTATCACTTACACTGGCCACCCTGGTTTCCTCTTCCATGCACGAGCTCCTAGAATAATTATCTTTTTTGGGAGTCGGTTATCATGTATTCGGATGACACGACCAGACCAAAACATGGTACTTCGGCTCAATACTATATACATAATACTAAAGTTCATTATAAAATAATATGTGCAATACCCACTGAACAGTGGCGTAGCTAGGGTCATCTGCGTCCGGGGACATGACACAAAATCTACGCCCCTTCTCGTAGCCCCCAAGAAAATTTTGTAATTTTGCGATTTATATGGTTCATTTTCGGAGCATGTATCTAGTATTTTAATGAAATAGAATACAGACTAATAGTGATGTGAGTAGAGAAAATTCTCAAAATAAATTTCTCGGGAACGAGAAATTTCTCCGAGAATTTCTCCTCTGATGGAAGAGAAATTTCTTTCCATAATTTTCCCAAAAATATTATAACCTTTCGCCCAATATCTGAAAACCTGATTGGTCCAAAACTTCGTGGAGCTGATTCGGGCCCAAATCGGAGGTTTTGAATACTTTTTCCATGTAGGTACCTACCATTTTTTTAAATGGGCATGTAGGGTGTCAAACTTCAAGTTTTTTCCATTTGGAAGAGGATTTTACTACTTTTATTTACTTAAACGCTGACTGTATTTTTTTCAATAACTCATGTACTTGTCTGTTATCTGTTTATTTCAACCCGAGCGATGCTGGGTTACAAAAACTAGTAACTAATAAGTGAACAATGAACTTTACTTAAAATTGAAAAACAAAAATTTTCCTATGTTATATTATTTGTTCCTTTTAAAAACTAGTCTTTTAAGTACATTCTTTTACACATTACCATATCCTTATTGTAAAAATGAACAATAAAAAATATATTTGCCTCAAAATACATCATAATTCTCCGAAATTCTCCAATAAATAATTTCTTGAGAATTCCCCAACACTACAAACTAATAATTCTCTATACGATTGTAAACAATTAAGCCAGATAAATTTAAAACTTTACATATTGATAAAGGTAAAGTTTTAGAATATCAGCTTTCTTATATCTAATATCTTGGATGCAGCTGGTCTGCTGGCTACCCCACTTGTGGGATATGCCACAAGTGGAGTATAGTAGTAGTAGTCGTTTAGAATATCAGGACATAGCTTCAAATTATCAAATAAATAATCTTAGTAATAATGAAATATACAAATACTTTTTTTTACAAATACGGTTTTTCGCAACCCAAAAATTTATATCACACTGAAATCAAAATAAATTAACAAATGATTTTAAAGATAGATAAAATAAAATATTTAAATGTGATCTATCAACCAAAAATATAGTAAAAGCAATAAACGCGTTGGCTATTCCGTTATTAAAATACTCATTTGGCATCATAAAATGGTCAAAAACAAATAAATTGGAAAGATTAATAAGAACACAATTAACAAAAAATAGGTATCACCATCCCAATTCCGCGAAAAAAAAGTTGACTCTGCCTAGAAGTATAGGAGGAAGAGGAATTGTTAACATTCCCTCTTTACTTAATGTTCAAATTGAATCTATTAAAACATTTTTTAAAAATAAACAAATTAATTCTATATTTCATAAAATTAGAATACAGGCCGACAAAAATCATACATCATTAAATTTAAATGTCGAAATAGTAGGTAAGCGAATAAACTAATTAAACATTTTGTTAGAATCTTGGGGTACGAAAGAACTTCATGCCAGACACTTCAATGATCTCAACCAATCTCATGTTGACAAATATGCATCAAACAGATGGTTGACCATTAGGGAATTGTATGAGGAAAACGAGAGTTTTATACTGGCTATTTAAGATCAAGTACAAGTATACAAAAAAAATACCAAAAATACATTACAAAAAATCAAAATATAACTTATAATTCATGTAGGAAATGTCTGGCCAAACCGGAAACAATACAATATATGTATAGTTTTGGGTTGTTCTACTCTCGTTCAAAATGAATATACTAATAAACATAATCATGTCGCAAAAATAATACACAAAATTTAGCAATTAAACATAATTTTATAAACTCGCGAAAAATAATACCATACTATAAATACAGCCCAAAACTGGTTTTAGAAAATCAAAATTATAGGATCTATTATGATAAACAATAATTAAAAATAGACAAATACATTATAATAGACCCGATTTAGTATTATATGATAAAAAAAATAAAATTACGTATCTAATAGACATCGCTGTCCCAAATAGGCATAATATACAAACAACTGTCGCAGAAAAAATACGTAAATATACAGAACTAGCGGGAGAAATAAAACATATTTTGCATTCTAGGTCTGTTTACATAATACCATTAGTTATGTCAGCTATAGGGGTAACTCCGAAATCTTTGATAAATAATTACCAAAAATTAGATTCACCGGTAAATTTATATATTGAAATTCAAAAATCTATTACAATAAACACTTGTAATATTGTAACAAAATTTTTGAACACCGATTTTTCAAGCACAATGCTGGTATTTTGAACCTGCGTTTTGAGCCTAATCCTTTGATATCCTGTATATCCAGATATCTAGATATCTATCCAGATAGGTGATTTTTCCCGGCATTAGACTGTTAAGTTTTTGTATAATCATGACTGATCATATGGAGACTTATCTGGTTGTATAATACTGAGAAGTGTGGATGGCAATTTTGCCGCCACGTATTGTTAAAATTTTATAAAAAATTAAAATATACTTATAATACATGACTGGAATGGTCTTTTTAGGGAGTTAAATGAAATGTTGTTAAAAATGTGGAGTAAAAACTTTTTCAGAAATGTATGCGAAAGTTGTTAAAAAAAATAATATTAACAATTTTTACATGATAATCCAAAAACAGTGATGATGTGATGAGTAATGCAAATTTTCCAATGTTGTTTTTTCTTGCAAGTAAAATAAAATATAATTAACGAAAAATTTGCTAGATTTTTCTTTTTTTTATTTGAATTTACTTGCTACATCCCTATCTAAAGACAAATTAATCTCTTTTCAACTAATGTGAAGTATTATACTATTTTCTTTGCACTTAGGTACGTAAAATCCTATAGTCGACTCGACATTATCCAACCTGTATAATTGTTAAAACCAGATGTCACTTTCAGTTATGAAGAATAATATTTGAACCCGAACTGATCTTTGTAAAAAAAAACGCCATCAGTAATCCTGTATTGTAGATGTGTCATTTTGTTTATGAGTTGAATGGCGCCCCTTAATGCTCAATGGGGGCGCCAAAATCGTGTTTGCCAACTGTTTAGTAATGAAGATATTTGTTGAGCTCCAAAATTCAATCTGGCCAACGTATTTGGGATACATTTGTTTACATCAAAATAAAATTAAAAAAATAGTTTTAATACTCATTTTGGCGCCCCCTAATGTGGCGCCCGGGGACATATGTCCCCCCCTGCCCCCCCCCTAGCTACGCCACTGCCACTGAATATTGTTATTTGTATTTTATTACCTTGGAAAACGTTTTTATATTTTTGTTTGTATTTTTTTAATTGATTTTATTGTTTATATCAATAGGTATAACCTCACGCTATATAGTTTTATTACTTATACCTACACGTGCACAAATATAAAGGCCATAAAAATAATACACCCGTTTGTATAAGTATTATCGTACAAAAAAATAATTGTACTATCACTGACATTTGTATTCAATTTACGGACATGATTATACAATTTTCTTTATTTTCAAAGCGTAATGCAAATCGGAGAAAAAATATGAGAGACAACACCAGGTCAAAACTGAAAAAACGGTAGCCAAAATTTTTGCTGTATTTATGGAAATTTCGACCCCACAATTCAATTTTGATTTATATTATTTGCTTGAGTTATATTTATGCATTCAATTTCCTTCTTCACATGGTCAACGACTCGGGTTAGTAAATAATAGTCGTCTTAAAATTTTGTCTCATCATACGATTTTTTCACATCTTCATTTACGGTCCATGGAGCTAGGCTCTGGAACCAACTCACCTCGAGAATTTGCAAATATTCGTTATTTTTTGATATCTTTAATAATTTTTTGCTAGTTTACGTTTTCTTCGGTTGATATAGCAAGTTTTCTTTCCCTATCTTCTTCCCATTTCCTTCTTTGCACAAAATGTGTGTTTAATTTATATCGTATATTCTAACTGTTTAATACAATCACTTTATATATTTTATGAATGTACTTATACAATTTATTTAAGTACTTTTTTTCAATTGGTTGGCTAGAAACTTTGCTCCATAACAAATCCGTCATTTGACGGAATGCTGACTGCATTATGTATTATGAATTATTCTGCCCATAAAACTTTATGATTATTACATTATTTTGTCACTCAATATAGATTTGCCTTGTTTTTGTTTAAATGTTGTCTAAAAAAACTGATTCATTTTTTCTTTATACAAAGTTTATCCAACCAACGCAAGTTAGTTGGCGAATCACAAATACCTAGACCAGTGGTTCCCAAAGTTAACTGGGCTCCGACCCATTTAACAAAAAATTCCAACCTTGGGACCCACCTTTTAGCTGTCTTAGAGAAAAGAGGTCATAAATATTGGTAATGCTCAGATTCTCTAGTAGCGAGTCATGGAACTTAATGCTCAGGGCCCACTCAATATTCGCTCGCGACCCACCAGTGGGTCGTGACCCATAGTTTGGGAGCCACTGACCTAGACAAATATTTTCTTATTACGATTGGGCACAAATCGAATATTTTATCAGCTAAATATGCAGAGGTATTGAGGTCTAAAAATAGATTGCTTTTAAATTTCTCACTGGTGAATGCATGGTTTCTCTCAAAACTCTACTATGATTGATTTTGCTATTTAGGTGCCTTTACAAATATCCGTTACATTGTAGAAAGATGTACTGTGAGAAAATATTCTGTAAGAAAACCGAGGAGTTTTTGAAATATTTCAAATTCCTATACCATCTCGAAAATTTAGCGACAGGGGGGGGGTATAAATGCAGGGGGTCCACTTTCAGGAAAAAAAGTTTGGGAACCTCTGATCTATATATAGGTAGGTACTACCAAACAAATGTTTAAGAATCAAATACATTGGCATGTGTCACCGAATCCAATCCCAACACAAATATTTTAAAATAAAATTATTAATAATACGTACTTACTGTATTACAACAGATGCAAATTATAACTGCAGCTAACTTATTTCGAACTATTTCGTTTAATTAAATCGCATTGAGGTCAAAGACCTAAATATTTGCCAAGTGCTAAAATAGCTTTTAAAATGCACTGTTGTGACTATTTTTAAGTTATTATACCTGACACCCACATATTACATATTTATAAAACCTATTTGTCACTCAATTATGTAATAATAATATTTTCCCTTTAGATTAACAATAATATTAAATGTTCTCATTGCGGTAAATACGTTAATCACAATATAAAGTCAAACTATTTAATGTGATTCATTGCCATAGATTGCAAACAGTGAGTCTAGTCAAAACACATTTTAGCGTTACGTTTTCGTTTAAATGTACATAGACGACGTTGCGAGAACGATGTCAATTTTCGTAGCTACTTGTGTATTTTAGCTACGAAAATTAACTCGTTCTCGCAACGTCGTGAAAGAAAACGAAACGAAAAAGTTACTCTAAAATGTGTTTTGACTAGGCCCGTATTATTAATCTCCTTTAACCTAGTAATAACGTGATTAACTAACAAACACAAGTGAATAAATTGCTTTTGTCTAAGATAAATAGATAGTAAATTTGTCCAAAAAATCAAGATAAATATAATGATCCTAAATCTGAATTACTTTGCATAACTACTCGCTATTTTTATGGATAATTTTGAAAACCTTCTTACACTCAAAGTCCAAATATAACTTTATCAAGGTTTATAAAAAAAAACATCTAGCATGTGATAATACATTAACCCCTCAAAGCACGAGCTCTGCTCAATTTTGAGGGTAAAAAAAAACAGATAATATAAAGATTTGTATAATTGTGCTTATTGTATATTTGTATGTGTTTATTATTATCTCAATAAAATATTTGAATTGAATTGAATTTACATATGAATGTAAATTGTTGATTGTCTCTTCAAAACTTAAACAAGCCATCATTTTGTGTTACATTCCCGCTTCTATTGCCAAAACACGTGTTAAAAAAACCGACCCCTTCCGGGAATCACTCTATACAAGTGCCAGCGTGTAGTGATCAGTGTATGTCCAGTAGTGTAACAGAGAAGGATAACAACACCGACTACTCGCAACAACACAGCGGGTGAAAGGGACAAAAATACTGTTTTGTCTACCACAATGCCTATCTCAGATCTCCGTAAGAAGCTTCTCTATGTGTGCAACGTTTTCTTTGATGTCAACCAAAGTGGAACGCTCGAAAAGAAGGACTTCGAGTCGGCTGTTGAGAAAATCTACACTCTTCGTCATCCCAAGAACGTAGAGATGTACGACACCACGACCAAGATATGGGATGGCCTGAGGCAGAGAACTGATGCCAATAAAGATAGAGAGTCCTCTGCAGTGGCAGCAGCGTTACATGAACTTCATGTTTGACCTAGAAGATGCTTCCAACTTGACTAAAAAGCCACGGCGCTCTTGAGATGGTCACGGACCATGAAACAGCGCCAAATACAAATCATCTTTTTATTATTATTATTATTAAACATATTATAATAGCAAAGTACTTATGGTAGTGCGGTTATCTATATTCTTGGAGAATTTAATTCACTTTTATGTTATTAGAAACTCTTGACAAAGAAGACACTTGACTTACCCCAGTGTCATGCATGAAATGGCATCTCTGGCACTTTTCCATTATTTTTAGTATATATGAGCACCTCATTACTCATTTGTCAATAATTCAAAATATTTAAAATACGTAGGTAAATATCTATTTCAATATTTAAAAAATACTTTGATACAAACTTAAGTATTGGCATAATTGGTATTATCACTCTGCACAACGTGAGTAATCAATAAATAGTATAATAATAACATACTATGAACTTTCACTAATTTATTTATTTATTCTTCTTGCACATCATCATTACATTACAGTGTTAACAAAATAATAATTTTTTTTTTAAAAAAACTAGGACGATGTGCAGTGGCGAGATTATCACTATAAAGTGATTTCTTCCATCTAACCACGACACATTGACATAAACCTAGTAAAAACTAATTTACTTAAAAAAAACTTACAAGACATTAATACACAACAAAAGAAAAAAAGAAAATTTAAAATAATATTTGACACACACCCAACATGAGGTAGGGATTATGGATTAGAGGAGGGGAGGGGGGGGGCTAGGGAACGGATACTGAGTTAGAAGATAGCATTTTTTCCTTAACACAAGATTTAAAAATATTGAGCGATTGTGAAACTCTATACGAAGAAGGAAGATTGTTCCAACAAAGAGCACCATAAACTGAGAATGATTTCGAGAAATAATTGGTAGGTACTGTGTGTAGGAAACTAATGCATAAAAATACATTTTTTTGATCAAACTTATGCTGGCGCCTGTGTTTGAATGTATATAGTTTTTTTATAGTTACATAATACTGTGAGTACCTACCTACATACGGACTTCCTTTTATATTTTATTTTATTTTTTATTTTATTCCTTGATAAAACTGCCTTTTATTACTTGATAAAACTACCTTTTATTACAATAATTAATATGAATATGTACACAAATTGTACATCAAACGAATTTGATGAAAGGATGACGAAGAGGATATATTTTCTGAAAGAAGGGATGCAAGGAATTGTGGACGTCCAAAAACTTCGTGGCTTGAGCACGTGGATTAAATTCATAAAGACGAAGGCGTATTGAGTAAGAGAAATCGGGGTGTATGTATGAGAAACTGAATGAATATAGAGGAAGCGAAGATAGTATGCAGGAATAGATATATATATCGCTCCGTTTTCTCTCCCTATCCCACCTGGGACACGGCGTGAGGGTATAGATATATTGAGAGAGAATTTGATATGCCTGATAAAATATATAGTTTTTAAAATTTACGTTATTCTAATCTCGGATCATCATTAGATATAATAAACAGTGCAAAATTTAAACCATGAGATAATCTTCACAAAAATACCTGATTGTATACATTTATTGAATATAATAAATTAATATACCTACAGTTTTTTCAAAAATGAGCAATTAATTGGCAATAATATAATATACTATTAAGTATATTGGTTATGTTTTTTTTTAAAAAAAAAAGATATATCTGGGTTGTGTTTGTTATAAACCCAAATACAATCTTATACACCTTTCACAGTAAGCTACTAAAAGGTTGTGTCGTGAAAGGGGAGTTTGCCGGTACCTGGTATCGAACCACGGACCCCTTGTTCACGAGGCCGAGACTCTACCTCCAAGCTACCGACGAACTCATACTTATAATGAATTAGTTTTTAAAATGAAACACGATACATAGTTATTCCAGTATTGACGTCAATAGTCAGTATTGGAATAGCTATACATCGTGTTTCATTTTAGAAATTATTAATATGAACTTCCACGAAGAACCGTCGGTCGATAAATTAAACTTTATAATGAATTATTTTATTCGCTTCATATATACTTGTCTTCCCGCTACATACTTGACCTTTCACAATCACGTTCTATTTACAACACATCTTTAGTAAGAAATAACATCATTATTTACAAATATGAAGAGAAACTCACCTATTTATCAATCACTGTATGTGAGTAAAATTATCTGCATCGTACATAATAAATACAAACATACCTTCTTCTATATAAATTATATAAATTTTCATTGAACACACATCGTAAAAGATTATATCGATTAACTTTAAATAACAATCAATGCCCTTATACGCACAAAATCCAACTTTAACATAGGTATTTAAAAGCTTTTTATAAAAGGCAGATGTATGTTATATATTATTATTTAAATAACATCTACCACTTTCGATATTATAACAAATTTAATTTAGACATCAATTACGACATTTTAACGTGGATATTACGTTAACACGAGCTATGAAAGATATTCGATATTTTCTCGGTTCTCATCCAAAAACTAAACGCATAAGTCGCTGAGCCATTTCACTGTTGAAACTCTATACTTAGATATTGTAGTATGACAGACATAGAAGATGAAACATCTCTGAGTAAGTTAAGTAACACCTATAATATTTATTTTAATTCGTATGTAATGCATTTAAGATTTTATCAACTGACATCGGAAATGCTTTTGATTTTAAATACGATCAAACACGACAGCCATACAAAATATAATAAATTTTAAAAATAATCCTTTCAATGTGCATACTGTTAGGTTAGTAAGGCAACATAGTTAATCTAAAAATCGAGTGTATAATATATAATGAGCTACAATCCATTGGATTGGTCTCCAACGAGTTTGGATTTTCTTCTCCATTCCTCTCTATTTTCAGTTAGTCTCTTCTTCAATTGGGCCATATACGTAGGTGTCTCTTGGTCGTCTATTGGTTCAAAAAAATGTTCATATCTCCCTCGAGTTTTAAAAGTATTTATAAAATTATATTACTGTTGATACAAAATATTGGTGTGTGCCTTTATACAGAAATCATCATTGTTCTTTTTATTAGGATCATAGATTTACATGTAGTATATAGGTAGGTACATCATAACTTTTGTGTTCCATACTTGAAGGTCATTATTTTTTTCTTTTTAACAGTTATAATAAGATATATGGGGGTATTTTTATTACTTTAACGGGTATTTATAGGATGTGCAATACTAAAGTATGAGTAGAAAAGAGACCATTTGAATCTTAATACTAAAAGGTGAAAAAGTATTATTATTATTATCAATTTTGAACATTCAAAAATTTGTACTACTGAAATACATGAAAAGTATTATGGCGTAATAGTTTATTTTAGGGTAGTGGCGGCAACCCTAACTCTGATACCTGAGAACTTATCAATTAGCCACATTCATTGATGAATATTAATTTTATTAGTTGATAGCAATAGTACCTATCATAACAGACTGTATTGTAAGGTACTTGCAGTCTGCAGCTGATGTACATATGTTGGCATCTACATACATAATATTATGTATAATAACAACAACATGTTGTGTTAAATGCTTGGCAATTAATAATATTGTTTACCTCCATAATAATGTGTTATCTAAATTGGGCACTAAAAACATTACGCATTGTATGATATATCTCTTTTCATTAATGTACTGGATAGATGATATCAAAAACCTTTGATGGGAATATAAAACATAATCATCATAGTAGCGTGCCTTACACGGACCCTATATCAAAAGATTTTGGGTGGGATCAAATGAAAGAAACAAAAACCCTCGCACTGAATCGAAATAGTTATACATTGATTATTACTAACAATAATTGATGCTCCTTGAAACTACGCTACCCAAACGATTCAAATCAAATATATCTACGAAAAGGATTTCAGAAGTGTTTCAAAATGTTCTAAAAAAATACAATTAAGGTCTGATAACCGTTCCTGTCGCATAGAAGTCCTTAAATATTATTTTTTTAAGAAAAACTAATGATCAAAGGTTTTGTTCCATTTCAATATCATTATTAAGTTGTTTTACATGTTCAATTCAACGCTAAGGTGTGATCCACCTATCCTGAATGTCTTGTTTTTATGGTTTATAGACCATTAAAGGTCACGTGGTCTTGTCTATGGATTTGCTTTTGCTTGGAGGGCAAACTGTCAGATTGCGCAAATCACCCTTGTAGGATGTTATGCCATAAGAGAAAAAAAAGAAAGTCAAACGACAAAATAATAACAAAAACGACACTGACAGTTTTATTTTTATTATTAGGTATTCTTTAGGCGTTCCATCCAAGAGTGATTTTGCAATACTGACAGTTGGAAAGATAATACCTAGGTACATGACAACGCTCTTCTTTGAAATAATCTCTACTATCTGAGCTTGCATGTGTTATGGTACTTTATCTCTTTTTCACGCATAGTTAGAACTGCGCAGTTAGAAAGAGATACCGGCTTTTTGTTTGTTTTGTTTTTGTTCCGTTTTTGTCCTCCAAACATTTTTCTGTGACGTCATCCTTTAATGGTCTATAGCTCTGTGGGCCTAGTCAAAACACATTTTAGCGTTACGTTTTCGTTTCGTTTTCGTACAAAAGTAGACGACGTTATAGAACGTGTCAATTTTCGTAGCTACTTGTGTATTTTAGCTACGAAAATTGACGCGTTCTCGCAACGTCGTCCACATTCGAACGAAAACGAAACGAAAACGTAACGCTTAAATGTGTTTTGACTAGGCCTACAGGATCTGCGTGTTAGTAGCTTACAGTTAGACTACGAAATGCCGTGATGGTATTTATAGATATGTACCTATCTGATTATGCACATTCTTGTTTAGAGCAGTGATCTTTATCACCGTGCTTATTTCTCCCATGAATTTGCAATGCGCACATCATTTTGCAAACATTTTATTTACCAGCTTATTGCAATAGGTACATAATTATAAATTTCAAATGCTCCCTCATTTTAAAGTTTCATTATAATAAAATAAATAATCATGACTTGCGAGATAAATTCTTTATTTACTTTATTATGCTCTCTACCTATTTAAATTTTATATTTGGCCTTATTCATTTTACAATAAAATAAGATAATTTAAATTTAATAATATAATTTTATCTCTTATTATTTTCCTAACGAATGGTAGACAATTATAATAGATGTGTAGGTATGTTAATTATTTGTGCAGTATTATAAGGATAATGACATCTACTTCTACTAATATTACATCATAATTACCTATGTAATGAGTAGGTATATTTACTAGAGATGAAATGAATATTTTTTATCTGGCTCTATAATTTTTTTTTTATAAAAAGATATATTTGGGTTTTGTTTGTTGTAAACACAAATACAACCTTAAACACCTTTCACTGTTAGTTGATATCCGGTATCTGGTCTATCCGGCATAAATTTACTATGAAATCCCATATTCAGATGGGCTTAGGTATATCTCGCGAGTTTCATACAATTCGTCCCTCTTCTGACTAACTGTCGTATCTGACATTTTTGGCGAAATCGAGTTATGATCACCAATATGTGCCCTGCATGTTCTCACTGAAGATCACACCTGTAACTGTTACCGTTATCCTGGAATAGCCTTCTGATTTGTTGTCGTATTTACGAATTATTCTCAATAAAATGTGTTGTATCTACTAATTCCTCAATTTTTTTTCACAAAAATGATTCTGAGATATATAAGAATAGGTACAAATAAAATAATGTTATTTATTTACACTGTATCATATAACTAGGAGAGACGAAAATATGCACGACAAAACACTAAAAACGCTCTCCTGAACAATTTACATTTAGGCAGATACGTCTGTTAGTCAGAATAGGGACGAATTTTTGAAAAAGTCGGGTATATTGTCAAATTACTTTACCAATTTTATTCTATACTATTCTTCTCAAGACCATCCACTCGTTTTCGAGTGACTTAGACTATTATGGAATAACTGATATTTAATTATATTTTAACTAAAAAGTTATTAAGTGTATTATTTTGACGGGGTAGTACATTAAAAGTTGAAATTGTGACAATACAGCTACAAGCTACATACATATTTCACTATTATATTTCGCGGCTCAAAAAGTTTCATATTTTTATTACTTATTTACTTTGAAGAGCTTTGTCATTGATTTATAAATATCTATTCTTAATGCTTGTAAGTATTGTATTAGTACTGATAATAAGACGATTTTTACCATGATCATTACAGTTGAAGGACAATGCGATCCCAGAAGAAAGCTAACAATATCCAGACAAAGATTTAGGGAATATATATAATGAATTCCTCCACGGGATAGCCATAATATATGGAGTACTCGAAAAATATATGATTCAGACAGTTTCTTCATTAGTGCCACATTCGCACACATAGGGGAAGGAAAACCTCCAGCTCTTACCATGAACATCATTATTATTTTTCACATTATTTAACGTGTAACCTATTTTTAATTTAAATGAGCGAAACAGATAACTTATTGGTGCAACAGTAGGAAAATTTAATATGAGCTGAAAATAAATATACAGTGGTACCTCGACATACGAGTTTAATTCGTTCTGCGACCTTGATTGTATTTCAAATTACTCGTAGGTATCTCAAAGCAAATTTCCCCATTGAAATTAATTGAAATGCCATTAATCCGTTCCAGCCCCCAAAATGTCACCCCAGTTATTTTTGTTACGTGTTTTTGAATAAGAAAAATGTATTTATAAATAACAAATACTTAGTGTACAAAAATATAATATAAGAGAATGTAAAGAAATTAACTAGATTCATATAAGTGTTACTGCTTTTCCCTTCACTGATTTTTGCTTTTTTCGCCACGCTTTTCTCACTTTCACCTGTAGGCCGTTTGAATAAAAACATGTCTAAGGAGATTTGTTTCTTTATCCCTTTCAGAATGTCCCGGAAATGAGTAAGGCGAGTGTCATTAAATAGCTCGTATTTCAAAGCAAAAAATCGCTCGCTCTACGACTGATATCTTTAAAAACTCGTATGTTGGGGCACTCGTATGTCGAGGTACCACTATATATCTTTTTATAGCTTTATAATCTCTATAGACAGCCTTAAAACCTACGTCTTCCGTTCATTGAGATTCACAATGTCCCAAGAAGATTATGGTAGAATAAAAACGTTTTCATTTTCCATATAATATTATGCATCTACCTACCTACAATACACTGCATTAATTATGTGTAATGTGTATGTAAATGTCATATCCTTTCTACATTTTGCCTATATATAGTTTTTTTTTTAATATGAATGAATATTGTAAATACCTACTTACCTACCTATGTAATAATTTTGGCAAAAATGTAAACAAACATTCATGTGCTTATTACACGGTGTGTAACAAAATATATTCGATATAACGTGTAATGTATGTATCTGCCTACATACGAGTACAATAATACTGCACTCAGGCAGTCCATTACCAAGCCCATGGTTATGCACATACTACTTATACTTTTATCTATATCTAATACTAGCAATGTTTTTATGGTTTTATATTTCATCATATTATATTCAACTGTAAAACTCGTAACAATAATATTGTTCAATACCTATATAGATATAGCTATACCTGAGCATGTAGATGCAGTCATAATAATTACCTATTACTATAAATTTACTTTCTACATACCTACTCACCTACCTAATACATAGTTTCTTCCATATACACTTATACAAATATAACCGATGAGAATACAAACTATATCTCTCACTTTATTATTATTGTATATAGTTGCAAAGGTTTTTAATGTTTTTGCTTTTCCACCTACAACTATCGTAAGCACCTTCAGGGGGGTGGGAGTAAAGTGTGTTGGGAGGGAGATATTCTGCCTTCTAGACCATGGCCGTACAGCCAGAAAAAGTTTGTAGATTTTATACCTAACGTGATCTTGCATAAAATAATATGTATAAATTTGTCCTTAATTTTCTTAGGCCAAGTGGGTAGGTATATGTTTTAAAATTTAAGACTCTTCTGAATAGCTAATGTATCAATAATTAAATACACCTATTTTGTATTATGAGCATATATAATTGAAGATTTTTTATAGGATACTTTTAACATACGAAAATCATATAATACTAAATTATACAGATTAGAATTTCGTTTTTCATGACATTCAGCGCAGCCTCTGTTCATTACCGAATATAATTAATGCTAATAATAATAATAATTACCTATACTTTGTCGTATTCGTATGTTTATATTACGGAAAGTGGCTACATCTATACAACAGACAATAATAAAAATACCTAGCATAAAATTATGTATTTCTCAGTATTCTGTGACTAATTGACTACCATTTGTTGACTATATACATAATCAAAAACATAATATACTGTAGACAAAAAGTCATAATGTATGCTCAAAATTGTAACGAGAATCATTTGTAAACAATTTTTTTTTTTATTATTATTTAGGCATTCCACCCAATTCTGAGTGATTTTGCCGTAATAAAAATAAAATTAACAAACAAAACTGCAAAATAACATCCTACCGCAACTACGCATTAGAAGCGAGCATAAAAACAAAAAATGATACAACGCAACTAATTGGTACTTATAATACCTATCTATATAGTGGCTATCTATATACATGTGAATACAAATTATTCTTATTCTAAAATAACATTAATTTGTAGGGACGGATTTTTAAAGCAGTTTATTATCGATATAGTAGCTATCTATATACAAGTGAATACAAACTATTATTATTCCAAAATAATATCAACTTGTAGGGACGGATTTTCAAAGCAGTTTATTATCTATGTTGTAGCTATCTATATACATGGGAATACAAATTATTTCTATTCTAAAACAATATCAATTTGTAGGGAAGGATTTTCAAATCAGTTTATTGTTTCCCTTCAAAAACTTTGCAATACTCTTATGAACACTACTGTTATTTAAACACAAGAGATACTGCATGTTTATAGGGAATGAAGTACTGTGTTGTCGGATCTCACTTATAAATTGTTCCCGATTCAACAGCGAACACTCAAAAAATATATGATCCACTGTCTCCTCTTCGGCTCCACATTCGCACGCGGGCGAGTTAATGACCTTGATTTTAAACAAATGAGATGCGACCGAACAATGTCCGATTCTCAGCCGGCATATTAAAGAAATATCGACTTTCGATAATTTTCCTTCAGCATACCACGGTGAAGTAGGAATTGTATACTGGATATTTTTATAACGAAGCCCTTTGCAAGAAGATTGCCAAACATTGAACCATTCTTGTTTTAGTTTTGACTCGTAATCGTGTAAATATTCATTCCTAGGACGCTGGTATCTTTGAGGATCAGATCCTGTTAAGCAAGCGCTCTTAGCTAATTGGTCAGCTTTCTCATTTCCACCAATGCCCGCATGTGAAGGGATCCACACAATTGCAATCTGCAAACCCTTGATCATCGCATTAAATAGCAATTTTTTGATTGTCCAGAACAAGTAATCACAGGGGTCATAATTGCCATTACTATCCAGTTTCATAACAAGACTAAGCGAGTCAGTAAAAATAACAGACTTTTCTATACTAAGATTGATTATCTCACTTAAAGCCTCTCTGAGTGCAATACACTCCGCTGTAAATACGGAAGAATTTTTGGGAAGGCGAAATTTGGACTTGATTTTTAGATCAGGTATATAGAAAGCTGCTCCACAACCAATCTGAGGATATTTAGACCCATCTGTAAATACCGATACGGAGTCTGGCCATCTACGGGAAATTTCGGACATAAACAAATTGTGAACTATGGACTCACCGTAATTCTCAGTGGTCGAGCGATCAATATCTATTGTTGTACAAATTACTGGTTGATAAGCTATCGTTTCAAACGGAATTGAGTACATCTGAATGTGAAAATCATTTCTAGTAATATTGAGGGAATTGATCTCCTGTAAAGTGAAACACATATTTGAAATAGGCTTGGCCCGTAGGGCTACATGAGAGGACTGTATTTCCATGAGAGCAGTGAGTCCATTCCATAGTGGGTGTGAGGAATTATTGTACCTTTTTAATAAAAATTTGAAGGTCAATGATTTTCTTCGCAAATTCAAAGGCATTTCTGCGCATTCTACCTGCAATGTATCAATGGGCGAGGACTTCATCGCCCCTAAAATCATACGCAGACATTTGGATTGGATTCTTTGCAGTTTCAACTCGAGGTATCTTGGTAGAGGATCAAGAATTTGGCAACCATAATCCAAGTGACTGCGCACCAGAGAAATATAAAGGGTTTTCATGGTAATGGGATGTGAACCCCACCAGACTCTGGAAATGGCTCTAAGGACATTTATTCCCTTTTCGCATTTCGTTACAATGTGCTCCACGTACATGTTCCAATTAAGCTTTCTATGAAAAATAACTCCCAAAAACTTTACATATTCGCTCGCAGGAATCAATGTATTGTCCAGATGGATAGATACGTTAGGGATCCTGTGTTTTTTTGAGAAGATCACTACTTGACTTTTCGATGGGGACAAGCTCATGCCATTTTCCTTGAGCCATGTATTCATTGTATTCAAGCCTTCCTGAAGCCTAGCTACTGCAGTGGGAATAGAGATGTCTGAAGAATACACGACAAAGTCATCTGCATATTGAAGAATGGAACAGGAGTTTGGTAGAAATGATTGTAAGTCAGCAGTATAAATATTAAATAAGATTGGACTTAGCACGCTACCCTGCGGAAGTCCTTTATAGACGTTTCTCTCTATCATTCCCTGAGGAGATTCCAACAGGATTTGACGTTCGGACATTATATTGAAAATCAAGAAGGACAAATTGGAAGGGATTCCCATTCTTAGTAATTTAGATTTTACCAGTGGAAGAAGTACGTTATCATATGCACTGTTTATGTCCAGAAAGGCCGCAGCAATATTAGATTTTTTGGCGAATGCCATACGAATATCTGTTGTAATTACACTTAAACTATCAAGGGTTGATTTACCTTTTCTAAATCCGAACTGCCAGGGAGGTAGGGTAGACTTGCTCTCTGTAAACCATTCTAGTCGGATTTTTATCATCCTCTCTAGAATTTTTAGAAAACATGACGACAGAGCAATAGGGCGATATGAGCTACTTAAATCAGCCTCTTTGCCAGGCTTAGGAATTGGGATTACAATTTGTCTCTTCCATTGTGCAGGCACATCTCCAGTGGAGAGAATGGCATTATAAAGATTGAGTAAATGTATAAGGAGAGTTTCAGGAAACTTCTTAATAAAAGAATATGGAATGAGATCTTCTCCCGGAGCTGAGTCCCCTGTTGAATCAATAGCTGATTTAAGTTCATTTAATGAGAATGGGTGAGATATTTCGGAGTACACATTCAGCTTTGAAGAATGGGGGGTGGCAAGCTCTGAGTTCTGTGGAGCGTAAGGAGGCGCTAATTTGTCAGTAAATTCATATATCCATTCACCAGAGGATGAATGGGATTTGTTAGACCCTAACGCCCCACGAAAGCGTTTAATGGCCTTCCACACCTCAGTCAACGGCGTTTCTGGAGATAATGACGTGCAGTAATTTTTCCAACCTTGTCTTTTTTTCCTTTTAAGTAATCTTTTAGCCGCGGCCTGGGCCTGTTTTGCTATAAGAAAGTTACTAAAAGACATGTCCCTTTTAAATGATCGTATTGCAATTCGACGTTCAAGAACTGCTGTGGAACACTCGTCGTCCCACCAAGGTGGATTTGAAGGTTTTTTGTGGTTAGAATGGCATTTCGGAATAGAAATATTGGCAGCAGAGAGAGTTATTTGTTTAATTGCTTCCGCCTTCTGAGAAATATCGGATTCACCTAAGGCTTCTTTACATTGAGCGGTATTAATAGAAAGCAAAGACTTAAACTCCTCCCATTTGGCTTTTTTAGTATTGAAACCACGAGGAGAACGTGATATTTGACTTATTTTGGCAATTTTCTGCAAGCGTAAAAGAATCGGAAAATGATCACTTGAATGTGGGTCACTCACAATACTCCAAATAAATAAGGGGGCCAGATCTGCCGTACATAGAGATATATCCACGGCGTTTGGGCGTTGATCCGGAGAGCAGAACCTAGTTGGTTGGCCATCATTCAGTATACATAATCCATAATTATCGGCATAATCAAGAACATTTCTGCCTGATATATCTGTATATGCGCATCCCCACGAAGTCGAATGTGCATTGCAATCTCCCAATATAACAAACGATTTGGAGAATTTGGAGGTTATGTTATTCCAGTAAGTAAGGTCAAATATTTTTCTTGGTGGGATGTAAACGGATACATAGGTGATGTCACAAATTATTACAGCGACAATCTGCATTGATTGGATGTACGGAAGAGAAATTTGTGTGAATGGAATACTGGAGTGAATAAAAATGGCAGCACCCCCTTTGCCATCACATCTGTCATCCCTGACAATCGAGTATCCGGGAACAACAAACTGGGACATTGGAGGAAACCATGTTTCAGAGATCGCGGCTATTTTAATCTTGTGAGTATTTAATAACTGAATTATTTCTGATCTGTTTGAAACAGCACTACGGCTGTTCCATTGGAGAATGGTAATGTCATTAGTTCTCTGGAGTTGTGGAGCCATCTCCAGCTACGAAGGATTGAAGGGAAGTAATTAAAGAAGCTGCGTTGTACGGTTGGGAATTTTTAGAAGAAAGAAGTTCTATAAGCATCGTGATCATTACTTTCAAGAAGTTATTATTGTCATTGGCAAGGTTTTTACGGAGGTTATCATTTATGTAAACTGTTTCTTGTTGAATATTGGATTCTGGTTCAGGAGGATAAGCACATCCGTTGGAGGCCATTGTACATGATGTACCGTTAGGATAGAAAAGTAGATTATTATGATCATCTTTGCTGTACCCAGTACTAATGGGAGTTCTATACCTGAACTTACCCCTTGTGTGTGAAGTTAATGTACTTTTGGAAGTTACCACGTTTGTGGGAGCTAATGAGCTAGATGGAGGAGGAAGGGGAGATGACGTTACTGGTTTGGCAGTAACTTCAGCATAACTTGATTTACCACTAGGTGGGATCAACTTGGAGGCTTGGAAAAAGGAGATATTTTCGGATGCCATAGCATATTTTATAGCTTTCTGGCGCGTAAGCTCAGGGCAAATAGAACTTATGGCTTTATGTTCACCTTTACAGTTATAACATTTAACTATTTGTGCTGAACAACTTTCTGACGAGTGGTTTCCTCCACAGTTATAACATTTGACCGCTGATCTACATGCTACCTTCGAATGTCCAAATTTAAGACATTGGAAGCACTGGATAGTCGGATAAAAATATTTTTCCACTGTGAATGAGTTGTAGAAAATATAAACTTTGTTCGGCAAAACCTGACCTTCAAACGTTATTACAATGGTATTGGATGGTTTCCATGACGGCGTTTCCGAGAATTTATCCTTGTAATTTAAACGTCTTATTTTTAGGACGTCTCCAATGTTTTGATTCGAATGGCGCAATGAAGCAATAATTTCCTCATCCGTCACATTTGTGGATATCCCTCTTATTAACCCCATGCGAGAGACGTTAAAAGTGGGTATGTAAGCCTTGTATAGAGAGTTAGAGTTAATAAAAATGTTCTTGATAAAATTGTTGGCAGCTACTCCGCTTACAAATTCTATTGATATTTTGAATCTCCCCTCTGCCTTAATTGATCCGTTAACCACATTTTTAACATTCTTCGAGAAGATAAACCGACCAAAATCCATAGGATGAATAGGTTTCGAGTCGGTATGTTGAACGTGAACGATAAATGGACCGCGAGACTTTTCAGAGTAAAAGTGATTACGAACTGCAGCTAAAGGAGTAGTAGAAGAAGAAGTGTTTACAATAGGAGTGTTAGAAGAAGAAGTATTATTATTTAGATGTATATTATCATCTATAGAAGTTTGAGAGGTTGTTGGTAGGTTGGAAGGTACAGAGAGATCAGAACTCTCCAGATTACTTCTTTTGCGTTTTTTGACATCTGGAGGATCGGGGGGAATAGGAGGAATTGGAGGTTTATCGACATCCATTTAGAGATACAATAGAATTAACCAATAATATATAAAAAAAAAACTTACCAGAATGTTGAACTAAAACTAATAAAATAAAGAAAAAATTAAACTAGAATTGAAAAACCTTGAAAAAACTTAATGAATAATTAAATTATTTTTTTCAATAATTAATATTGTTACAAAAACTCTTATCTGGATCCAGCGGTGCAGCGATACAAACAGAATGCACGTGTACACTTCACTAAATCCAAAACAGAACTCATTTGTAAACAATATGACATTGGAAAAGACGTTATGGGAAAAACATTAATAGTATTATTAGTCGTATGACTGTGAGATGTCATTTCGGAGTGCAATGAATGTTGTTTTTTATGGCAAAAAGAGGACATTCTATCTATGGAAAACACGCAAGTAAAATTCTAACTCTATCTTAATTAATAAAATAGCGTGAAGGTTTATGAAAATAAATCTAAATAATATTATCTATTATATTCTATCCTACAATTTAGTTTATAATATTAGTTTATAATTAATTTAAAATCAGCATATAATAATAATAATAAGTTCATATAAAACGTTCTTTTCGTATCATGAAAGTATTTTGTTTTGATAAATCTTATAATTAAAGTATCTAGTAAGTGTTGACATGCCTCACAACATCTGTTCTGTATTTACCACCTTATGGAATTTATTGATTCGAACATAATATTATTGTAAACTACTTACTAGTGACAGAATAGAATAGCTTTACGAGAACATATTTTTACTAAGATGAAAACAATATAGTATTTAAGCAGAGCATAGAGTATTTTTAGGAAGGGTTAGCTGAGTCCACAAACCCCCGTTTTATAGACTGTAAGTTAGGTACATAGACATAAAGAACTATAGACTAGCTATAAAGCAAAATAACACCTAACGTGGACGAGTAGGTACCCTGAATATAGTCGTAGATGAGCGTCACTTGCTGAATATTCCACAGACAAAATAGAAAATACATACAATACAAGAAAACGTCTTAGATAATAAAAATCTACTAAATGTTTCACCAATATTTTTTCATACGTTGTTTTGAAACTATAATATTCTATCTGTTTATTATTTATACATTTTAAATGCGCATAAAAGACAACAGGAATAGGATATCAGTGATGTGAAAATTGTGTAAATATTCGATAGTAATAAATTCATTATGGTTCAGTCTGATTTCTACCCCTCAGCATCCCTGCGCCATCGTTTCACCTTGATGATCGCCTCTACTGATATATTCCATACTGTGAGGGCGCTGAAGAGTGTGTCAGAATATATTCCACATCCATCAGATTTATCTTGTGTCCAACTCAGTGTTTTATTTTTCTATATAAAAAATACATCTGAATCAACAGCAATGGAGACTAAAGAGTCGAATTAGAAATAATTCGCAAATATTTCATATGATTGTATCGATATTATGTATGTAGGTAGGTACAATAATATTAAAATATTTTGAAAAATTTACGACGTTTTACAATTTATTTGACGTATATGTTTATTTTATTATGCAAATAGCTAGGTTTGTTTTAGCAGTCTGGTACAGTAATATTAATTCAGGCAAAACAGTTGTTCAAATTAAAACAATGGCACTGCGTTTATAAACTTCAAATAAAAAATAATTAAATGGAAAACATCGCAGTATCCTCAAGCTGTGCTAATTTATTTAACAACACACAAACTGGGACAAAACAATAAAATTATCATGATCATTGGTCGCACATTTAGATATTATTTTATTTCTATACAAAATATTATAGGTGTACACCTATAGATGGGGTGAATATCTTTCTCAGAGATTTACTCACGCAGAAGAATATTCATACAAAATAAAATCTATTATTTACTAAATATGCTGGCTACACTCCTAATTTTATTAAATAGAAATAAATAATAACCCATCACAAACAATTTTTTTCTCATATCTTATGCAAAAGTACTAAGATATACGAGTAGGTATAATTTATTTAGATCTGCCCTGCTCTGATAAGCAGCAAATTTTATGACAGTTGATTTCTCTTTTTTATCTTTCTATACCCTTATGCTGAATCCCTAATGGGATAAGTAGAGAGAATGGAACGTCATATAAGCCTAACACTACATACTACTTTCGCTTCTTCCACATTCATGCAATTTCTCATACATGCACGCCAATTTCCCTTGATTTTCTTTTAATTCGTATTTTTAATCACAGAGTGATTTTAGTGTCTATATTGATAGCACTCAAATATCTCGAAAAGTTCATGATTACTAAAAATGTAGGAAAAATAAATTGAGTTTGAAACACTGTAGGTAGGTATATTAATGTTTGTAGCTGTGGAGTCTCCATAAACTTACAAGAGAAAGGATAAATTCCAAGGTTCGTGGTTCCGCTGACAATCTACTACACTTTCAAGATTCAAATATGTTTTTGTTTGGTCTTTAGGCTTACCTTAACTTTCAAAGAGGTCTAAGATTAAAATATTAAACTGTCATTATTTAACAAAAGTTAATTGATTTAATTCAATTGCAATTAAAAAAGACTTAAATGATGTTAATCTAAAAATTGTGAAAATAAAATGATTAATAATCATTAATAATGAAAATTTCATTTTATTCTTAATTTACTACACGTGATTGTTGCATAATATTGCAAAAACAAAATTAACAATTTGCGATGTGGTATACCTGGTTGAGAACAGGAGACGATGGCGCGTAGGGTTGTTCATGAGGAGGTATCCTGAAATCACAACCCCCAGAATTGGGGAAGCGACTGAAGAGATAGAGAGAGAAAATTATATAGGGACCTGTTATTTAAAATGTCTACCTCAAGGAACCTAAAGGTCTATAGTTACATAAATGCAAATATTTACTATGTATTTACGTATAATATTACAAACATACTTACTGCATGAAAAACTTGTATTAATTTAAAAAATATCAATTTATGTAAAATATTCAATAATCTAAAGACCTGCCACAGTATTTCAACAGCTAAACGTGTATTGTTCTAGATGTAATCCTTAAGGATGGCTTTATACCTTCACTTCACCGCTGTATCCATTACTCTGCTGTTTCTTACCACATCACCTAGCCATGGGAATAAATGTCTCACCAACTTAGAAGGTAAACAAAATCTTGCACACTAAAAACATCCTCTTCGACAAATCTATAACACGCAATGTGTACACTGGCTACCCCACTGAAGATGCCTTGATGATGTAGGTGGATGGACAAAAAGACTTTCCCAGACACTTCAATTATTATATAAACATAAAGTACTCTTAATCCACAATTGGCTTAATTTTTTGTTCATATAAATTAATATATTAGGTATTTACACGAATACCGGTATTTTGGAAAGAGGACATCTTTGGATATGGTTATACGGAAAATAATTTTCCGTATAAATTATTTAAGTAAATGTGGAAAAATGTGAAATCACAAATTTATCCAGTTTCTACATAATAATACTTAGTTTTGTTTTTTTTTCAGATCCACAACCGCAATATTTGCATTACCATGGTCAGACGTTGGATTTCACATTACAAGCTTCTAATAAGATAGGTCATCAACTAACAACTGAAGTTTTAAAAATATACTTGGAAGAAATACTTGGATATATAAATGTAAAAATAGTTAATGTAGATGATGTTGATAATGATACCACAGCAAGTAGTAGTTTGATACAATATGCCTCCATAAACGATAAGTATGAAGATTTCAATATTTTATTTCATTCGATAAAATACATAATACAACCCTTCACAAAATGAAGTCACTCACCACAGTGGATAAATTAATATAGAGGATGTATGTTAATTCTTTTTAGATATGCTTTTAGCGTACCTGATGCCCTAGTAAACCTAAATGTACCTGTGACGCCTGAAACAGATCTCCACGATCTATCCAGCGTGGGCACTTTCTCCGATTGCGGAAACATATCCCCACTAGGAAGATACGCATGGTTTATCCCTGAACAGTTAACAAAAATATTCCCAAATGTTGAACATTGGAAATTCTTTACCGATCCAACATATACAGATCTCTTCAACATAACAAAAGATGAACATATCAATTTAATTAAGAAGAATTCCATCAACACTGCAACAAAAAGGTAAGAATTTATTTTGAGTAACCAGATAAAGGTGAAGTTCTTAGCAGGAATTTCAGACTTCATGAATTTAATTTACAGCTAAATTATTATATTTACATTACACACTGTAGTCCTCCAATTCTTTCAGATATTTCTGCGAAGAAAGTTATTGTAAAGAAGGTATGTACATTCCGGCACATTGTAATAACTTGAACGGTAATCAGTCTTGTGCTTTACTGATGACTTCATATCCAAATGCAACTGGATTTATTACGTCACACATTGTGGAGCTGACACTCTACATAAAAGTCATCTGGCTGGGAGACAATCTGAGAGAAGTTGCCGATAAATTGAGTGATTCTTACAATGAAATTGGAAACAAGAAATCAATAATGTTTATGGAGTGGATCCCAGGGTATTATACAATGGATGTAGATAAATACACAACAGTGGCCATGCCAAACTGCGAGTTGTTTGAGTCTGCAATGTCAATTGGTTGTAAATATGAAATGACAAGAACTGCAAAATTAGCATGGTCACCATTGCATTTTTCTGGGAAAGAAGCTCTCGAAGTAATACATAAAATGCAATTCAACGAAATGAATTACATCAGCTTATTGAAATCATTCAAGTTAAGTGGTAAAGATATTCATTCGGGGGCTTGTAATTGGATGCAACAAAACAAAAAAACGCTCAGAATGTGGTTACCTTCAATGCCTGAAAAGCGTGAACTATACATTGGAGGTATATTTCCTTTAACTGGAGGATATTACAATGCTCAAGGAATAGTTGTTGCAGCTAGAATGGCGCAAGATGCCATAAACAAGAATTCTACCGTCCTACCAGCGTATAATTTAAAATTGCTTGTTAATGATGGTAAATGCAAATCTGATACTGTAATGAAGGCTTTCATTGATTATATTTACAACATGGAGTATCAAGGACTCTTAGGAGTGTTGGGGCCGGCATGCTCTGAAACTGTGGAACCCCTGGCTGGACTATCCAAACATTATTCAACTATAGTGATGTCCTACAGTGCTGAGGGTTCTTATTTCTCTGATAGGTCCAAATACCCCTTTTTCTTCAGAACAATCGGAGAAAATCGTCAATACAGGCATGTTTACTTAAATCTCTTCAAAGCGTTTGGTTGGAAACAAGTAGCTGCTTTAACAGAAGACGGCCAGAAGTATACAGAATATATTTCCAGTATGGGAACTTTATTTCAAGAACATGGTATTTCCCTAATATCCAACATGAAATTTCCAAGAGAACGCAAGGAAACATTCATGGCCACGGTAACCATTGTTCCATCTAACCTGTACATAATATAAATATCTATTCTGAATTATATTTTTATGATAATTTTATTTTTGTAATAATTATATTTTTATTTAATTACATTATAATTACCTACCAACATTTTCCAGTACCTAGAAGAGCTAAAGAAGAAAAAGGCCAAAATAATAATTGCAGACATATTTGATCAAGTGGCCCGTATAGTGATATGCCAAGCATCCAAACTACAGATGACAACTAAAGATGGCTATGTATGGTTCCTGCCTCCGTGGCTGTCACAAGACTGGTACAACACGACACACTACAACAAATACTTTGGAGAGAATGTTAGCTGTTCTGCTGAAACTATTATATCTGTATGTTGAATATCTGTATCTTATCATAATATTATAATTATGAATTGAAGCTAACAATGTGTTACCAAACTTTGCTTTTCAGTGGAATAACTGAAATCAGTACATATATCAAATAATTACTAAAAAAATTTTCAACAGCGAGCTAAAGTTACTGTTTTATGAAAGCCTGAAAATTGCATCCTGGTGAATTTTGCTTACAGCTTTTTCGTGTTTCTTTACGAGTATAAACCATACTTTGGTAACACATAAAGTGGATTAATAAAATAGTTTTGTAATAAAAATTACAAATTAGTTTTGTAAAAAAAATCTTGTGATTTTCACAGCTTTAAAATCATTTCTAGGCAATAAATGGATATTTTTCAATAAATTATGCATATTTTGCTCCCGACAACCAAACAATGCAAGAGAATATAACAGTTAGAGAATGGAGAAAGAAATATGAAGAAAGAGTGAAAGTTCAGTCCTCGGTACCCAAGTATTGCAGTTCTTCGTCATTTTGTAATAAAAAAGATTTTACATCCTCTTATGCTGGATATGCTTATGATGCAGTATGGACATATGCCTTGGCTGCCGACAAGTTACTCAAATCACATCCAGAATTATTCTCTAATATTCATTCAATCAATACAACTACGTAAGTATTTAGACAAATGCGTAATATTATGTAGGTACCTATACAATTAATATTATTAGGTATCGTTCTCATCTAAACCGTTTAGATAACTTAAATACTTACTTTATATCTAATTATCTGTTCAATCTATTTTCCTACATTCAACATAAATCACATTGCCTTGTTTCAGAACGCTTGTTCAAATGATTGGGGAATCTGATTACTATGGTGTATCTGGTCACATCAAATTTTATGGAGGACCTTCGAGATTTTCAATAATCAATGCAAACCAATGGATTAACGGCGAAAATATTTTAATTGGAAATTTTTATCCCAACATATCTGCAAACTTATCTGAAGTAGTGGGCGGCAGATTGGATTTAAATATTTCCTCAATAAAATGGTTCACTAGCAATGGATTAAAACCTGAAGATGGATCTATTCAGTACGAGGATTGTATATTTGGCAACTTAGCTGCAGCCCTTAATATTTCGTGCAGTGCGGCTATAGTTATTGTAAATGTTTTAAGCTTCAGTGTCTTAGGGGTGGCGCTCTCCATTGCTGTCATCATCTTAAAGAGGAGATATGACAAGAAAATAAGAATGACTGTCAAATACATGCAATCCATGGGCATAGATAAGCAAACTATAATGAACATGACCAACTTGGACAAATGGGAAACATCTAGAGAAAATGTCATAATCAACAGAAAAATTGGAGAGGGTGCATTTGGTACAGTGTATGGTGGGGAAGCAATTATAGGGGAAGGAAAGGGATGGGTCCCAGTTGCTGTAAAAACTCTTAAAGTGGGATCCACAACAGAACAAAAATTAGATTTTCTTTCTGAAGCAGAATCAATGAAAAGGTTTGATCACAAAAATATAGTGAAACTATTAGGTGTTTGCACTAAAAATGAACCAGTGTTTACTATTATGGAATTCATGTTGTACGGAGACCTAAAAACTTACCTATTAGCCAGAAGACATTTAGTAAATGGACGATACCAAGATGAATCTGAAGAAGTTTCTACTCGTAAATTAACTTCAATGGCTATAGATGTAGCGCGAGCCTTATGTTACTTAGCCGAACTGAAGTATGTGCACCGAGATATAGCGTGTCGTAATTGTTTAGTGAATTCCCAAAGGATAGTAAAAGTAGGAGACTTTGGAATGACAAGGTTGATATTTGAGAATGACTACTATAGATTTAGTAGAAAAGGATTGTTACCAGTGCGATGGATGGCACCAGAAAGTTTAGGCTTAGGAATATTCACTCCAGCATCAGATGTTTGGTCCTATGGTGTCCTACTATATGAAATCATTACATTTGGAAGCTTCCCATTTCAAGGATTAAGTAACAATCAAGTATTGGAGGCTGTCAAGGAAGGAAAAACACTATCGATCCCAAAAGGAGTTAGACCTCAATTGTACGTACCTACTTATTTAGAATCATTTCACTACATAGTACATGTCATGTATGCATCTCACACTAATATATATAATGCAATTGTTTTCTTTATTTACAGGGAAGGTCTAATGAAGTCTTGTTGGAATAAAGAATATAAAAAACGACCACAAGCATCAGAAATTGCAGAGTTTTTAACTAACAATCCGAGGCTACTTAGCCCGTGTCTAGATGTTCCAGTTGCATCAGTTCAAATTAACTACCCTGATGAATTTGAAATTCTGCCCGAATTGATAAATGGCCCTCCTCACACCAACATTCTGAAACAAGCGTTCATGAATAAAGAAAATGATTCCACCATTATCAATTCTCTGAGATTTGATAATCCAAACTATGTAGGTGGGGATGTAAGACCAGAGAGAGCATTTACTCGCAACAAGAAAGTATCAAACCTAACAAATCATTTCCTCAAAGAGAGTACAATCATTGAGGAAGAGATAATACCATTCGTATGAAATATTAACATTCCTAAATCCTAATAAGTGATAATATAGATAGACGCTGTGAGCTTTAGATGTAGACAAGTCAGTTAATTATATAAAAAGAAATTTTCTTTAGATTATAGAAAAAAATCTTAAACATGAATATTTTTTATACTAGAAGCATATATTTTTTCGATAAACTGCCATACTGCAAAACATTACACAGTGCACCGTAACGTCCATAACTATGGTTGTTAGAATTTTGAGCTATTAGCCTATGGAACTGGGTGATTGATAGGTATAAAAATAATCAAGTAAAAACTAATGATAGCAATTATTTGAAAGAAATATGAAGCTAAAGAAGAATACATAATTATGTTATTCACAGTTCTATCCCTTTTACCTATCCAACAAAATAACTCACGAAATAGGCACATAGATACTTATAGACATCTCAAACATTACTAAGATGTTTATAGATACATATAAGCATCTCAGCCATATTATTTTTGGTTTTGTTCACATTAAAAAAAAAAACTGAAAATCTTACTCAAGATAAAACAGGCTAAATCAAAGTCATTCAATTACATTTAATTGTACCTACCTACTACTAATAGATTAGGCGATGCTGTTGCATATTTAAAAACATGCATGTGAACAAAAAAATCTTAAATAATTAATTTTTGTGACATTAAATCGGGATCATTCTAAATGCACCTGGCAAGTGTGGTGCACAGGTAATGCTCTTGCCTTTGAAAAATCCAAAATGTAAAAATATTTCCACATATATCGTTTTAAATATGCAACGAACTTAGCAGAGAGGTGTGAACAATCAAAAAATATTTAGTATTAAGGATTAACTATTGTACCTGATTGTTAAGTTTAATATTATATTATGCATAAGTTAAGTGAGATGAATAAATTCTTTATTATGTATACCATCACAGCATACCACAACCACAAGCAGGGTAGCCAGTAGAGTAGACTAACTGTATGTCTGATAAAGATCTTAACCTGTCTATGCCAGTAAAAATTAAGATATTCAAGAGAGGTGACAAGCTTCATCTCTGAATAAAGGATGTTAAATATTTTATTAATGATGTTGTACAAATACCTGCCTTTTACTGGCCACTCAAACACTTATAGCAAGTGGTGAAAAATCTATTATTTGCCGGCGACTCCATAGGAGCCATAAATTAAATTAAATAGTTTCAGCTCCATACTAAATCTATCCATTCCACGATATAATAGCATGAATTTGTACATTGCCCTGCGATAGACTAGCAACACAGTACTAATTTTCTCAGATAACATCTCCCAAAATTAATGATAATAATTTTATGCTGTTTCACTTGATACATTAAGATGATTATGGTCAACTCAACTTCCTTTCTGAACCAACTCTTTTTTAAGACTGATTGATATGAAATTATGTTGATCACCACCAATGCTTTTCTTGTGAATTTCTAGTCTGTACAATATATAGATTAATGATTTTGTGTGGAATTATCATTAAGGTTAATATATCTACAATATGACAGAATTAATAATACAGTTTACCAAAAAGAACGCTATTATCAATGTAAACCATACAATAATTGTAACAATATTTTCATGAGTATAAAAATTATGATAATAATTATATGAATTATACTTGAAGTAAATCAAGTTTTGTAGATAGAATTATAAATTGTCATTGTATGTACATGTGTATCTATTAGTTGTTGTTGATTTCATTTTGTATTTGTTTATTTTTGTTCCTGAAACCCTTATAATGTTCAGATTAGCTTGTAATACTTATTATTTTGTGTAAATTAAACAAAATTAGTTCTTGTGTTAAGACACAAGTGTTTATGTTAGTACCACACCGAAGTAAGTGCCAATAGAGCCTACTGGATTTATATGTACCTACTTTTCAATTATTTGTTTTGCCTTGTAATAAAATACTAATTATTAGAGTTTTGTAATTCTTAATACAAAAAAGAAAAGGAAATATTCCCTCTTATCCCACTTTTGATTTTGGAATATCATGCATACAAACAACTTTAATTGTTGGACAGCGCATCAAAATAAAACAACAATTACATTTAGGTCCTTTATTAAAATTATTTACTATGTCATACAAGTTGACAAATCATTTAAATGATGATTCATTACTTACTATCGAACAAACATATTACACAATAGCACTTATTAGTATTGTGTAAATAATATAACTACCTATGCAAATTATTTTCATTTTAATATTATCATATCAATTAATACTTTTTCAATGAATCAACAAACATCACATTATTTATTTGAAATTTACAGATTACATAGGTGAAGACAAATTTCAAACTGATGAAAAAAATAAATATGGGTATTCAGATATGAGATATATAGCTAATATTTATTCATAAAAATTAAACAGATTCATTTCATCATTCATTGGCAAGAAAGAACAACATATTCCCACCCCCCTCTCCCTATCATTTCAATACAGAATAGAATAACATAGGTGCAAGATTTTGGTACTAAATTTAGGACAGTAACATGTAATTGAAATTAAGCTTAAATGAAAAATATTTACGGTAAACTTGCAGTGGTTGGAAATATAAAAGTAAGTTATATTTACATCTACTATCAATTTACAAACAAAACTTTCTAGTATAAAACATTACAAAGTTAATAAACAATAAAAACATATAAAATAGAAATAATATACATGGTGTTGATATGTATAGGCATATTTGTTTTAATTAGGTATATGTCAATTTGTCATGGTTAGGTGGAAGAAATCACTTGATAATAATAATAAAATCAATGATAATCTTGCCACAGCATACCATCTATTTTCAATTTTAGATTTTTTCGATAACACTGTTCATATAATGATGATGTGGAAAAATAACATGGAGATCTCAGAAACATACATACATATACACAAACATTCAATATTAGTCATTATTATATTTAAATCTATTCATACATCTAATATACACGTTATATAAAGAATAGACAGAAAGTAATATAGATTATAAATATATGGGAAATAATGAGAGATCAATTACAGATAAATTACTGTTTAGTTTGCTCATACTTCTCTATATCTTCTATATTAGAGACAGTTATTTTCTGGAATGATTTGCCGGCATATTGAGTGAAACTCGAGGTCTTCCCTGGAACTGAGCGCTTAGCAACTGGAACAAAAAGCAAACACTAGTAAGATTTTTTGTCAATAAAAAAAACTGTAGAAAATCATATGAACTTACAGTGAGTATGACAAACTTACTTTCTCTGTTGATCTTCTCCAAGTTATACGTGGGGGAAGCACCACACTGTGCACTGATGTACTTCCCCACAAGGCTGTAATCCATAATGGACGGCAACACAGCTCTGTAATTCTGCTTAACAACACTCATATCAATGTCATAATAACCCTTCTCCATCTTCATTATGATATCGCGGAGGGATTTGGGTGGTAAAATGACACTCCTATTTAATGGCATAATAAAGCAACGGTTTGTTTCTATATCAATAATGGCTGAAAATTGTAATATTCAGATATTATACCTATTTAAAATACTTATAAATACATTTAATACAAACACTAATTAATGTACAAGTACTATATCATTAAGTGGTACCTGTAAGATTCATATTGAAATCATGAATAAATCGTCCTTTCATCCCCTTGAAATCTGGAACTTCAATCTTTTCGTAGCTTTCATTCATGACATCAATCTCAATATATTCTTTAAATATTTGTGAAAGAATATTCTCCATATGGTTATCCATTGGCATATTGAATCTGTCATCGTCATTGAATGATTCTACATCCTGAAAATATTGCGTTAAACAAAATTATGAAAATCCATTTCTAACATTACATAGACCAGTGCTCCGCAACCTTTTCTAATCTACGGCACACCAAACATCTTCCTAGAATTCCGCAGCACAGTGATCTCGAATATTAAAGTATTTCTACCCCCCCCCCCACCGTCACTTAATTTTCGAAATGGTATAGGAATTTGAAATATTTTAAAAACTCCACTTTTTATACAGAATATTTTCTCACAGTACCTTATTCTGTAATGTAACAGGTATTTGTACCGACAATTGATACTACTCTTACATGTTTACATTCTACTCCCCGTTGCCCGCGGCACTCCTGTATTCGTCTCAAGGCACACCGGTTGCGGAGCACTGATATAGAGCAGTGTTCCGCAAAGCGTGTGCCGCGGCACACTGGTGTACCGTGGTCATCAGTTTGTGTGCCGCGGAAAAAAGTCAAGGTTTTGTGAAAATAATACACCTAAAAATAGCTGAAAGCTATAAGAGCGAGACGCTTTGTTAAATAAACATTGCTTTTTTCTTTGGTGTACCTCTAAAATTTCTTGATTTGATAGGTGTACCTTGAACACAAAAAGTTTGCGGAACACTGATATAGAGCATTGAATCAATAATTCGACACTGGTCAGTAAATTACCTGATACTGAGGCATTGGAATTTCAGCCCATCCTTTAAAACTCTTCTCAGACTCAATGTCTGAAGCTAAAAGTGCGCACATGAAAAGAGAAAATAAAACTAGGACTAATAATATGGCAGCATACAGAAAGTGCATCACACTTATCCCACAGATGTTATGATAGATAGGCTTGGGGACAGTGCTGTCATTATCACTGCCATCCTTCACATCTATGGATACCTGGAATACAAAATAAAATTCTTAATTAATATTTTAGGATTATTAATTAATATCTTAGTTTAGCAGCCCCACCCGTTGAGAGTATTTTCTTCCATAAGAAAAGTAATATGTACGAATTTATATTCGAACTAGATTTTATTTTATTTTTGCCATCAAAAATAAAATAAAACTGGGTAGTAATCATTTTCATCCGTCATCGCTAGTGATCACTATTGGTGAAACACCTATTCATTTTGGAGGATTATCCAGAGTGATCACTAAAAGTGAACCTCCTTAAAATAGTTCCATTTTTTTTTTCATTTTCCCATCTAGGCAGTAGGCACCAGTGACTACCAGGATAGAACTGGAGTGAACTGTTTAAGTATTAGGAAAATGAAAACATGCTTAACATAAGGTCTACTATCTAGCCTACATATCAGCTTGTTTTTACCACAATATTGTGGTTAGATAAGACAAAAATGTCTCGATGATTATGTTGTTGCTCGGGGTAAAACACATTACTGTTGTCTCTTTCCGTCTTCAATGATAATATAACATATCATCAAATCATGCTGAACTTATATTTGTATATACTCCTTCTGTCTTCAATGATAATATAACATAATATCATCAAATCATACCGAATTTATATTTATTTGACTCCTACATTATTTGTCTTCATAAAGATAAAAAAATAAATTCGTTATTAATAAAGCCGCGACCCCAAGTTATTCTCAGTCCTATGACTATTTAGAAAGAGAAACTAGATCAAATCAAACAGCATTGCGAAAATGATGCACTATAAACTCACTCAAGCACTTATCATTTTTGTTATTCCAAATTCCACAAACCAAACGCAAATTGACAGGTCACCACCCACCCCAAACGATATCACAGCTCTTAAAAATAAAGGCTTTGAAGATAAATAACTATACATTTAGAGATTCACTATCTTTGCAAATGACGAAATAACGACGAGTTACTTAATTTATGTAGGTACATGAAAATAAACATAAATGTTATCAAAATGGAGAACTCACAGTGCATTTATCATCCACCAAAGGAAACGTTTGCGTGTTATCACCTTTAGGTTTGATTACCGTTTTTGTAACGATGATCGTCATTTTATAAACGTATGATTTCTACCTTTAATAAAACTTCGATAAGATCAAATAACAAAATTGCGACTAAAAATGCGCACGACGCATAAATTCACAAAACAATATTTTCAGTATTTTCTCGATAACCGTGTTGCCACTTGCCACTTGCACGGCTCACGCAGTGCGCAGTGTTGCCAATGCCAACTAGAATTTTGAAAAAGACGAAATAAATTCTTTTGTCTTATTCTTTATGAATTAGTATTGATGGTCAGAATCATAAACAAAACTTTCATGATGTCGAAAATTATATTGATTTGTTTTAATTTTTAATAACTGTTCTTTTTTCATTTATTTATTACGAAAAAACGTTAAACTACGTACAAATTATCGTGAGTGTAGATGTGAATATTTCTGCGCACAAGCCATAATTTCTAGTGTGGCCATGGCCTTTCCAAAATCCAGACTGGCAACACTGCTAGTTGTTAATTATCTGACATGTGTCATGTGTGTATCTTTAAAGTTCTCGTGTTTGACTAGTTTGGTTATGTTTTCGTGCGAATGTGCTGTTGAATTAATATACCTGGGGCTACGTACTTAGAAGTATTTTTTCCCTAAAATATATCTCTAATTAGATCATTGAAAATAGGGGGAAATTAAAAAAAAGTAAAATGGAAGAAATGTCTGTGGAAGACTTCATGAGGCAAGAAATCGACGGAAATGATACCGAAAGTGACGATTCGTTGAAGGATGTGGAAGGTGATAACACAAAATCTAGGAGAAAAAACAAAATGAAGAGAAATAATGAAAAGGATGATGGTAATTTTTCTTCCATAAATTAACATACTTCATTCTGTCCCAGCAGTGCTTGCTTGAAATTATTTATTGAATAACAGCCTGGATGTATAATATATGGAATATCTTAAGGGTCATTCACATTTGTTCACTCCGGATGATCCTCCAAGATGAATAGGTGTGAACGGGTGTTTCATCAATAGTGATCACTAGCGATCGATGACGGAGGAAAAAGATTACCACTCATCATAATTTTGATGAAAGGTCCTTTCACTGAAACTACCATAAACAAGTTTTATCTTATTGTTTGTTTTATTCTCTATGAATTTGTATTGAATGTCAGAATCATGTACAAAATTATTATGCAGTGGAGAGCTATATTAGTTTATTTTATGTGTTATTTTTCATTTTTTAATTTGTTTAATTATTTTTGTACGAAAATATGTTTAACTACATACAACATGACTGAGAATGTTGACATGGCAGTGAAAGCATAGGATGAACAAGTGTGAACAGACGTGTTCACTTTCGATGAACAGGTTTGACCCTGACACTCTGGATGATCATCCAAAGTGAAGCAATGTGAATGCTACTTAAATTATTGGTTTCAATTACCTATAGTAAACAAATATAGAGTATTTACAGTTTTTTAAGTCAGGAATTGGCAAACTGAGTGTCGCGATCAAAATAACAAAATAAATCAAAATAACAAAAATGGTCATTTCTGGAATATAAGACATTTCTACTTGTTAAGTTATGCTAGCATAGCAAAAATTTGATTTAATTGGTAATTCATAAAATCAACTCCACTTTATCAATTCCACAAACAAATTACTATAAAAAATGTGCGATTTCCTTTATATATTAAATTAATATTACCCATTTTCAAATCCACAAATGTTTTTTTCTAATTTTTTAACTATTGAACGGAACAAAGAAAACATAATGCTTCTAACAGTGTGATTATTATATGATATATTTCACTTTTTGTTGTGTTTTTAAAGCGTAACATAAATATATTGAGATTACAAAAATGGCAATTTCTCGAATATAAGACATTTGGACTTGTTGAGTTGTGGAACTGGAAAGTCTATATATGTATAGCTATGCTAAAGGGAGTTTGCACAGTCTAATGGCTTTGTGGATGAGGTGCCTGCCGAGTAATATTCTTAATATCTCCACTCACACGGGTGTGAATATCCAGTTAAAAGTGAAAACTTCATTTAACATAATAAAGATGTATCTGGGTTTTGTTGTAAACCCAAATACAACTTAATACACCTTTCATAGTAAGCTAAAAGCTTGTGTCGTGAAAGGGAAGTTTGCCGGCATCTGGGATCGAACCGCACATCTCTAGACTTTACCAACCAACTCGCATTTATTTTTTATAGCTCATTTTTATTATTGTTTTACAGACTCTTCAGATGACATGGATCCTACAGGACATGCAGTATCATTAGCTAAATTGAAAGAAACAGATCCTGATTTCTACAATTTTTTAAAAGAAAATGATGAAAAACTGCTCAACTTCAAAGTAGACTCTGATGCCTCGGAAGACGAACAAGAAAAAGACAGTGATGATCAGGTTGATGAAAATACCACACTCCATAAACCAGATGCTAAACTTCATGATGCAAGCGATGAAAGTGATTTTGAGGTAAACATTTATGCTGTCACATTATGTGGTGGATATTAGTAGTTTGGAAAGTGATTTTGAGGTAAACATTTATGCTGTCACATTATGTGGTGGATATTAGTAGTTTGGAAAGTGATTTTGAGGTAAACATTTATGCTGTCACATTATGTGGTGGATATTAGTAGTTTGGAAAGTGATTTTGAGGTAAACATTTATGCTGTCACATTATGTGGTGGATATTAGTAGTTTGGAAAGTAGATAAAAAAAAAAACCAATACCAAATAATTAATACATCATCAATTGGTCCATGACACCTCCCATGTCTCGCATCTACCGATGAAATAACTTATGCGCTGAGATATCCATGGAAAATTTGTTGAGATAAATCAAATCTTATGCTATTTTTCTTGGATAATTTGTGATAACTCACATGTACTTAAAAAATCTGTTCTGAGAATGCCCAATGATAGTTGGCCAAAAAGAGCACTGAAATGAACATAAAAAATAGTTTTTCAAATCACTGTGGCGTTATTTTTAAGATAGAGCATAAGACACAAAAAATGGAGAATATTCCATAGAGACTTTAAATATCCCAGGTACTAGGCTGAAATTCGTTCATTCAACAAAAAAATAATTTCTCATAAGAACTTGATTAAACTCTATATGAACTAAACTCCATCTATCAATTGTTTTAATATTTTCATATGAATTTATTCGATAAAATTGTCCATACATGGGCTTTACAAAAAAATTACACATTACATGTATCAACAATCAATTACATAGTTTACTATTGGAGCGTTGCATGCCTAATAATAAAAACAATGAAAAATAATCAATATGACCTTGATTTATATCCTACAATCCTCTTCCGTGGGGAACACTCTCAAAAAATTCCTTAAAATTATTCAAACCATAAGTGGCATTAAATCCTATTCGTCATCCCGAATCAAATTCATCCTCCAGTAGGTAACAATGTGTATGCTCAGTATTTGATTAGGAACTTGCACATATTTTACTTTTTTGAAGTAGTACTTAAACATTCTTTAATCTACCAAAGTAATATTTGAACATATAATAACTTCTTTAAAGTAAAACTTGAACTTGAACATATGTAGGTAAGTACTTAATGCTAGAATACTAGAACCGCATCTGCATAAATATTATTAAAAATTAGAGATTCCCCAATTAAATATTATATTATGAATTGAAAAAATTAATTAATTAATCAATAAACTTGTACATACCTCCTATGCGGATGTTATATTATTTCACTCAAATTCTCTTTAAAATTCAATGAATACATTATTCGTTATAGAATATTATCACTTAATTTTTATTTAAATAAATTAATACTATTTAAAAATTATTTTATGTTGTCGCACCTTTTAAGAGGACAATGCGGTGCGTGTCGGCCTTTTTATAACCTTCTCTCATTGAAATTGTGGCAAATCCATATCAGAGAAAGTGCACGCGTATTTTTTATTAAATATTTCCAGCACGTCCAATGTTGCAAACACAAAAATAATATTCCTAAAATGATTTATTTCAATGTGATTTATTCTGTCACATCATCTCTAGACATTCAATACACTATATAATTTCTATGACACCTACCATGTAACAAATCATACACATAAAAAATAACATCCAGCGAAACAGATTTCCTGTAAAATCATGATAAATACGCATTGGAGTTTTCACGAATCCAAAAACAATATGTATTCTGTTCCTCCTTAATATGGTAAATATATTGTCTCATTACAGGAAGAAGGGATTGTAATATCTGATCTCAAAGTTACAATTAGTATGGTGAAGTCATGGCAAACAGATTTAGAATCAGAAAAGAGAAATGACCTGACTACTGTGGCAACTGTTGTGAAAGCGTTCCATGCAGCCATCCGGACCGTTGTAAGTGATGAGGTAGAAAAGGAGAAAACTTTCATTATTGAAGGTAACAATTATTTTAATAAAATTTATATATAATATTTATGCAGATATTGCACCATAAATATTCTAATTCAATAAGTTTCGATTCTATTTAATTTTAATATATTTCTCTCTTCTTGTAGGCTCTGGAGTTTTCAATGCCGTAATTCAATTGTGTGTATTAAATTTACAACCTGCAATTAAAAGAATTCTTCGATTGGACAGAGTGAATAGAGATCCACAAAAATGCAAAAAATGGAGAAAAATGAAGGGAATTCTGAAATGTTATTTCACAGATTTATTTAAACTATTAGGAGGTGTGACATCTAGCAACATATTAAATGTTTTGCTAAAACACCTCCATCAAATGTCTACATTCTTAGGATGTTTCCCAATCCTTGCTAAGACATTATTCAAGAGGCTAATATCACTTTGGAGTACTGCTGAAGAAACTGTCCGAGTATTAGCCTTTCTTTGCATACTCCGTGTGACAAGAAATAATCAAGCTTTGTTATTGGAATATGTTTTAAAAAATATGTACATGACATACATAAGAAGTAGCAAGTTTGTTAGTCCTGGAACGTGGCCTTGTATTATATTCATGAGAAGATCTTTAGTAGAGATGTTTGCTTTGGATCTGAATACTTCTTACAACCACGGCTTCTTATACATACGTCAGCTGGCCATCCATTTGAGGAATGCCATTGTATTGCACAAGAAAGAGAATATTCAAGCTGTATACAATTGGCAGTTTGTAAACTCCCTACATCTGTGGGCTGATCTCTTGAGTCTGACACATTCTAAACCACAATTACAGTCTCTAGTGTACCCGCTGGTGATGATCGTAACCAATACAATTAAATTAATTCCTACACCACAATATTATCCATTACGATTCCACTGCATCCAGATTCTTCTCAATTTATCCAAGGGCACTGATGTTTTCATACCCATTTTACCCTTTCTACTTGAGGTATGTATGATCTAGTAAAATGATTGTATCTATAAAAGTAATTTTTTTTTAAAGAAACAAATGGTATAAGTTTTTCTACTTTTTAATATACATAATTAATATTGTTAACTAACGGTACTTTGTGGGAACATGTTTAATCAATAAAAATAAAGCACTTATATTTGGTACTTCCAATGTTGAAGGCCGGCTCACGTTTAATATAGTCAATGTGACTTTATTTATTGTAAGCCTGCTTTCAAGAGCTTCCTCTCTCAAGAGATATGGGGTACGCAAGGAGCTTTTTTTAATGGAATAGGGTGCACTGATCAAAACTTCTTCCTATAAACAGTCGTAGGGAAGTTTTTGTGCAAACACCAGAATCTTTTCTGTGCATTCGTGGACTTAGAGAAGTCAAACGATCTTAAGAGTATGGAGTGAGCAGGCAGTTGATGCACGGAATTTTTTCACTCTACTTGGGGAGTTCCACTTATGTAAGGGTAAACAACACCCTCATGGAGTGCTTTCCTCTCTCAAAAAGGGTGAAACAAGGTTGTGCTATGTCTCCAAGGCTGTTCTATGACTACTGCATGCAATGTCTGAAAGAGATGGATGTTGGTATTGAATTGAATGGGATTCGGGTGAATGCTTTGATGTATATAGATGGTTTAGTATTAATGGCTGAGAAGAAAAGGATTTACAAGAGATTCTGATAATAAACATGTAGTTCTTGACTTTTGAATAATCAAATAAATTATTTAAGTTTCTGCAAACCAATACCTGAAAACTATATATTAACTTGTGACCTTTATGTTTTTTATAGGTTCTCACATCATATGATTTTGGTAAAAAAAATAAGAAAGTTTCTATGAAACCCATGTCATTTAGCTGCATTCTCAGACTTTCAAAAAGCCAAATGAGTGAAAATGCTTTCAAAGATGCTGTTGTTGACAATATTTATGCGTTGTTATTAGAAACACTGAGCATGTATTCTCATTCTATATCTTTCCCAGATATTGTGGTGCCTTGCGTCATTCAGGTAAGTCTACTCATGATAATCATTATTCACAATGTTTTGTTGTCAATTGTTATTTTATTACACAGCTACTCCCATTCACTGAAATATTGATACATACTTATTTTTATTTTAGATGAAATTTTTCCTGAAAAATTGTCCTGTGGCAAATTATTGCAAAAAAATTCGTCAAATACTTGATAAAGTAGAAGAAAATGTACAAAAGATAGACAGAGAACGGAAGAAAATATCCTTCGAAATCAGCAACACAAAGTTAATAAATTCATGGGAAACTACTATAAGAAATAGTGGAACTCCACTACAACTTTATTTTGACAGCTGGAACAAGGTCAATTTAATGAAGAAGAGAAAGAAAGCCAACAAGAGTGAAGATTTATTATCTGAACAACTTCCCTCAATCAAAAAAATAAAGCGAGACAAACCAGAATCAAGTGACAAAGGACCAGTGGAGCTATTTCCATCTGATAGTGAAGATGATGTTGGCATTAAGCAGTTTGATGAAGAAAATGTCCCACAAAAAGTGTCTAAGAAGAAAAAGAAAAACAAGGTCAAAGATATACCTAAAGTGATGGAAGATACAGAAGAATTTGAAGACAAAGATGATGAAGTTCAAGAATTTAATATTTCAGAGTGGTAAATAACATTATAGTAAATGTGTGTCATAATATTATATATTAATGTCAATTACCATCCTGACCTCACAATGGTATGTGCAATTTGTCATAATTGTATCCAATCCTTCATAATTTGAAATACAAATAAAAATGTAGTTATATTATGAATTTAATGTCCATTTCATTATCTTCCTTACTTTATAATAATTTATGTTTATAAACCTTCTTAAATTAACAAATGGAGGTATTAGAGAGAATTAGTTAACTTTAGCTGCTTCACTTGTTTTAGCAAAATGAGGAAATAATTTTAAGGTTCATTGTAAATCAGAGTTCATAGCAAAGCGCATGGTGAAACTTTTTTATATGACTTCTTATATGAAATTTAACATAGGTCCTAGTAAATCTAGAGCTTCTGGAAGAAAGTGGAAATGTATATATCAGGTTCTTATCCCAAATTGGCTTTCAGTGAAACAAAGGGACTTAATATATACATTGCTGAAAATGTGTTTTGTTGTATAATTATGATATAAATAAAACAAAGACTGATAAAAGTAATAAATTATATTGTAAATTCACATTTATTATGCTAAATATTCCACTTACAATTTTTTTATTAAGTATATGATGTTTATAAAAATGAACAAAGTTTCACATTATTGATTAATTCATTGGCTGCCTTACTACAATTGATACATGGCTTAGATATTGATATATACATTATTATGTAACTAATGTAAGCATAATAGCATCCCTCAGTAGAAGGATTCTGATCAAAAAAGAAATGAGTCAGATAACATCCGCTAGGACAACCATACTCAACCTTTTTTCTTCAGGCCGCAGCACTATGCTGCTATAATCTATAAAATCATGAACTTTTGTTTTTGAAATAAATCTCAAGATATATGAAATTTAGGTTGAGTATGGCTGCTCTAGAATGATCAGAATCCTCCCAAAAGATAATGAAAGAGAAAAATGGATACTTGATGAGAAGCATCTATTATAATGTAAGCATAATTTAGAATTGTACTTCTTATATTGTAAATGCATATTCACAATGAGTGTGTAAACTTCACAAAATTTGACAGATTAATAAGAACTGTTCATGACGACATATAATAAAGCAGTTAATACCACACACAGTAATTTTGCAAAACTCCCACAACACATTTAGAAGTGCAAGGACGATATGCTACTTCCTATGGAAGATCTGATGAAACTTACATGCATTCTTATCCAAATTTTATAGGAGGCTACAAAACCTGTTTTGAAAATGGGTATTTCCATGAAAAAGTGAATTACTCTATTTTATCAATAATTTCATATTTTATAACATGGATAATGTTATATTTATATCGTTATCCTGCAAATGTAGAATGAAGTTAGGTCTTCCAGGCTGTCAAATAGCGTTGCAGGTTGACAAATAAAATTACACAATATATTTAATACTTAAAAGAAAACAATAGAATATCCTTCTTACCCTACAGCCAATATTGATGAAATCAACTTTGAAAAAATATAATTAACTATCATACTATTAATTTGATTTAACAGTTGAATAGGTGAATCTACACTGTAACCAAACATAATATGTTCTCTCTCCCCCCCTCTCTTTTCTTGCTCATGCAAATTAAGATAACATATCAAACTATGTTTTCTTTTTCTTTGATTTTCTACACTGTAAAAAAATTGTTGTATGGGTATTTTCGTTTGCTCAGTAATAGCAAATTCTGAGAAGTATATAATAAGGCCTCGCGCACATTATTAAATTTTAGATAGGCATTTTGTTACATTACAGTACTGTATTCCATTAGCCCCATCTTGAGTTTACAAAAATAAACAAACACATACACTCCTCTTACAAAATATTATTTGGGAAACATTTATGTACATTAACTTATATTTTATAATATCTTGAGCAAAATACATTACTAAGCAAATGATTTAAAATTGAATAAAATAATAAAGAAGCCAACAATTTAGTAACTATATTTAAAACCTGTAAAATTTAAATTATACTAATATATGTCCAAAACATTCAAATGGAAAATAAATAAGCCACACAAAAACACACCAATCACAATACTGTATATATATATATATATATATCAGTGGCGGGACTAGGCTTTTCACATCGGGCATGCTTTGTATAAAATATACTATTTCACTCGCAAACGAGTGGATGTCCTTGAGAATATTATAATATATAAATCGGAAACGGGACTAGGCTGTTCATGTTAGTCTTGCATTCGTTATAATAAATAAATGAAATATATTTATTTATTTATTTATTTCATTTACGGCGTAAGCCCTTACACTTTCAGAATATTATGAACAAAGATACAAATTTCCAAACAAATACAATTCAGTAATAAAACGTTACTCAAATCATTAATCATAAAAGTGATAAAACTATAAACATATCAGGAATGAAACATTAATCAAATCAGTAATAAAACTTTAAACAAATCAGTAATAAGATATTCAGAATGGTTGACATACCCATTTGATGAATTTAATATATTCAATGGTGTAGGTATATGCGATGACTCTTAAAGAACTTTTGAAAACCTAAGTGGGAGATCTATTGTTTGCCTAAGACTTAATGGAGGAGTCCTTATTTAGGTCCTTAGTCCTTAAATAAATAAAATACAAGAAGTCTCTGATACAAATAAATACAATTTTAAAATATGTAACTTTGAAGTTAAATGTCGCAATTATTACACAATTTATTTTATCTCGCGCATCCATCATAAATCATAATATTAATCCTTTATGAAGAACGTTTCGAGTCTAAAAACTACATATACCAGCGGTTGCACGTAGCGGTTACACCTTCAAATTATTTTTAACTGCCTAATACCAGTAGGAAGTAGGTACGTTGCTACACGACTCACACAATCATCACACAATACAAATAAAAACATAGGTACTCATAATAGGTAGGTACACTTTGCAGTATGCATCCAACCGTTCTTCTTGGATGCTTGCTTTTTTTGTCCTTTAAAATCGCACAAATCCAACCAACATACACAATAACACACTTGTATGGCGCGTCATTGTATAGTACGTATTCACACTAAAATTTAAGTTTGGGTCGGTGAGAAAAAAGCAACGTATAAAGCAAACTAACAGACTATTCCATTAATTTAGCTATTACGGTAAATTATTGGATTTTATTAAAAAAAGTCAAAATGACGTATCAATTGTATGCGTACTTTCATACATTTAATACGCGCTTTTGATAAAAACTTACAAAAATTGTATATTTGGTGCGTATATTTCTGTGCATGGACGAATCGTTTCCTTTCGGACGAAATATTACGCGGCAAATTCAAATTAGTTTTTGATGATTTCAATATTTTCTTCATAGATTCTCTGGGCATGCTGTGCTTTTTTGCATGTATGGCAGGCACGCGACTGATATATATATATATAAAGAGAGACACTTAAAAATACAACAGTTTAGTTTAGTGATGTAACAAAGGTGCGATTTTGGATATTGTTGCCGACATTCGCGAATAGCGAATATTGACTTGCACAAGTCTGTTGGTGCTGGCTTTACTACAAGTTTAAATTTCTACAATTACTCAAACATTAAAATTTCTCCCCCCCCCCCCCTCTGAATTTTCAAAATGGTATAGGAATTTCAAATATTTCATAAACTGCTTGGTTTTCTTAAAGAATATTTTCTTGCAGTACCTTTTTCTACAATGTACCGGGTAAGTATCTGGTACTTTTACCGAATGTCCAATACTTTATTATCAAAATAATATTCGCAAAACATTTGCATATTTTCTGCAAATACTTTGAAATATGAGAATATTCGCGAATGTGGATACAAATATTTGTTACATCACTAGTTAAGTTATAAAAATACTAAAACTATAAACCAATAAGGATCACAGTCACAGGGGCAATCAACATAACACATGTTCATAATGTTATGACAGAAAGAATGGTTTGGATGTAGTTTGGTTTTCAGCAATTCATTCTTCTTACGGTGGCTTACAGCAAGACCTCCAAATTCCACAGTCACTGGATTCCATTCTCCATAAGAACATGATCTTCGGCAATATTACATAATTGGTGATTTTTTTTGTGAATACATTCAAATAAAACATGCAATCAATCAAAGTGAATAATGTTACACGGTTTTAAGCATCCCAAAATGGTGACAAAAGTGACAGATTACTGATAGCTACAAAGACATTGCACATAACAAGGTTGTGAACTACGAGAAAAACCTAACCACGTGAGAGGGTAAGGGTGATGTCACTTTTTAATACATTGTACTATGTAGTTTTAGAAAGAGACACCACCCTAGCAAATCCCCACTCACATAGTGCACTTTAATAGTAATAAATATGAAAATGAATAGCTTTGACAGAAAGTGTATTTTGATTGAGTTTAAACTTTGAATGGGTGAAAAACAAGTTGGTATTTTTTTTCGTCCTGTTCTGTTAATGGTCAATGCCCTCCCTGTGATGTCATCCTTAAATGGTATATACAAATAATATCAACACAAAATGAGAAGTGCATACAGAGCCACTAACTGTATTAGTGTTGGACATTTGGTGGTTGTAATATATGTGCGCACATCATCTTTATGTCAAATAAGCCATATAAAAATAATAGGCACATATATATTAGTTAATTAGACATAAAATTAATTTTGTATCTAACTTACTAATTCACGTGTCATGTCACTAATACATATGTAGTTTTGCTAGATGTAAAAACATGTGGAATTTGTTTGATACAAAAATGAAACATGAGCATTTATTATGATTTCCGAGTAGCCAATATAAAAATGCTACTAGCGGTTCTATACACGCTTTCTAAAAAATATACATAATGTTATCTAAAACCTTTGAAGATTATTTTCCAGATAAATTGAAGGCTGATTATTATAAAAGTGCTAAGTATCAAAAATTAGTTTTTACTCCCGATTGGTGTTGGACATAAAGGCCAATAACCATACAAAGATGCAATGTGATTAACCAACAAAGTGTACTTCAAAATTTGTCCAATAGATATCAGTTATGCGATATTAGTGTGCTATTTTTGTTACTTTTATTCACTTTTTCTTGGTTCTATGCGCTCTAGACACTTAGCACCTTTGTAACAATAAGTCTTTAATTATTTATTAAATGTTTAAATCACATCCGTAATGACAACAAAAACTAATACAGAAGTATTAGGGTTGGATGAGTTATGTTAGCACCATTTCAACCATCTGGGTAAAAAATAATAATATCTTAAAAACTGACTTGATTTATATCACATCAGTAATGCATACATTTTTATATTCTAGCAGAATTAAAAACTGTAGGCATCTACTCTAGATTCACTACAATAACATAGCTACAAACTGGTGACAAATAATTGGTTTAACTAATTGGAAACAAAAATACCAACACAATTTATAATTAGTACTAACACATATTTGTAGATTTCTTTTCAATTATTCTGCACTAAAATTATAATTTATAATAAAATATACGTGACAGTTACAATTTCATCATTCATTAAAGCAGCAGCAAGAATGTAATGAGACGAGTAATATGGAATGTACAAAAAGATAAAATTAATTAAAAATTATCAGTTCAGATGATTGCAGCGCACTCCAAAAATAAATATGTAAATGAAAAGTATCACACTTAATTACAATGAAACATAATGTGAAGTTTGCTATAAGTTGCAATTAAAAGTGTGAATACAAATAAATAATAGGTTTTATAGATTTTGGGAAAGTATTTGATTCTTTTGAAATACACACTCATTTCATTCTACATTACATCCCTTCAACCCATCTCTCCAATTTCACTATACATTTGTCCTACCAATGCAAGTAACTGGATCAAAATAAATAGATTTGTCATTAACTTATTTTGGAAACGCATAACCTCAATCAGGGTAAATACAAAGATTGAACAGCGTAATAATGTAAATGTACCATAAACAAAAACACCAACATGTTGGTATTATCAGTAACAATCCTATCCAGAGAATGATTTCCTATTTGTGATCTACCACAATAAATAAAGAAAGATATAATTATACATTAAACTATGTTGTAACACAGGAACTATGCCAACTAATACACTTCATTTCCCGCAACAATCCAGTGTTGCACTTAAATATTATATATTTTTAATGATATTTAGAGAAAACAATACCACTCCTTTGTCACATATCATATTACAAGTTAATAATCAAACACAACATCTACTTTATAGACAAATCATACATATAAGTGTTTGAGTATTCATTTATTATTGATAGGTTTAGCAAAAACTTGAATAGTCTATAGCTAATTTCCTTACCTAACCCAATTCATTGTACAATAAAAAACATACAAAATTATAAAACGTTACTATATATATATATATTATGTATATGTAGTTAATGCTGCACACCAATGGTACATGGTAGAAGTTCATGTAGAATTAATGAAAATAAAACACTTATATAATTACATAATCCCTACTATTATTTTTTATCATTAACAACTTGTGTTTGAATTCAATTTCTTCACTCTACGTTAGCTTGATGATGAGAGCGAAAGCTCTTGCAAGCCGACTCACAATTAATAAAGTCACTATGGAAATACTCAATATAAGTGTTTTATTTTTATCATATATATGTAAATATAGTACATAATACAAGTCTCACCTATTAATAATACATATGTATTTCTATTACAAAGCTTATACTAATATTGTTATATAGTATAGTAATGTGTTGAAACACTAGACTTTTGTAGACTAACTTCAAGTAATTAATATATATTAGGTAAATTTAATAGATTAGGATTGACAATATTTATTAAATTATACCTATGTATGTATCTAGGGGCTGTATATAAATGTATTATGTATAATAAATAATATATTCTATACAAATGACTGATGGACTTGTTTTAATTATCCTAGTTACTTTTCAATTACCATACAACCTACAAGCTGGTTAGTGTAGCCCATAGTGTATGTATCATGACACCATATGATGAATAAATAATAATTACCATACAACCTACAAGCTGGTTAGTGTAGCCCATAGTGTATGTATCATGACACCATGTGATGAATAAATAATAATTACCATACAACCTACAAGCTGGTTAGTGTAGCCCATAGTGTATGTATCATGACACCATGTGATGAATAAATAATAATTACCATACAACCTACAAGCTGGTTAGTGTAGCCCATAGTGTATGTATCATGACACCATATTGTGATGAATAAATAATAATGATTAGCTACATATGTACTATATTGTGATACAACATTTTGTGGAGCCTATCAACACTCCTGCTCCAGACAATGTGACAATGTGCGATTATATATGTTTGGAAAGATTTTTTCGCAGAGCATCATGTATGCATATATCTATCATATTGTATGGACGTTTCTTGGGTACTCTGCGTAAGAAACTTGAGAAAGACCGTTGTCTTCTGCATGACTTTTCATACAAGCTACTACTTGACATCAGCTGGGGAATTGAGAGGATGAAGTAAGCTACAGTGTGGCAGGTGTCGCAGAGGTGGCAGGCATTGGTATAAAACTAAACATACACTCTTAAGATTACAATATGCAGAGTACTAAAAAAATTGTAAATCCACACAATACAATACAATATTAGATATAATGTATATGCACATGGACTCACTTCATACTAAATAATAAACGTATAGTATGTGTATCTAAATGCTTAAGCCAACATGGTCTTGTAAATGTAAAAAAGCATTACATTATCATAGCTATGTGTATATCATACAATAAATAATAAAAAGTACTTGGAGACTATAAAGACCATAATATAAAGTAAGTATCATATTGTATTCTATCATATGATATGATATCACATGATATGATACCAGATGCACACTGATAGCAGTTAACATGCATTCTTATTGGGAAGGGGTCTAACTAAGTAGAGTTTCTCTCCTTGCTTGTTGGTATATATGGGAGCACGTTGGTAATGAGACACTAGCTGCTCCAGAGTATGAAACTTTCTTTGTCCAATACAATACAGGGAGCCCTCCACATGAACACGGAAATGTTTGTTGCGCCCAGGAGCTTTCAAAGACACAGAAAAGTCACCCATCTGCAAGAATAGAAATAATTTAATAAACCATTATTATTTCTATAAGAATAAATTGGGTTAGTTGGAAGAATCGCACCTCTGCGATAAATTCGCCCTCTGTATATTGAGTGTTTGGTTTTATTTGTTTTAAATGTATTTTTGAGTAAATTTGCTAGCATCAATGTACAGTAAAGAATATATAAAATAAAAAGTGAGAATAAGTATTCAATTTTAATTTGAATCTCACTTATGTTTTAATTTTCTAGGATTGGCTGTAAGACATTGCTCAAGCAATAAGCATGTCTTTTTAGCATTATACAAATATTATATTTTTTGTTTATATTATATCCAATAAAGATTTATTTATTTCATTTAACAAGATATCATACAGAGGCACTAACATTAGTTTCACTATCCCGTATAAGGAAGTCTCCATCATGTCCATGCTGGTTGAGTAAATTATCACAATGCGTACGGGTGATAGCTCCATAGTACCACGCCTTCCCTGAAAGACTATTAGTTGTGCTGGCTGTGCTGCGACTCATAGCTCCTCCCTCACCACTCTCACTGGAATCACAACACAACACAATAAACATCTGCACATCTATATTAAAACAATATTCTCTGCAAATAATTGCACAGCATATAATTGGTAGATATTAAAAACAGCCAATGGTCTAACATATCTTATAAGAAATTCTTTCAGTCACATTCCACCTGAGCTGTTGATCAAGATATACGAGATATATGTGCCACCTGTCATGGATTATGGTAATCACATATTATGAACTTGCGAGGACAGTCTGAAATTGGTTATGAACAGATTCACTCAGAACCCTCAAAGAAATTTCCTCGGAAATGGAGTTGTGAATGAATGGAATAGGTTACCCGCTACATTGGTCGTTGCTAAGAACACCAATCTATTCAAGAATTGGCTAGACAGCTTAGAGTAACATCAATATATGTGGACAACAAGCACATCAGCTTTTAGCTGCTTGCTTGATAGCTTACTTGTTTTTTTTTTTTTAATATTTATTTTAGATAAACTATTTAGCCTGTCCGTAAGTGAATAAGCAAAAAATAAAAGTGTATGGTAGAGTAAATTAATTCAACTTCGACTTTTTGAGTATTTTTTTATTGCATGTAATAATAAAATAATCCCTCGAATAAATGTTTATGAGGAACAAACTCTCAAAAATTAATAATAACGGAGTTATATAACAAAATCCATTTTGACACGTCATGTCTGCTCCGGTATTGTCGACAATGGGTTCAACATAGTAATATTTTACATTATTAAAAATATTTATTTTTACTTGTTTTTAACAAAAACTTATTAAAGTACTATAAACTAATTAAATTGTCCAGAACTAGCACAAAAGGTAAAAAAAACTTCACAAAACACTCCATAAAACAACACCCATAGCGCCACAAACGTACGCAGCAAAATGGTTTGCAACCGCGAGTGACGGGTATGTATTTCAAGCGGCGGTCATGTGACATTTTGTATAGGCGATAAATAAGGTCTAAACACACCTATTTTTTAATGTTTTCCTTGTGATTGGTAAAGTATATACGACAGATTAAACCAATGATGAAATTGACAAATTTGGCGGGAATACCAAAATATTACTAGATCAAACGCACCGGTGCGTGCATACTACAGATCCCATAATATTTCTTGCACGCACCGGTGCGTTGGTACTCCTTTACAGGTTAAAATATAATCTATGTTTAATTTTCTGGGATTTTTGGCTTATTAGAATCTTATTCTAAATATATATTTGAAATAAATCTAAACATAAATGCTTAAACAATATTCATATAAAATTAATATAAATAGAGAAATAAACAACTTAAAGAATATCAGGGTTCCAGACTCTGCAACATCAGATTGTCGGTCCTTTGTCCAAAGTCATTATAATTGTTTTCGTAAATGCCTGTTAGTTACGGATCTAGTCTGTCTACCACAAGTTGCCTGAAGTTTGTCTATAGGATTCAGAAAGTGCCCAACCAGAAATAATTCTCAACCCAACTCATTGACGGACCCCTCATATTGGACCATTCCAGGTATTTTTTTTTTTTTTTAAAAAAAGATATATCTGGGTTTTGTTATAAACCCAAATACAACTTTATACACCTTCCACATTAACAACTTCGCTGCCTCCCAAGCATAGTAGAATCTTGAGGAAATCCGCTCCCAGTTTTTCGTATTATTCTATATAAAAAACATTCTTTTTTGGAAATTATTTGTCATTTTTACTTTTTTTGTTTTTTATGATTGGAAAAATAAAAATAAAAAAAAACCGCATATGTGCGGAGCTGGCACTGACAATGAAAATTTCTACCTCAGTGCCGATCACGCACATGTGCGGAAATCATGTTGTTTACAAAAAGTTACTTTATTTACGAAAATATAAACCTAAATAAAATAATTCTATGAAAAATTCACTGTGCCTATACCTAAACATTATTTCTCCGAATATTCTAATTGAAAACAATCTTCTAGTCTTCCAATAATCTTGTATACGACTAAGATACTCGTACGACTAAGCTGTATAGTCCCCATATGAATAAGTAATCCAAAAAAAAACCTGGAATGGTTAGATCCTTCCATTTAGTGATTCTGGATTGTTCTGTAACTCCAGGTATTTGAAATAATATCAATACTTGGGTATTTGTCTCTAAGACAACCATCACTAAAACTTTTCATCAAAAAAAAATAATCACAAAATCAATCGGAGTTGTTTCTGGATTGCCGAAAAATTCATTCTGCTTAGTAAATAGTATGTTATTAACCATATAAGAACTCGTGGTCCATGACGTAGTTGAACCTTCGAAAGAAGATTCCACGGTTTCAGGACGATCAGTAGACGGAGGAACATTTATTGCCACTTTATTGAAGGTTAGTTGTTCATGACCTTCGTATTCGTCATCATCATCTGAAGACATCTCATTGTCGATATTATAATCTTTATCAGTGTCATCTGAACATAGTTCTGCTTCAATATCACTGTTAGTTAATTGATAAATCATTGATAATTTCACTCTTTTAGGTCTTGACAAATTTTCTTCATCATCCATATTCGCAAGCGATTTCAGGCGGTATGAAATTCGCAAAGTAAAATCCAAACACCATAATAATATTTTAAATGTGTCGTGAGCAGTGCCACACTACAAAAAACATATCATTACGAATGCCGACTTTATACTGAATCATTCAAAGACCATGATTCGATCACGCACAAGTGCGGTGTCGGCTATAGGATTGAAAATCGTACTCCGCACATGTGCGGAGAAGGCAGCGAAGTTGTTAAGCTAAAAGCTTGTGTCGTGAAAGGGGAGTTTGCCGGCACCTGGAATCGAACCGCGGACCCCTTGTTCAAGAGGCCGAGACTCTACCGCCAGGCTACCGACGAACTCTTATTCTTGAAGTAGTTGATGTATCTATTATATTGAACACCTTTATTGTCTACAAATGTAATAATCACGCGCTTCCCGTTATAAAGTATAAAGTAAAAGTAAATTTCTATAATTTATAAATCACCTGAGTAGTGTGGTAATGCCCTTTGAAACTTATTAAAAACTATTTTATTTGATCCACAATATAATTTTCATAATTTTTATAACCTAAATGCAATCGCTTTTTATTAACAATTCAGTTTTCAATCCAATGAAGTCGATTAAGATTTCTTTACAGATATTACATGAATTCTTGTTCATGCCACAGATACTTACTTGTAAGGTTGTGTAAGATATTCAGAAAGTTCTTGAAGATAATTTCTGGGTACTAGACCAACTAGACCTTGTCCATTTCTAGCTCGGTACCACTCGGGATCAGCAACTGGCCTCTCAATTATCTCTAATCTATCCCCTTTCTCAAATGATAGCTCTTGATCATTAGTAGCAGTAAAAGAATATAATGCAACCACTATATCTAAGACATTCTCAGCCATAGCATATGTATGAACTGTTTCATCAGCATCTCCTTCTTCACTTGTGTAGTTTGAGGGAAACCTGAAAATATGTTAACCAGTTTAATTTTCATACTAACAGTTACATACTCAATCATTTCTGTCAATTTAGCTTGAAATTATCAAGAAAACTGAATATCTCACTGAAAAGTATCGCTAAGAATCATAATTACAATCCAGAGTTAATAGATCATTAAGCATAATGTTGCCTTTTCTATAAACCTATCAAATTTTTTGAAGGGCAAATTACTTTAAATGTGTTCCTATATTTAAACAGCTGACAATAAGAGTGGTTTGGCAGTGGTAAGCATCGTTTTAGCAATAGATTAGTGATTATAAAGAAATAATTGATCTACGTGGAAGCCCAGTTGTCCTTCCATTATTTTGGGGGTCTTCCTGGTGGGCATCGAATTTTGGCGGAAGTGACTTATAACATAATATTGTAGTCCTAGTTATGCTCTTTTAAATGCATATTCATATGTCGTGAAAACGAGTTATACTTTGAAATATTCATAAACAAAAAATGACAAAAATTTTTTAAAGCAAAACAATGCCAATATTACAAAAATTTTCAGAATAGTATGAGATATGATTAATAGCAATCATTTACAATAATTTTTAAGAGTAAGTAATACCATGTTAACTAACATGTGAGAAGCCAATATAATTTTGTTGAATAAACTTTGAATGGCCATACTAAACCATGGCGTCCACTGAGATATGTAGTTTAGCTCCGGCGTACAGAATTATACCTACATTCACATCCATCTTTGCCATAGGTTTATGACATTTTCAAATATACTCCTAATATCTAGTATCTTAAAGATGGTGTAAATGAATAGTGGGATCAAGATCATCCACTCAAAACTCTGAAGCTACTGGTCACAACCTAAATATTATAATTACCATCCACTTTGTCCTTGAGATTGTCCTCTCCACCAGCCGTCATTGCTTTTCTCTAGAATTAGTATACGCGTGCCTTTAGTAAGGGAGAGTTCATCTAGCTGCTGTGCCTGATAGTTGTATTTAACTACTGCAGTGCCAATGGCTTCTGAGGGGTCAGGGGGCGGACGTCGAGCTCCTCCTGGTGAGCCATGAGTTGGAGAGCCTTGACTAGGAAGTGTCTTTGAACCTGAACCTTTTTTCACTTTCTTCTTTATACTAAAATATGCACATATTATTCATTTAACATAGTATAATTGGTTAGTACAAAATAGCAGACTTTGTGCATTAAAAGAATAATTGAATACACATACCTATCAAATAGAGACGGTTTTTCTTTTTTGACATAATTACTGGGAACATATCCTGATTGATTTCTAGAGTTCTGAACTCTCCACCAATGCTTAGAATCATCAACAAGTAAATAACGTTCATTTTTTCTAAGATCTAACTCCTGCGCCCCTTGCGCCGCATAATCATATTTAGCAACAACATAGCACATGTCATCTTGGTTGGTTTTTCCGTGTCTCATGCTGGCCATATGTGGTGCAGGCACTGGGAGTGGTTTATCAGTCCAGTTGTCAGGAACGCCTCTGAGTGAGCGCGTCTCCAACATGACACCACACACAAGGCCGCCTCTCCTCTCCTCCTGCTCACTCTACAAATTATACTATATAAATTTTCCTGCAAAAAATAATACACAACTTTATATTTCATAAGCTGCAAACATCATAGGAGGACATTGAATAACATTTAAAAAGACACATCTCAGGAGAAAATAACAACTTTTTAATGCCTATATTATTATACACAGCTTATACATCTTGATACAAGATTTGAGAGGACAAGATGCTTTGCTTTGAAAACAAATGCCATAGGAGTAGGTACATCAGATTTCTGGTAGTATGAAAATGTCACAAATGAGACTATGGATTGATGCACTCAGCAAAAATGTAATTTTAAAAATGAATGTAGATGTTGATCTTAAATTATTGTAAAGCACCCTTGAAGTAATATTATCACAATACGGCACTATATAAATTGTCGTATTATTATAATAATTAAGTGATATATCAAAAAAATATGTGTTGACTATGCACATATATACTGTATTGACAAGACTGACAGCCAGCAAACTAGCCACATGTAGCATAAATGCAAGCCATCCTCTCCGTGCCATAGAAAAATTAAGACATTCAGGATGGTTGGTAAACCCAAACACCTGCTTTTTACATGACGCTCTAAAATATACAGAAAAGTGTATGACAGCTTATTTTTTTCTGGGTACTCCACGGGATATAGGTGTAGCAACTTAAATTAACAACTCAGTCATTTCTACAGCCATATCACCATAGAAAATAAATATATTTAATTTATTACATAAATAAATAACAGGATATTGAACTGCTTTACAGCCCATATTTATACAATTCCTGGACAATATAGGATACATTCAATATCACTGTGACTAGTTTACTTAAAGAAGTCACGCCGTAAATTTAAGAAAAAATTATACCAAAATACATACACACAAAATAGGCATAAAAAGAATAAATATACGGTGTAAAAAGTGAGTTAGCTGAGAGAAACCAAAATATGTGTATGTTAAAATGGGAGGAACCAATGTCACTCAACACTTAAAGGGCTATCATAATATTGAGAAAAAAAATGTTCCAAGCCAATTTTAATATGCATCATATTAATCGGAGAAGTAAGAAGGATAATTGCACCAATTATAAAACTAAACATATTCACAATTAACGAAATAGATAGATATCAATCCAATCGATTGTAAACAACAGAGAATACAGTTAAGAACACCGGGAGACAACAAATGTTATCAATATAATGAAATCAAATAATACCAAAAATAATAAACGAATAATATATATGAAACTTACTTACTACGAAAATCCGCTTCTATATTAAAGGTATAATAAAAAATTGCATAAAAAGAGACAACAGCCTCCGCACGAAAATGTTATTTTTCTTCTTTTTCTTAAATAAAAGAAAAGCAAGATGGCGTTAAATTTAATGTTACCCGTAAATAAAAACTATTAATAAACGAAGTAAAATCAAATCAATGAGATAGAGGTAAATAGGCCGCGCATAATACGGTCAAAATTATAACATAGAGCTTAAAAATAAAATATAAAAAGGTATGGTATAAAATAAAGTTAAACACATGGCGGATTTTTTTTTATTTAAGACAATTAAATTCGTAGTTATTAACATTATATTTTATAACAATATGTTGGTACGTATGTATGTATTTTATAATAATATGTACGTATGGATGATTTATTCGGCGCCGTTAGGGCTATGTAGGCATTCTTTATTCTTTATTCTTTATTCTTTCTTATCATCCGTAGGCCATTGATTTGGCACTTGGAATCGTCAGACAATTATATAGTTTTTTTTTTTTTACAAATGACAAAATAATCAAATTACAACAATACAATGAATAAATAAATAAAGAAATTCCATTGAATCAAAGTTTTTCGAGTGTAAAAGGCCCAAAATAACTTCTCGTCAGTGTATGTAAAAAATAAATTCTAATAATTATACATAAATAAATGAATTTGAATCAATGCCAATTAGACTGAACAGTCCCATTTAGCATTTCGTCGATATTGTAAAAAGCTTTTCCAACAAGATACCTTTTCACTTCTCTCTGATATTCTACATAATTGAGTGCCTTAATATTACTGGGCAATTTATTATATAAACTTATGCTAAGACAAATAAAGCTTTTTGAAACTTTAGCCAATCTATGTTCTAGGGGTCTTACATCTCGCTTACAACGAGTATTGTATTTGTGATAGTCTGAGTTCAGGGGCGTATTAGATATGTTCTTATAGGAATAAAGTAGGCACTCATATATGTATAAACTTGGTAATGTAAGTACTCCCAGTTCACTGAAGGCAATCTTACATGTATCTCTGGGTTTTATATTCATTAGTTCTCGTACTGCCCTTTTTTGTAATATAAATACTCTATTCCAGTCAGCTCCCCTTCCCCAGAACAATACTCCATAGGACATGATACTATGAAAATATGCAAAGTAAACAAATTTGGCTGCATCAAATCCACAAACTTCTTTAGTTTTTCTAATGGCGTAGATTGCAGAGCACAATTTTTTAGAAATACATTCAATATGTGGTGACCATTGCAATTTTTCATCTATTGTCACACCTAGGAATTTTGTCTCCCTAGTTGTCTGCAACCCTTGCTCACACAGTGACGCTATCACTGGGTCAGCATTTGTATTCTTTCTCAGAGAGAAATGAACGGTATTTGTTTTCGTCACATTAAGCACGAGACCGTTGGCACTGAACCATTCACCCATGCGATCTAACACCATGTGAACATTTTCTACAACTTTTTCTTTAGATTTATCATCCCTAATTAAGAGAGATGTATCGTCAGCGAACATTATTACTGTTTGATCCTTTGGTATAGCTGTTGGTAAATCATTTATATAAATTAAAAACAAAATAGGACCAAGTATAGAACCTTGTGGAACGCCACGTTTTACCACTGATGTTTGCGATCGGACACTACCCATTTCGGTCACCTGTTGACGATTATCTAAGTATGATCGGAAAAAAACAATTTCTTTGTTAGTAATACCATAGTATTCCAATTTTTGTATAAGAATGTATAAGAAAGAATTATGGGGTGTTCACATTTAGCGAATATCGCCAGGCGAATTTCGTTTGCATAAAAAACGAAAATCGCCGGACAACCATTGATCGTCACACCTGTTCACACAGTCCACCGATATAGAAACGATCTGTCAGATGCGCTTATGGGTCACATAAGCGCGATACATGTCCCTAATGTGGTGATCTCTTTTTGGCGAATATCGCCAGGGCACCAAAATATCGCCAGCCATTTGAACCGTGTGAACAAAATGACAGCTAGTCTGAAACGATAAAAACCAGCAGAAACCATATCGTCTCGAGTTGACCACCTACCAACTTTTTCGGCCGATTGAACGGTTTGCGCATGCGCAGATGTGCACGACGTTCGTATCTATGGTAAAAACTTTATAACCTATAAATTTTATAAATGTTTCCCGTTTCGTGACAGCTGTTATCTTTGTTGTTGGTTTGTGGCGTTTGTTTCCTTAATAAAAAGGCGCCTTTTAACCTCTACTATAACATTTTCGACTAAAAATAAACACTTCGCGATCTCCATCTCGACGCCATTTTGAAAACAGTGTCAAAATCAAAGCGCATCTGACAGATCGTTTCTATATCGGTGGACTGTGTGAACAGGTGTGACGATCAATGGACGTACGGCGAATTTTGTATTTTTTTTATTTTATTATTTTCAAAATTTTGCCATGTGAACATATCTTAATAGAAGTAATAGAGCATCCATCTCAAGAGTGAAATGTGCCATGAAAAATTATTTTATTTTATTTTGTAGGTCTATGATTATGTCTATAATATAATGATAAGGTCTATACACATGTAACTTTATATAATAAAGTAACATGTGTGTTTAGATCAGAGGTTCCCAAACTTTTTTCTCATGGACCACTTTTAAAAAATTGCTGGTTCCGGTGGACCCTCTGTATTTCTACTACCCGTCGCTATACTTTCGAAATAGTATAGCAATTTGAAATATTTCAAAAACTCCTCGGTTTTCTTACAGAATATTTTCTCACAGTACCTTTTTCTACAATGCAACGGATATTTGTACCGACTATTATTTAAGTCAACTGTTTAAACTTCTACCCCCCCCCCCCCCCCCCCGTTGCTGAATTTTCAAAATGGTTGAGGAATTTGAAATATTTACAAAACTCCTCGGTTTATTTTATCTTAATCTTATCTTAAAGAATATTTTCAGCAAGAACTTTTTTCTACAATGTACCGGGTATTTGTACCGACTATTGTTTATGTCAATATCTGGTGCTTTTACCGGATATCCGATACTTTAACTATGGATTCGTGGACCCCCTTTTACAACTCGTGGACCCCATTTATTAGTCACGTCATCATAGACCCCCGTCGAGTCCCTCATGGACCCCTGGGGATCATTTTGGGAATAATTTGGGAATAGATAGTTTTAGTTCTCTAATGTACCACTTATCTAATAATGTTGTTTAACAAATCCAAATTCCATATTTCAAATACCAATACCTTTTTGAAAATTCGCGATGAGAGGATAGAAATTTTAAGTGACAGGGAAATCATAAAATTTTAAAATTAGTGGTCCAATATATTATTAAGTGTATGTGAACGCATCTATCGATTATTTTTGAACTTTTTTTTATGTACATATGAAGTATTTTATCTAGGGAATAAGAATTTGGAGTAATTTTGTGATTTTCTAGTTACAAATTTAATTATTTGAATTTTTCGTACGCGTTTGATATGTCACAAATACTTACATTTTTACGATTTGTAGATTATGCAAAAACACTTATTGACAATCCTTTCATTATCATATTATGATGTTTTAGGTGAAAAATTATACAATTACGGGAATATAAATAAAAGAATATGTATATATTGGATAACCTTTCAAAAATACCAATTTGTGGATTAATATACGAACTTTTTTCCAAATCTACGTAGGTACTTTTTCAGTCTTTCAAAATTTCAAGATTTGAGCTGGTAACACTGCTTCTAAATTCTCTATTGTCTGCAATGTCTTGTCTGCTATTTCCGTTGGGTGATGGTTCCGTGTTGCGAGTGGCGAGGCGTGTGAAATTTGCTAAGTATTGTAAAATAAATTAATATCCCGAGTTCTGACGGAATATCAAAATATAATATGCTGAAATAATCAATTCATTTGTTGAAGTCGTTGTTTATTTGCTACAACTTAAAATATATATAGATATTCAAGTCGTACTGCAAACTTACCTAAAAATGGCGTCTGTCGACCCTATAAAGAATCGGATGCAAGTTTTCAAGAACAAATCGAAGGATCAAGATGTAAGTGTTATTGTTCATGTTTTAACACATCTCCGTTTTATCTTAGCAAGTTTCGCACATGAATTTTACACCTCTAATGTCATTGCTAATGTTCTATTAACATAACCTTTCAGGAAATGCGGAGAAGACGCAATGAGGTTACTGTAGAACTACGTAAGAATAAGCGGGAAGAAACATTACAAAAGCGTCGTAACGTACCAGTTGCGTGCCTTACTGACGAAGATGAAACAGATAGGAACCTGTCCCCAACAAACTTGGCCCAGCTTGTTGCCAATGCTGCTAGGGTGGATGACCCTGTACTGCAATTATCAGCTGTGCAAGCAACTAGGAAACTTTTATCTTCCGATAAGAATCCGCCTATAGACGATTTGATCAACAGTGGCATTCTACCGATCCTAGTACAATGCTTATCACGCTCTGACAACCCTGCACTTCAGTTTGAAGCTACGTGGGGTCTGACGAATATTGCTTCGGGAACCTCTGAACAAACAGACAAAGTTGTCCAAGCTGATGCAGTGCCATATTTACTACACTTATTGTTGTCTCCCCACCCCAATGTTTGTGAGCAAGCTGTATGGGCTCTGGGAAATATCATTGGTGACGGACCTGGACTCAGAGACTATGTCATTGAGCTGGGGGTAGTGCCACCTTTACTAAACTTTATTAGACCTGATATTTCCATCCAATTCCTCCGAAACGTAACGTGGGTGATTGTTAACTTGTGTAGAAATAAGGACCCTCCTCCTCCCAAAGAGACCATCAAGGAAATATTGCCAGCTTTGAGGACATTAATTAATCACACAGATTTAAACGTGAGTAGGTTCTTTTTATTTGTATTTTACCTTTGATAATTTCTGCTTTCAAAACTTTGACACTATGCGATCTGGTGAGTTGTTTATTTACCTGAAGACCCCAACAACACACCTAACTTGACCTTCACTAATATTGCAATTCAACAATGTGTAAATATTGTTAGTTTGTGATTATTTAATTTTGTCAATTTTATTTAAAAGCATTTATTGGTTTATTTTTGTGACAATCATATCAAGTTCAATACACAAGACGTATTGACATATTAGAGGGATTCCAGTTAAAATGGAAATTTCTCTTTAACTGGTAGTCTACAATGCATACTTTCTTAATTAATTATTTTTATGCTTCTACATGTGAGAAGTCACTAGACACCAGTCGCGTGCCTGCCATACATGCAAAAAAGCACAGCATGCCCAGAGAATCTATGAAGAAAATATTGAAATCATCAAAAACTAATTTGAATTTGCCGCGTAATATTTCGTCGGAAAGGAAACGATTCGTCCATGCACAGAAATATACGCACCAAATATACAATTTTTGTAAGTTTTTATCAAAAGCGCGTATTAAATGTATGAAAGTACGCATACAATTGATACGTCATTTTGACTTTTTTTAATAAAATCCAATAATTTACCGTAATAGCTAAATTAATGGAATAGTCTGTTAGTTTGCTTTATACGTTGCTTTTTTCTCACCGACCCAAACTTAAATTTTAGTGTGAATACGTACTATACAATGACGCGCCATACAAGTGTGTTATTGTGTATGTTGGTTGGATTTGTGCGATTTTAAAGGACAAAAAAAGCAAGCATCCAAGAAGAACGGTTGGATGCATACTGCAAAGTGTACCTACCTATTATGAGTACCTATGTTTTTATTTGTATTGTGTGATGATTGTGTGAGTCGTGTAGCAACGTACCTATGTACTTCCTACTGGTATTAGGCAGTTAAAAATAATTTGAAGGTAGTACTACGTGCAACCGCTGGTATATATGTAGTTTTTAGACTCGAAACGTTCTTCATAAAGGATTAATATTATGATTTATGATGGATGCGCGAGATAAAATAAATTGTGTAATAAATAAAGTTACATATTTTAAAATTGTATTTATTTGTATCAGAGACTTCTTGTATTTTATTTATTTAAGGACTAAGGACCTAAATAAGGACTCCTCCATTAAGTCTTAGGCAAACAATAGATCTCCCACTTAGGTTTTCAAAAGTTCTTTAAGAGTCATCGCAAATACCTACACCATTGAATATATTAAATTCATCAAAGGGGTATGTCAACCATTCTGAATATCTTATTACTGATTTGTTTAAAGTTTTATTACTGATTTGATTAATGTTTCATTCCTGATATGTTTATAGTTTTATCACTTTTATGATTAATGATTTGAGTAACGTTTTATTACTGAATTGTATTTGTTTGGAAATTTGTATCTTTGTTCATAATATTATGAAAGTGTTTGGGCTTACGCCGTAAATGAAATAAATAAATATATTTCATTTATTTATTATAACGAATGCAAGACTAACATGAACAGCCTTGTCCCGTTTCCGATTTATATATTATAATATTCTCAAGGACATCCACTCGTTTGCGAGTGAAATAGTATATTTATACAAAGCATGCCCGATGTGAAAAGCCTAGTCCCGCCACTGCTAGACACCTAGATACCAGCTATTGGTAATTTCACGATACATTTGAATCGCGGATTCCCATTTTATTTTTTCTTCAATTATAGTTCTGTATTTGTATATTTGCAACATAGCCCATCTACTAACACTATTAATTTTATTATGTTTACTATTGAATTAATTTATACTGTCTGAAAAAAAGACTCCATAGATATCTCTTAAGAAACCAAAATATTTAATGATTTAGATTATCAACAAAACTAGAAAAACAACAGTCTTATTAATTTACAAAAGGTAGTGAAATACAACCATTAATATTCCCCAACAGTTCAGTATTACTTACAAGTAATATTGTGAAATTTTTGATTCCGTATGGAACTGTTTTCTCACATTGACCATTTTGATGATGATAATGATTCCGGATGACTTTTCAGATCGTCTCAAGGGCACCAGTGAAGAGTGTAGATTTTAATTTTGCTTCTGAAGCTGGTGACAGTCTGATTTTCTCTCTTATTTTGTTTGTTTTCATTCTATCAAGCATAAATCTTTTTATATTGTGTCGGTGCTCACGTAGTAGAATTCCATAATTATGTTATTTGAAACAAGTGTTTCTATTATAGATTATTGATTCCGAGAGAGACTTCTTTCGACTTATCAGGTCATTATCAATCTAGATATTTGATCATTCGAAAGACGTCTCTCTCGGAATCAATAATATATAGTAGAAAGAAATCATACATACCACCACGCCGCTTCCCTCGCGGGGTAGGCAGAAAGGATCGAGCGCCACTTCCTTCTATCCTTGCATACATCTTTCGCTTCCGTCACTTTCATATAATTCCTCATGCATGCTCTCCTGTTCAATGTGCTCAACACGTGACCGTCCTGTAGGATTTGATTTAAATGATGTTGCCATTTAATCCTCGGACGTCCACGTCTCCGAGCACCATTCCTCTCAGCCAAATATATCTTTTTAGTCATTCTGTAGAAAGAAATGCTTGTTTTAAATTACATAATTATAAATCTTTTTAGTAGACTTGAATTTTTTTTAGTGCCCTAGCACCGCTACGCACACAGTCACAGGTAATGTGTGTTATCTTGATTGCATTAGTAATCGAGTAGCATCACTGTGATTGGCTGGTGCATTGTGTGGTGTGTGTAGTATACTCATTACTGAAGGATGTATTAGTAATCATTTTCCTATGAGTGTATTTACTCTTAAATAAATTCTACTCTAGGCATGGAATTCAATGGTAAGTTTGATAGTCTACAGCAGTGTTCTCCAAGGTGGGACATACGCCCCCACTGTTGGGGCATCACGCCTTAGAGGTGGGGCACCGCGCTTCCACATATTGAAAATTTACCAACTTAAAAAAGAGGCCGGTGGGGCATATGAGTTGAAAAGACTGTGGTGGGGCATGGCATAAAGATGGTTGGGAAACATTGGTCTACAGCTTTTGTCGTAACATTTTGTCTGCAAAATGCATTGATTAATACTTAAAAAATGATGAAAAAAGTATTTGTCGCTACATAATTTGATTTGCAAAAACTCTTAAAAGAAATACCAATTTGATGTATAGACCATTAAAGGTCACGTGGTCTTGTCTATGGATTTGCTTTTGCTTGGGGGGCAAACAGTCAGATTGCGCAAATCATCCTTGTAAGATGTTATGCCATAAGTGGAAAAAAAGAAAGTCAGACGACAAAATAATAACAAAATCGACACTGACAGTTTTTTTGATTATTAGGTATTCTTTAGGCGTTCCACCTAATATTACACCATAATCGTCTGTTGTGTTGGGATGCCTGATGCCCCTCAATGATTTTTCTGTGACGTCATCCTTTAATGGTCTATTATTATTGCTGTACAACTTTTACCCAAACATGTGTCTGTCCCTTACTGAACCTGGGATGCCCCTGTAGCTTCGTACTTAAAGATTTTTTTATATGACTTCCCAAGATTTGATCAGAATTCTGTTTTTGATAGCTGACTATAAATATTTTTTTATTGTCATTAATATTCATTCCTTGAACACTGTGTATTATGTCTATTTAGTTATGGTGGCCAGCACACAGCAACAATTTGACTGCTACCCATGACTACCGTAGATGTAAAAAACATTTTAAAACTGTTACTGCAACGATAATGATATTAGAGAATTCATATTTATGTAATTTAAAATAAATCAATTTAGGTGTTAATTTACTTAAATTATTTTGTTTCCAGATTTTGATTGACGCAGTATGGGCCATTAGTTATCTGACAGATGGTGGAAATGAACAGATACAGATCGTGATAGATTGTGGTATTGTTCCAACACTAATACCATTGCTTTCACATCAAGAGAGCAAAGTACAAACAGCTGCACTCAGAGCTGTTGGTAATATTGTTACTGGAACTGATGAACAAACACAAGTTGTGTTGGATTGTGATGTGCTGTCATACTTCCCAGCTTTGCTCACACATCAGGTATCAACTCATTCTTTCTTGTTTAAAGTTTTACTCTCTCTGCAAATCAGAATATGATAAATTATCATCTCAATTTATTAGCGTTCTGTTTGAAATCAATCAAAAAGGAATTAAATGTGAGCAAACATATAATTTCAATTTATTTTCATCTCATCAAAAAATATCTCGTGCTTATTCCCTATGGACTTATTCAGTGAAGATTGTAGTCCGAATTTCAGATTATTTTACAATTGGAATAATCACGTAATTATCTATATTTTTAATTGCGTAATTTTTTAATATTTTCAGAAAGAAAAGATCTGCAAAGAAGCTGTATGGTTTTTATCCAACATTACAGCGGGCAATCGCTATCAAGTGCAAGCTGTGATTAATGCTGGATTATTACCTGACATTGTTCATAATCTTTCTAAAGGTGAATTCCAAACTAAAAAGGAAGCTGCATGGGCAGTCTCCAACTTAACTATAAGTGGAACACCTGAACAAGTCTTCAAGCTAATTCAAGCTGGAGTCATAGCACCATTTTGTGATCTGCTTGCATGTAAAGATCCACAAGTAATCAGTGTAAGTATTGCTCACTCATCATACACTTTCACATTTATTTTGTATGATTAAACACTAGTGGTGAATACAGCAATAATAATATATATATATTTAATGTACTTACAGGTTGTACTTGATGGTATTAACAACATGCTAAAGATGTCAGGAAGTGCTGTTGACACAATAGCTACAGCAATTGAAAATTGTAAAGGGCTTGACAAAATAGAGGCATTACAAAAACATGAGAATATGTTAATATACAAACTGGCTTATGAGATTGTAGAAGAATATTTTGGTGATGGAGATGATGTAAGTACAGTGTCCATATGAAACAGAGTAGTGTTATGAAGCTATGAATACATATTGTTAGTGAATCCATGAAACCTCCCATGTATGTTAGTGCTATAAATCATTTGTCTTGTCGAGCCGTATCTATCAATGAAAAATCTACTGAGATATCCATGTGAAAATTTAAAAAGGCTAATTTGTTCTTTTGCTGCTTGTTCTTGGATAATTTGTGAAACTCACATGTACTTAATAAATGATTGTGATTTTTTTCAAATTATGCCTTAAATTCAATATACTATAGAATTTTTAAAATACTTTTCACATAATGAATATCATACACATAGAAAATGTTATCCATCAATACAGTTTTATTATCTCCTGTAAAATCATGATAAATAAGTATGTAATATGAATTGACGTGTCTGTATGAGAAATTGTTGGAATGTAAAGATAAATCTATATGGTATTCCATCTTCAGCCCACCCCACTTTGAATACGGCATGAGGGTAAAGAGTAAATCTTGATAAATGCCCATATAAGGTTTCATAAATCCTCCCGAATCTATATTACATTATTTAATTATTGCTTTTTCAGCTGGATGATGATGCTCACATAGCCCCGCAAGTAGATGATAGTGGATTCCAGTTTGATCCCAGTGGTCCGCCTCCTCAAGATGGCTTCAAGTTTTAACAGGCACCTAAATTTTGCTTGTAAAACTACTGCATTGTATTTTATCGGATAACACTTAGGCTATAACTATCACAAATTGCAAATAATTGAGAAGTTGTGAAAATATACATATACATTTTAGGTATATATATATATAAAAAGTTTAAGAAATTATAATTTCACATTGATGGAGGTTTAGAAATATAATGAATTGAATTGTTAATTTGATAATAATATTATGTGCCGCAAACGGCAACTACTTTTTGTTGTATAAATTATCTACTTGATGTAAATATTCTGCTATTTTATGTTTTATCATATAAATAACAATAGACTAAAATGTTTAATTCTTCAGATAAATTTGTGTATGCTTTCAACTTGTTATTCTTTATTTTGTTTAATATACAACACATTTTGCTAATGTATCATGGATATATACATTATACTTTCTCATAATATTTATGTATTGACTTATTTTTTTATTGTTAATATAAATGGATTATCTTTATGTTATTTTAATTATTATATTATCAGCCAAATTTCCTCCATAACAGGTGTATTTTCAGATTCTTTTAGAAGTTCCTCTACTTGCTAAAACTATCAATTAAATATAAAAATTTGATTGCAAAGCCATAGTTTTGCATTTGGGATGCAAAAAAGACTTCCAAGATATGTATATTTATTAATTTCTGAAGAGGAGGGGGGAGTAAGAAATTAATGTATTGAATAGAACACCTTTTGAGAGACGACCATTTGAAAAGACAACTGATAATTGGGTCATTAAGTCTGCAGTCTCAACTTGAATAAGTCTTTCATTTCATACAAAGCACAAGAAGTATTATTTCATTATTCTGCATCCAAAGTGCCAATCAGGTTATGAATTTTCTAATGCAACATTCATCAAAATTGATGTTTTAATGTAAAAGAATTGTTCATTGCATCTTACCATTAATGAAGCTTGGTAAAGGGAAAACAAAAATTAAAGGTTTTATATTTATTCAATAGCCACAAGGAGGTGATGACAATTATTTATCTTGAAGAGCAATGACCCTCATCAGCTCCAGATTTAAAGCAAAAAAACGTTGATTGATTCCAAGATTTATTGCTAATCACAGACTTATAATATAGGTTGATGTTGTTTGTAGCTTTTTCTAGCGCATTGTTTAAATTACTCTTCTAAACCGCGCTATCGAACTACACATCTACACAAATTTGGATAGCCATATATTGTGAAGAACTTTATAGCAGATTTTAAATTGTAGAAATGTCATCGATATCTATCGAAAAAATTACTAATTTTGCTTCAAAAGTACAATTCTAAAATTGAAATTTTCTCATTTTCGCATCATTATTTCAGAATGAAAACAATTTAAGATAATCCTTCTTTTCTTATAACTAGTCGAACTTTGCACTTAAATGAAAAAAGGGACTGAATGTTTTTTTCAATTTTACAAAATATTAATAGTATTCTTATTGATGAGTGGCAGGAATTATTATTATTATATTGGATGATTTATTCGGCGCCGTTTAATGGAGTATCCATCTCAAGGGCGCGGGAAACTATGTTGGAAGAGCGAAGTCTTCAGCTTGCTCCTGAACGTTGTAATCGGCTGGTTTTTACGGAGGTCCTTGGGGAGTCGGTTCCAAATGACGGGTCCTGCGACGCCAAAAGCCCTATCATAGAAGCAGGACTTGTTTGCTCTGTTGTTTTCGTCCAGCATGTTGGTGGATGTCTTAGCTGAGCGTAGAGGTCTACTTGCAGGTGTTTTGAGAACACAGAGTTCAGAAAGTGACTGAGGTGCCATTTTGTTCAAGGCTTTGTAGACTATAAGGCACAGTTTGTATTGGACCCTTTCACCTACTCTTAACCAGTGTAACTTTTCCAGCAAAGGTGTGATGTGGCAACCCTTATCTTCGCGGAAAACAACCCTTGCAGCGTTGTTGAATGCCATTTGTAGACGATTCAGTTGAATTTGCGGAAGTCCTACATATAGTATATTGCAGTAGTCAAGTCTAGAGACCACAAAAGCAGAGATTAATGTTTTTATGCTATCAGGAGTGAGGTTTTTCGACACGGAGCGTATTTCGCGGATGTGGTAAAATGCGGAGCTCACCGTCTTTGAGATTTGGGACTCCATAGACAGTGCGGTATCGATTCGTGCCCCAAATATCGAGACTTTACTGCACGGTAGAATATCCGTGTTGGCTATCGAGATGGGATCTATATCCAAGAGATGTTGTCGGACAGGTGATGCGACCTATAAGAATTCCGTTTTAGCTGGATTCAACTTCAGACGTCTCTTTGCCATTAGATTAGATAAGTTTGTTATACATTCTACGGTCCGGACCTTGAGATAATTTTTCTGATCAGGTTTGCAAAAACCGATCAAAATTCTGTCATCCGCGTAAGCATAGCTACGAAAGTCTGTTTTTTCTAGCATACTGTCGATATATCCAATGTAGAGGGTGAACAGAATTGGACCCAGGACAGAACCCTGAGGTACTCCCTGAGTAACTGTTGATTCACAAGTTCTGCTTTGACTCGCTTTTAGTGACCAGTTTCTCGCGGTCAGGTAGGAGCGAAGCCATCCCAGTGCACTTCCACAAAGACCATACTCAACTTCCAGACAGGTCAGGAGTATGCTGTGGTCAACGGTGTCAAACACCGCACTCATGTCAAGAATTGTTACAAGAGCTATGTCTCGCCACACCCCCTATCAGGTCCGAGACAAGACTCGTGAGGGCAGTTTCAGTAGAGTGATGCGTGATGTAGAGCGGTTTTTGGGATATAGAGTTTTTCCCACGGGCTGTTTTAGTAAAAAGAAATCAATACAAAATCCGTAATATTTTTTGTTTGTAGCCGTAGCGAAATAATTTAAGAAAACGGCATGTCGAGCAAGTAGGGTAGCCAGCGTACAAGGTAATAAGCATGCAGATTGTCATCTTCGTGTCAATAAAAAAATAAGACATCCAGGATTCTTTGTTTTTCCATGGAACACTCAGCAAAGAATTGGTCTTCCACTCTTTTCCATAAGCATTCAATTGTTCTGTATAAGGCAAGGGTTTGAAAAATAAAGACTGTATTTGAAATTCCGAGTCTCTTAATTTTTTGTTGGCACAGTAAGGACGGCTTACATGTTTATTAAATGCGGTTGGTCTAGTGGCTATCTCACTTATGTATGGTGTGATATAATACATTCAGTATAGGTGGCTTGCCGAATTGTAGATGTTAATTGTCTTGCATGTTAAGTTTTGTGAACATCTGGCTTTTCCATGACACTCAATAACTTATAGAAAATAGTGAAAGACCTATTCTTTACTGGGGACTCCACAGATAAATTATTGTGCAATTATGAAAAATAAACAGATTGATGATAGAGATCTCTGAAGGTTTGTTTTTAGTATAATTATTTATTCACTGTGTCAGTGTTTAGATAGTAGAATTCCATAGCGAAATAAATATAACAAATGTTTTATTCTATTTGTTTATTTGACTGTTGGACGTTTCCGATCTATAATAATTATCATTGTAGATTGTAGACATTTTGCGAGAACGTTACTTACCTTCCTCTAATAATAATAATCAATAATTTGATAAATGCTCTCTAGTGACTAGCCTCTGCATTGATCTACCCACGATCAATGTGACCAGATTTTATTTAGCGGCGTACAGACAGCTGGATGCGAACGTCAATCAACAAGTTATTCAATGTGTCGGTGTTTAGGTAGTAGAATTCCATATCGAAATAAAATAAAACAAGCGTTTTATTCTACAATTGATTTAATTTATGAGAGAGACGTCTTTCGTCTTATGATGACATTGTCAATTGATTGACTAAATCAATAGTAGATTAATTAAATCAATAGTAGAATAAAACGCTTGTTTTATTTTATTTCAATCAACAAGCATCAAGCAAAAATCTGAAATCTTTCGGCGACAATTTGGAGCATTCTCCGACAAAATATTCGAATGAATGCCTTCGTTACGTCTCGTGGACGGGTAATGAAGGCATTAATTCGAATATTTCGTCGTAGAACGCTCCGAATTGTCGCTGAAAGATTTCAAATTTTTGCTTGATGATTGACGTTCGCATCCAGCTGTCTGTACGCCGCCTTTTACATAACTACTAAATGTTCAAGTTAAAAACTACTAAATTCTTCAAAATAGTATAGGAATTTGAAATATTTCAAAAACTTCTCGATTTTCGATGGGTTAGTTGGAAGATATTGCGCTTCAGCGATAAACTCGCCCATTGCACAAAATTATGTATTCAGTGGTAATGTTGTCATGTTTTTTTTATTCTTTGTATACTAATTTTGTGCAATAAAGATATTTTTACGCGGCGGCAGAATTGCCATCCACACTTCTCAGCATTATACAACCAGATAAGTCTCCATATGATCAGTCATGATCACACAAAAACTTAACAGTCTAATGCCGGGAAAAATCCAGATATACAGGATATCAAAGGATTAGGCTCAAAACGCGGGATCAAAATACCAGCATTGTGCCTGAAATATCTGTGTTCAAAAACTTTTTTACAATATTACAAGTGTTTATTATAATAGATTTTTGAATTTTAATGTACAAATTAACCGGTAAATCTAATTTTTGTAAATTATTTATTAAAGATTTCGGAGTTACTCCTGTAGCTGACATGACTAAAGGTATTATATAAACGGACCTAGAATGCCAAATATTTTTTATTTCTCCTGCTAGTTCTGTATATTTACGTATTTTTTCAGCGACGGTTGTTTGTATATTATGTGTATTTGGGACAGCGATGTCGATTAGGTACGTTATTTTATTACGTTTATCATGTAATACTAAATCGGGTCTATTATGATGTATTTGTCTATCTGTTATTATGGTTTTATCATAATAGAGCCTATAATTTTGATTTTCTAAAACCGGTTCCGGGTTGTATTTAAAATAAGGTATTACATTATTGGAGTTTAAAAGATTATGTTTAATAGCTAAATTTTGATGTATAATTTTTGCTACATGATTATGTCTATAAGTATACTCAGTTTGAGCGAGAGTGGAACAACCCGAAACTATGTGTTGAATTGTTTCCGGTTTGGCCAGACATTTTCTACACGAATCATCAATTATATTTTTATTTTTTATAATATATTTTTGATAATTTTTTGTATTTATTACCTGATCTTGAATTGCTAGCATAAAACCCTCGGTTTCCCCATACAATTCCCCAATGATCAACCACCTGTTTGACGCATATTTGTCAACATAAGATTGGTTAAGATCATTGAGGTGTCTAGCATGAAGTTCCTTCCTACCCCAAGATTCTAACAAAATATTAGGTCCTTACATATGAAATTGGCGTTTCATATGGCAGAAATGAAAACGATTTTTTTTTATGAAACTATTTTTTTATTTAGTCAAAGTATGTACCATGGCTATCTATGCACTTTTGCCATCTCGAAGGTAGTTCATTGATTCCTTTACTAAAAAAAGTGTGTGAGCGAGAATCAATAAAATCTTTGAAGGCCGTTTGGACAGCCTCGTGAGAATTGAATTTTTTTCCTTGCATGAAGTTGTCCAAATTCCGAAAAAAATGGTAATCAGTTGTAGCAAGGTCCGGGGAGTATGGTGGGTGTCGAAGACATTCCAGTCGCAGCTCCCGTAGTTTTGCGGTCGTCAAACGTGCCGTATGTGGTCGAGCGTTGTCCTGAAGCAGCAGTACCAATTCATGCGGTACCCATTTTTCAAGTTTTTTCACTTTTCCAATTTGTTTCAAGTGAATCAAAATGGTTTTATCACTCACACCGAAGCCTGCCGCTAACTCTGACGTGGTTTGCGATGGATCTGCTTCCACAATTGCTTTTAATTCTTCGTTATCAACTTGTGTCTCCGGCCGTCCACGAGGCTTGTTCTGTAGGTCAAAATTTCCAGAACGGAAACGTTGGAACCAATAACGTACCGTATTTTCTTTTGCAGTAGCTTCCCCATACGCATTGTTAATCCTACGAGCCGTTTCTGCAGCACTAGTGCCGAGATGAAACTCATATTCGTAAATATAGCGATATTTTAAGTTCTCCATATTGTGAACAGAACGATGTGAAAGAAAAACAAATGACGCGATAACAAATAAATTTCGTAATTCGAACACAGAAATACATGGTCTTAAATTTGAAATAAATTTGAATTTGGAATTCCTAGCCGAACGCCACATATTTTGAATCAAAGTTGCCAGTTCGCCAAACGCCAATTTCATATGTAAGGACCTAATATTTAAATAGTTTAATCGCGGACCTACTGTTTCGTCATTTAAATTTAAAGGTGTATGATTTTTATCGGCCTGTATTATAATTTTATGTAATATAGAATTGTTTTGTTTGTTCTTAAAAAATGTTTTAAGGGATTCTATTTGATTATTATGTAAAGAGGAAATGTTAACAATTCCTCTTCCTCCTATACTCCTAGGCAGAACCAACCTTTCTTTCTTTCGCGGAATTTGGATGATGATATCTATTTTTTGTTAATTGTGTTCTAATAAGTCTTTCTAATTTATCTAGATCCGTTTTAGACCATTTTATGATGCCAAATGAGTATGTTAATAATGGGATTGCCCACGCGTTTATTGCTTTTACTATGTTTTTGGCCGATAGATCACATTTAAATATTTTATTAAGTCTATCTTTAAAATCATTTGTTAATTGAGTTTTGATTAAAGAGTGATTTAAATTTTTAGATTGCGGAAAACCTAAATATTTGTATATTTCATTACTATTCATGTTATTAATTTGATAATTAGAAACTATATCCTGACACTCTATAATTTTACCTTTTTCAATGTGTTATGTTTTACATTTATCTAGCCCAAAAGACATTCTTATGTCGTCTGAGAATTTTTTTGTTATACTCATTAGTTTTTCTAATTCGGTATCCGATTTAGCGTATATTATTATTATGATTATTTTCTTAGAGAATATTTTCTCACAGTACCTTCTTCTACTTTGTACTGGGTATTTGTACCCACTATTGTTTTCGAATTACAGTAGGGCCAGTATACCAATGCACCTCAGGTATGATGGTCTCTTTTATTCATAGGCAGGTATCAGCAACCAAAGGCATTGTTATAGAATATTTTATTTTCTATATTATTATCTAATCCTTGTACCTGCATACCTACATACGTACTGCGCGCCTTACGGTGTAGACCAAGGACCACACACCCTTTTCGCTTGTTGTTTCTGTCACATTAATATAAGAGTTTTTGTTTGGATATTTTGAGTCAAAAATATTACATATAAAAGTTTTCAAGTATGCGTATTAGTACAGTAGGTTAGTTAAAAAGGATATTAAATAATTGGAAGTAGGCAGTTACATACAAAGAATAGTTATAATAGCTACATTATAACACTCTATTAGTCTAGGATAATTAAAAAAAAAACACTAGGGATTTACTGAATGAATCTCAATACAAAACTGCAGATAATGCATTTTATGATTTATGACTAATTTTTGTGAGGGAATTTCAGAAATCAATTAACTTATCAGAAATCATCCCTTATATTCTTTAGTTTTAAACGAGCCTTCGGGATCGCAACATCTAACAGTGGAAGTTTATTTTAGTGTCAGTTTATAAATTATAAAAATATGCTTACTAAACGTCAAGTGTTGACTCCTCAGTGTCGAGAATTTGTGATACATCTTCGCGATTATTTTACAAAGGAAATTTTCTATTTCAAAATGGAAAAAATTTACTGATTGACAATCTCTGATAAATGTATCGTTGGTGGTGAGACGTAAAGAATTGAGTAAACTTGTAGCGGGGGTTCAGGTGCACTCATATACTGGCCCCACTGTAGATAAA